>CALSBV010012175.1:3547815-3686493 GCA_943590825.1 Bovichtus diacanthus | reverse complement strand
ACACACACACACACACACACACACACACACACACACACATCTCTGTCACAAACACACGTATCGTGTCTGCAGCTCGCTTCTTCTTGGCATGCCTTGTACTTTTCCAATGAAACTCCCACACACACAGCCACTATTACTTAAAACCAAATTAATCTTTTGGAAAAAATGAAAGTAGTTCATTATCATAAGGAACTCCCCCCCCCCCCCCCCCCCCGCCAACAAAGTGGGCCATTTACTGCATCAAGTAAGCTTCCCATACTCTCATCAGAGCCACGTCGTGAGTTGGTAAAAAGAGAGAAGCTCTGACGGCTGTGTGAATAAGATGATGACAACTGACCAATGTGATGAAGACAAGTCAGCCCGAGTAAGCAAATCCAGGTCAGTAATAAAAAAGTTTCTGCATGTTCAAAACTACGTAACATGTTATTAGTATCAGTCCTAAAAAAGGTGCACTGGTAGCACTTGTCATTTGAAAAAACATGGGAACAAACTGATGGAATTGTATGGTGCTTCACCATAGAGTGACGCTAGGCCACAATAACATCTGGGCACATTTCTGACCAAAATCAATTCATTTCAATAATGCTGTAATGCTGCTCGGGCTCGTAAATTTCCACAAATTTCTTCACTTGTTCAACCTCGGTGAACTTTGACGGACAAATTTGAGTCTTGAACCAATTGCAAACTAATTTGAGAGTTGTGGGAACAGAGACAACCGGTAAGGTAAAAATAAAAGAAGAACCATCTTCTAAATGCGGGGTGGGCAAACTTTTTGGCTCAGGAAGATTAGATTAAATCCAAGCCCTCAAAAACACTCAACATTCAAACTAAATTTAGGATTATTAGTGAGGCTGATTACTAATAAAAGAAGTTCTCTCTCAAGATAAACTCCTGCCAAAATAATTATTTCAAACTTCAGTCCAATCAAAAAGCCTCAGTGGATTAAGTGGATTTTATCCGGGCAGCCTGCTGGTTGCTGCAGGGTTTTGGCTGAGGACTAGGAGGAAGTGACGAGCGCAGCCTACTGACCTCTTAGTGTTGTAGGCCGTGTCCTGGGGTGTCTCCTCCAACAGCGTGACGTAGACCAAAGCACAGGTCAGAATGAACAGCACTGTCACAGTATGGGCTCGCCTGCAGATAAAGATGGGACAGAGAGAGGTATATTAATAACATTCGCAAAGAGGACAATTCTATAAAAAAACCACTGGAGGAGAGGAAGGAAAAAAAAATCAGCTAACAATATCTGAGGTCACTAAAGGAGAACATTTAGCTAAATGAATGCACTACCATTTGAGCTGAGAACACATTGGTGATTACTAAACAAAGCTTTTAGACATCCTGTGACTGAAAAATCTTTGTCTCTGATAATCAGGAGTAAATATAATGAAAGGAGTCGAGATGAGATAAAAAAAAAAAATGAAGGATTTCTCTTGAGAAACGGGGTTACTTCAGCTGAAAATAGGTATAAAGAGGATGTGTAACATACAAAACAACAAATACACAACGAGGTATGGATTTTACGAGTCAGTTAAATATTTTTATTTCATTTAACTGGAGCAACAGAAGTCAAAAATAGCTTTGGTATAAATGTTCTGTTCATCTGCCTTAATGTGGACTGTGAAAACCTCAGCATAGCCTGTTAAAACTTAGAACATGTATATACTTTGATAGACAAGCTGAACTTGAGTTTGAAGGCCATAGGCACATATCTCCCATATCACTCGGCGATGGAGAACAACCCTTGGCTTTTGTCGTACGACACTTACACACTAGGGTGGTTCAGATATCTGTACAGACATGCTATCTGTGTGATGTAGCTTTCCTCGAAGGGAAAAGTTTTTTGTCCAGTTACTGAAAAGGATTAAGCACTTGAATGATCGTTGGCAAGCTGACAAGGATATAATTGCCAGATCATTCATAGAGAATGTGTATGATGGGAGCAATGGCGGCGTTAGTTCAATGTCTAATACTATACTCGGGATGATTAGATTTAATCAGACGGCCATTTGAATCAGATTTAATAATCAGATCAATATTTATCGTCCGTGCACAGGTTCAGGATCAGGGCTGATTGAAGCCCTTTGAAACGCTTGACCGATCGCCTATTCTGTGTTTGTTTGCTCAGGGTATCCCAGCTGTTGAAAACACTCCATGGAGCTCAGTTAAAACACTGACACCAAACAGCATTCTGAGCGAGTGACCTGCAAGTGACCCGTGAAGCTCACTGTGGAATAAATAAACATCGGCCAGCCGTGTCAGTTAACTTAATGAGATGACAAGTGTTGTGCACTGATGAGTATTGCGACCAGTGCCGCTTTAGGTAAGGACAATTATAAAGCAATTTCGCCTGAATTTCCTCTAAATTGTTCCTGAACTTTAGTGTTTTGTTCACTATACAGCAGCTGTAGAGCTCCAAACAACCGACAAAGTAACAGAGTGGATGTTAGCCAAAAGGTGAGCATCTAGAATGTTAAGATTAGAGCCTAAATTGTCTTTTTTTTGTGGTAGATATTTGAATACTGATATTTGGGACAGCAAAAATTGAATATTGGCTGTATGGGACAATAGTCGTTTTCTAAAAATGACAAACAGATTTTTTTTTTTGATAATCCTTCCTTAAATCTTTTTTTTAATATAAAGTGTGACCAATACATATAACCTTATGCATTTCCATTTGGCCTAAAGCTGGGCACACACTGTACGATTTTAGAAACGTTGCTGTTTAATTCCAACTCGTACTATACGAGGAAATCCTCAGCGATGTAAAGCCAAATCTCACGATTTATGTGCTCACACTGTGAAGTCAGATCGTCACACACGACCGACAAGTGCTCTCGCTGTATGTGAAAAATAGAAATGAAACGGCCGGTGAGGCCCCTGTGGTTCATCCTGCTATTGACAATTGCCAATAAAGATTTGAAATCTCCAAGGCAGGTAGAAGTTGGTTTGCTACGTTACACCAGTACACTTCACAATAATGCTGAAAATCATTTGTGTAAAGTGCATTCCTTCTGTGGAAACTCCCCCCCCCCAAAAAAAGAAAAAAAAAGTCCAACGCCATATATGGACTCGCAGGTGACAGTATGGCTTGTCCATTTTGCAGAGAAAATTGGAGGTAAGCTACGTTTTACTGTATAGATTGTAGATTGTTAACTATTGGTGGTTAAAAAATGACTAATACATGCGTTTTACGATAAACAGTATAGATATAGAGTTGATCCCGAGCATGCTCAGTGACACAGCCACTCTGCAGAGAGTTGATACTGCCGTCATGGAGTTGTTTTAGAATAAATACACAGTCCATGTTTACTGTCATTAAGTACAATTCCCCAGGTACAACAGGTGTGGCTGTTTTATGTGTTTTTAATACTTTTGGGACAGCATTTGAGGTCAATGGCACTAGCTAACTAGAGGCATTAGCAGTATCAGACTGTAGCTACACAGACAATGGTCTCTTCGGGGAACTTGGCAATATGGTTGCAGCAGTATACCGGTTTCATGGTATGAAAATGGACAGTCATCATACCATGTACATTTGCTTATTTACAGTACAGAAGACAACTGACATAAGTGTTGGTGTGTGTGTGCAGGAGCAGTCTGGTTACACTGGTCCGCACCTAGAGGCATTATTTTAAAAGTTCACGGTTGATGTTATTTTTCATTTAGTAGTAAATTGCACATGCTATAGAGCACTACATAACATATTATAGTTACATGCTATTTTTTGCCTTATAGTCTGAGTCACAGAGACAGCATGTTAGTTATTATGAGCATTTCCTCTCTTCCACCTTCTTGTCCAACCTGTTTGGCAGGCGCCTCTCTTGCCTAACAAGCACACACCACCACCAGGAGTGAAAAGAAGCAGCGGAAATGCCATCCTGTTGCCAGTGAGAGGCTGGCTAAGATGAGAACAAAATGTAACCCAAAGAATGAGGTTGAACATCCTGAGAAAACAAGCCACGGGTTGAAGACAGTCCGTGGCATGACATGACCTATTAGAGCAAATGCTTAAATAGCATAATGTTGTCATGCAGGGAAGAAACAGGCTTGACAAATAAAGTTTGTGCCTTTACCAAGCTTTAAAAATATGACTTTATTTAATACAAATGCTTGATTGTCATTTTTTTTATATATTTGAGCACAGTCGCCTCTAGTTTCCATAATCTCAGTTTTTCTTTTTTTTTTTTTTTTTGGCCTTGTGACACTTAAAATTAAATCCTGGTATGAGCTCAGTTGTTTTTCTAGCAAGTGGTGTTACTAATACCCTAACTGAAGAGATCGTCACAGAAAATACAATTCATAAAAAAAGTGTTCAAGGCCCTGTAAGTAGTCTATATGCACAAAGCATTCTCAGTAGCCTCTTAGAACTGAAATGTGTGGGCGGCAATGCTATTTAGGGAATCATCAAAAGTGGTATGCCAGCACAAAATTGTGTTTCATCAGGCAGGGCTTCTATAAAAAAAAAAAAAAAAAAAGGGTCTATCCAAGCTATTCCTCTTTTCTCAGAAGAAAAAAACATTTTCCCCAACTTCAAATCGGTGCTAATAAGGCAGGTTGCATGCCACATGGTTACCCTCCTTAACAACCAGAATAAACTGCCACCATCAACAAACAGTTATTCGGTGTATCTCTGTAATACCTGGGACACTCCCACAACACAGCCAATGTGCTCCTGTACTATCGGAAGTTCACCACAAGCAACCAATTCTTCAGAGGCACTTCCTACATCTCAATGGTGATGTTGGCTCAACGGCCACTTTAATCACAGTAAGTCAGTTAGCTCTTGAGTGCATATTATGGTTTAATTTGAGGTAGAGGGTAGCATTAGAGCATGTTTTAAATAATGTTTACTGCTGATGTAATGACTTATGAGAGCAACGAAGGACTAAGATGCTACACATGTATTTTGCCTCTTACATACATGCCCATAAATATCCAGGTTGCTACATGATTCACAATCTCAAGTCAACCACAAGGTAAACAGCTACATTGTTCAGTAACAGTTCTCGATTATAACAGACTGGGAGTGCCGGCTAACCACTGGGGCCAAATTCCTTACCAGCAATTACATAAATCACAAGCAGTAAGGGCCAGCTGTGGCTCAGGAGAGTGGCAGGTTGGCGGTTCGACCCCCGGCCTCTGCAGTCTACATGTCGAAGTGTCCTTGGGCAAGATAATAAACCCCAAATTGCTCCCGGCGGTGTCATCGGTGTGCAAGTGTGTGTGAATCTCTATCGTTACTTATGAGCAGGTGGCACCTTGTATGGTAGCCTCTGCCTCCAGTGTGTGAATGGGTAAAAACAATATAAATGCAGCAAAAGGTTTTAATACCGTATCTACATATTGCTTCTTGTTATAGGTTGTATTATGTACACTAAGCTAAAACAAATGCAGTCTAATACAACAACCATGCATTAAACCAGAAGCATTATGTTCAGTATAGGACTTAAAACACTTTCATAGAACTGTAGGTCGTAATGCTGTTCAATTATACCGCACAAACTAAGCGGAGCGTCAAGTATTTAGTCTGCCCTAACTGATATAAATGGGGTGGCCATACTATTAGAAACCCCTCTACATACTGCAGGATGCTGGCCTGCCTTAAAGCCTTGAATACACTAAAGTATTTTAGCACTTTAGTTACTGTTAAAGCCTCCAAGATTACACTAACAGGAAACCTGGATGTCAAGGCTGTAACACAGTAATGAGAAATTCTCATTAAGGTTTCTCTCGGGGAGGACCAGTCTCCTGTGCTGTCAAAGATATTGGATATCTTAGCAGATTCTTGCTGCCCTTTGCTTTATACACAAAGCCCATCTTTACACGAAAAAGCACAGTTAAGACACACATACACTTACTCAGGCTTAAATATTCCTGGAGCGACACGATGAAGGGCCATGGCAGCTATACATTAAAGAGAGCTGCAGAACAAAATGTCACTTTTCCAGACGAGCTTCGTGCCCACACATCATAACACCTGCATCGTGCACATGTCAACGCACTCTGTCTGTGGGTGTGTCAGTGTGGGTGCATACGGAACTCACTCCTCCAGTTGACTGCATGGAGGGAATATCTGTCTCGACTTTAAATCTGTCACAGATTTCTTTCTGCTGAAGCTGTGGGCTGGGATATTGGCTATTAGCTTGTCAACAACAAGCTCTGCACTTGGATGTGCAATGTAAGCAGCCATAACAGCCTGGCAGCCCGTAGCAGAACACCTTTAATAACAGACACCTTGTGGACCTTGGTGACTCCCTTCTATCATTTCGCATTAATTTCACCGAAACCCATTTCAGCTTGACACACTATGTACATCACTTAAAGACTTGGGACAAGGTCACCGTATGTGTTGTGATTAACGGAGGTCTCTTGGGCCTGTCTTTCAGTTCACCTTGAAAGCTATAATGAATGCCGTCATGCCTTTTACTGCGGGAACTGTGAGTTTTAAGTATGTTCTTGTAGTCACTGGTCACAACAACACCATCGCCTCAGATGGTGCAGCGTTCACTATTTCACATTTTGTATTGCTGACATTGCCAGAACGCACTCACCAGAAAAAGGTGTTGGTCCCGTCGTCATAGACTTCACAATCCACTCCAGTGTTTCTCCAATTCATGCTCTCCCTGGACGTCTGCTTCATCACATTAGCTTTGATATGCGTGATCTGCTCCGGACAAACCGGCTCGACCGAACCGTTGTTGACCTGCGCGGCGGCGGATGCGGCGCACTTGCCGGGGGAGCTGATCGCGGCCACGCCGCTTTTTTTCGACTCTGGCTTGGTCATGGCTTTACCCACCAGCCGCCCTCGGTGCTTTAAACTGATCCGGTACAGTTTGATTTATCTGCTCCCGTGTACTGTCATCCGCGTTAGCCCCACCCAAGAGACTGCCAGCATCCTAAGGTAGTCGGAGGAAATGAACGTTACTAAAAAACGAAATTAGGGAGGAGAGAATAAGCCCGAAATCACACCCTGAAGACTCCTGAACACCGCCCACCACAGTGCAGTCCAGTATGCATATGTGATGGGTTGTTAGCTAAGACTTCTTCTGTGACTCCTACTTAGACTGTCATGTGTCAGCAATGGCGACCACTTTCTGACATAGCCACTGTACGTAACGTTATTGAATTGATGGCGTTCGGGTGCCTAACAAATCACAATAACTCAATAACTCAATAACGTTAGCTGCACTGCGATGAGTGCGAAGCCTGGACGTCAGACAGCTAGCCGTGTTAGCTAAATGTAGCAGGCTATTTCTGACTATTTGACCTTGCTAACAAGGCTAAGTTAACGGACAAGCTTGTTAACAATTAACCGACTTAAAACCACCATTACTCGAGACAGTGTTGTACCAAGTGTGTGTTAGAAACTGTCGTTCCGGTAGCTATCTTTACATTTAAGCTAACATTACTTACCAGTTGAATTTATGGGATTACTGACTGATGTCCGGATGAGTTCAGTAAGTCAATGGAAGCTGCTAACGCTACATCAGTACACACGCTTGAAATCCGTTTTTTGTTAGAAGAAATAAAAACAATTTCGAGGTGAACTGTGTCACACACTCCGCCTGGAGACTACCTCTATTACAGCAACAACAGACAAGCCGCCCCAGATAGACTGTGCAGGCTACGCTCCAGACACACATCACATGGGCATGGAGTGTACTCGTTGTCAAGGTAACCGCCGCAACAATACAGTATCCGGTGGATTCTCTTCATAATAAGAGATGCTCTTTTAGTCTGACATGGTAATTGTTTTATTTTGAAATCACAATCTTTAACTCAGAAGTCTAACTTCTGCTACTTTTGTGACTGAGATTCGGATTTATCTGGCGGGTTTAGCTGAGGATCATCCCTTTTATACGCTTTGTTTTTAACAGTCGATGAGTTAATGATAGTTTTGAGTTTTGAAATCCCACAGTAACAATAGGTCACGTACAACTCACTCCACCACAGGACGCCCTTTAATGGATTAAACTGCTAAAATGTGTTATCGAAAAAACCGTCAGAAAATGTTTTGCGTTATTTGCCTGTCGTCACTTCCGTTCAGACGACTCCTCATTCGTCATAAACCATGATAAATAAAGAAATGAGCAAACAATATTAATAAATCAAGATTTATTTTATTTATTGTTTCACTCATTTTTAAAATAAGTAAATTAATCGAATGTTTATCATTGGTGATAAATGATTATGATGAGCTAACTAGTTGCAGCTTTTGATTATCACAATTTCCCAGAAGATAGTAGTCAAGTTGTCCTTTGCACAGATTTATTAAAGAGCTAACAAACACTCAGTTTCGATTTATGCTTAGTTTAGTTTTGTAATTTTTGTAATTATTGTAATTTTTCTAATTTTTGTAATTTCTGTAAATTTGTATCCTTTATATTATTTTGCTAAATACCGCACCTTACCCCATCTCAGCTCATCTCATGTTTACATCTTTTTTAGATATGTATATATTGTAAAAAAAATTATTGCACTATTTGTACATTTTAGAATTGTTATACTGTCTCCTACTGTGTATTGCAACTGTTTCACAACAATTTCCCTCGAGATAAATAAAGTTCTATCTTATCTTAATCCATGTTTCACAACCTCACAACCACACATACTAGTGTGAGATGCATACGATCTCATCTCTGTCAGCCAGTGTGGAGTAAACTCACCCAACTGTTTTCAACAGCTTGATTTGCCTACAAATGGAGCAGCTGCTTTCTGTTGTTCGACAACTTTGAGATAAGCTTTTAAGAACTTTCCAAGCAGTCACTGTTGGGCAAGCATAACCTTTGATTAGACTCCACCATCGAGTTTGGCTTGTCAAAGATACTACATTCAGAAGATTCTCCTTGAAAATTAAAATTTTTCAACAGGGAAAGTCTCTCAGCTGACAACACATGGCCAAACCACCTTTATCACACTTATGTGTAACCAGAGTATAAGGAGGCCAGAGGTAGAACGAGAAAAAAAAACTGTTCTGTACCGCTTATCTCTTGTTTTTCTTCTTTTTTTTACACTTTGTGTGTGTGTGTGTGTGTGTGTGTGTGTGTGTGTGTGTGTAGTACCCACAGCCAAAGGCAACATTCTCTGCAGTGAGGACGAGACGCACCGTAGGTCATAAACTGTGAGGTGTTGTTTTTGTAAGAGTAAATGGAGTAGCCCATGGCTTTAAGTATTTTTCTAAACCCAGTTCATAATGTTTGACTGCATGGCATTCAAACACAAATAACGCTTGAGTGATGCTGCATTTATTGTTTCTAAACAAAGAATATTCTTTTCATATATTGACAATCCCTCTGATTCCGAACATAACATGTACAGTAACTCTTCAAATCCCATAATTACAAAGAAATGTAAAAACTACGAGACATCCAACGATACAACCTTTTACACACTGCTAAATAATGGAGGAGAGGCAGAGTTCAAGTCTATTTCAAGGGACAGCAAGACAGAAGCAAAAAGTCTTATCTTGAAAGGAACATAATTAGTCCAGTACAAACGGTGCTAAACTGGCTTTCCATCATTTATTTCAATTTAGGTCTTTGCTTGTGCGGGAGTAATATGAACACATTCCAAGAGTACAAAATGTGCACTGGGGCACAGGTTTCTGCACTTCACCCTACACCCAAATATGACTCAAAGTCATATTTGCTGAAGTCTATATCAGCTATGATTCGACATTGCTTTAAATCAACAATCATGCATTGTTGCTGATAAGGAATTATTGAATAATTCCTATCTATTAGTATATATACTTAGACTGTTAGGTAACACCACACAATGGGCCTTGGCTCACATTCAGGTAGCTTGTCATCTCTTAGGTCAGGGCGGACTCACAGAGAACCACAGCTCAGCGCGCAATCTCCAGGACTGACCGTTCTAGGGGCAGATGGTAGATAACAATTGTTGTGTCTCACTCTGGAGTCCAGATTAGGTGCACTTCACCTTTAATCAGCGGCAGGTTATAGTGCTGTTTTACTCAGAATGTGTTGACTGGGATTTGAGGAGCCATCGACGTGAGATATCTTTAGGTAAACCTGTTTACTGCTCGCCCTGTTTAGGATAAATACCTTTATTCTATGATTAAAGGAGCTTAGAATGCAAATGAATCCGATTTCTTTCAACTGAAGTGGAAGACACAGTAAAACAATCAGGTGCTTGTAACACTCACTGCTGTTAAAAGATGTGTTTCTAAAGGGTCTGATGAGCTTACATATATACGCATAGCTTGGTGGAGTGGACCGTTGGGTAGGAAACGGTGGAAATCACTCTAGCCGGGCGTGTCAAACGATGGCCAACTTCAAGCTTAAAGGCAGCATGGCGAAGAACAAACTGTTTTGTAGGTGTAGCATGTGGCTGTGGGATCAAATGACCATCTAATCTCCTTTCTAAAGGGGCCTGTGGCGATGCCTGCAGCCCCTCTAACATCAAGAGGATGAGTTTGTTCAGGTGAGTGGTTGAGATGGGGGGGGGGGGTATACCATACATTGTTAATTTACAAGCAAAACATGTAGTTCATAAAGAGTTAATAAGTAAGTTAAATTGGATTACATATGCTTAAATTAAAGATTTCTATTTCTCAATACATGTAAACATATCAACTATATATACTGTACACTATTATTATTATTATTATTATTATCAAATTGAATGAAAAGAAATACAATTCAATCCAAAAAAAAAAAAAAAGAAGACCTACAGAATTGAAGCTTTAACGGAAACTATTTCACTTTAATTTACTTTAACTTTACGTTTAAACTTTCTCTGGGGTCAAGGTCTGTTTTTTTTTGGTCTGTTATCGACACATGTCTCCAGACTCACCTCGCACTAACCCCTCAAGGTTTTTTCCCTTTCTGTCAAATAGTAAATTAAGCCAGTGGAGGTATGTGTGTGTGTGTGCGTGTGTGTGTGTGTGTGTGCGTGTGTGTGTGTTTCAAGATCAAAGGATCAAACTGCTGCGCATTTGTCAGAGAGAATCAGGCCGCAGGACCTCACACTGACCGTATCTGCTGCTCGATGAAAGCTGAGATTATCCTTCTGTTCATGGCCTTTAAGATATTATCTGATCATATCTGTTTGAGAGCACGCCTGAGGAAAAATAAGTCTTTCTCCAACTTGTCAACGTAAATCTGTGACCAGTTTGAAGCCGAGGAAGAGGATGTGACACGTGAAATGACTTTCTCGTCAGGGATAGTTTGATATCAGACGTCATGGCCTGTTATCCACTTTATAGATCACAAGGATTTTAAGGTATTTTATTTAATCATTTATGAGATACACTTTGCTTTCTCTGCGTACAAACAGGCCTGTACTACTTTGAAACAAGCCTCATTTAACTTCCACCACTAGAGGGAGCCAACACACAACACGTAGAGAGTTCTTCTCCCTTTATCACAGAGAGGGAAGGTTTAATGTTTAGGATTAGGGCCACAATGATCACAGTGATCATCAGCTAGGTGTGACATAAAACATAGCTTAATAGGGACCAACTATTTTAATCTTGTCATGTGTATGATTAATAGAACAGCAACAATCAAGAGAAAATCCTTTTAATGTATTTGACAAATAAAATCACACCAGCTGAGGTGCATAGGGCCCGGTGTTCCCCCAGAAGTCATAAAAAGTAATTTCTCACGATAACCGAAGAACCTTGTGTGCCTGTTTAGATTCATTCGTGGCATCACCAACAGCTGAGTGACGTGTCCAACCCGAGGGACAGACAGTCACCTGGTGAAGGGACATCACTTTCAGAGAGCACCTGACCTTTAAGAGAACGGTTGAGTCAGTTTAGGCAGGCTGCCACCTTCCCCAGGTGACCTCACACTTAAAGTCACGTGACTCCACAGCAACTCTCACATGTCAAATGTGCCTCATCAACCGAGGCGACTCCCACGTGACAGCAAAAGTGCAGATTAATCATTAAGTTACTGGGTTTGCACATTAAAATGCAAGGTAAGGTTCTCCGGAGGAAACACAAGAAAGAAACGAGAAGTGAACAGGATACATAGGAACTGTAGAACAATGATATATATATATATAGATACATCTATATATATATTTATACACACATAGTATGTTACCCTGAACCAGTGTACATAAAGGAAATGCATGTGCAGTTCAATGTTATTCTACTTCAGGATCTATATATAGCCTTTTTTAACCGATATAACACACTTTTCTTTTTTTTTTGTTCAGTAAAGGCGGATGTTAAACGTGTACACGTGTAGGTAGGAGTTTAGGTGCTAATGTTCACTTGTACAAATCATGTGCTTTATTTTGGGGGGAGTTATAGTATATCATTTATCATAAGCTCTGGGTGCAGTACCAGGTTAGAGCCACTAAGGATCACTATGCACCTATTATTCACTGCTGAGGCGTTGTCTGTCTGTCTGTCTGTCCTGACTGGATCTGAGGACAACAGACTGGAGACTTCAGACATTATGCACTAAACGTTATTAACGGAATTGTTCTGATACTAAAGAGAGCTATACTATATATATATATATATATATAGCATGCGTGAGCAATAATGAAGAATCTATGCCACCGATTCTAACCAATAATTATCCTCGTACGCGCGCACACTTACGCACACACACATTAGTGGTGACAGCCTGATCGTGTCATAGCAACAGTGATTTAATACCTTTGTGCCTTGCGAAACGGAACACCTGTGTTAATCCAGTGTGATAATTATGTATTATTATTATTATGTAATATTATTTTTTTTTAATGCAGCGAATTGAATATGAAATGTCTTTTTCGCTACAATCGCTTCACGTGTTAGGGGGTTGTAATTCACTGCTTGGCTGGATTACAGTTTCATTTTTAGGAACAATTCTGATGAAGACGTGTCCTGCTTTGTTTAAATATTTGAAAACTGCTCAACTGGGCTACAAACATTTTGATTTTATTTTTTTTAAATGTATGACCCTGCCTTTTCTCTTACTGTTTACTTACTAAAATCACTTGTGCGTAAAACCAAAGCAGCTCTGAGTGCTCGGCTGAGTGAAGACGCTGTATGACCCGAGGAGCTCAGAGTGTTATTGTGATGAGAGAGAGAGAGAGAGAAAAAAAAAAAAGGGAGTGTGTGTTGGGACAGGAGGGTGCATGTACCGTATGGAGAAACGTCAAGGGGTCAAACATCGGACAGAGAATGTAACCAGCGAGATTACGTTTCCTTTACATTTGCTTCTATCAGAATATTGGAAAAAAATAAATACTAAGGTTTGCAAAATGGTTTAACAACCTTTTAGTGTTTTCGTGTAACATGAGACGATCGATGTAAGTCCATTATCGAACAAAACCAACACAGCAGCAATTGTGCGGAAGAAGGAGGAAAATGAAGTCCGACAATAGACGCACAAGCACCAGCTGCTTGTAAAGCACCCAAAGCCAAAGATCCAAAAATGCAGCTCCATCAGTTTGACGCTGACATCGGGAAAGTCCACACGGTGTTATCGAAAGGGTTGGCACTCCGCGAGAAAAACTAAATCGGTGCGCTCTGGACGGCGCACAGCCAAATGGGCACCAGGGGCCGATGGGAAATCAGGGTGGGGGGATGTGCGTGTTTTGGAGAGGGTTGGACTTAAGGCAACCAATGAGAAAGTCTTGCGAGGTGGCTGCTCTGACTGAGGAGTTGTTCGGAGGTTATATACTCCACATCTCACTGAGAAGGTACATTTAAACATAACTGTGTGGTGGAGAGAGGCGTACGAGAGAGGAGAAAGAGACACACACTTAGGCACAACAACAACAACAACACCTGATACTCTCTCATCAGGGATCAATCAGCCACATAAGGCATCTTATTTTGTGTTTTGGGGCTTTGGTTTGGAGAGATTTTTGGAGATGTCCAACGTCCAGTTATCGAGCAGCGCACTGGAGAGGCTGGTGGCCAGGAGGACCTTCCCTCTCCACAGACGCACAAGCGTCTGCCGCAACCTCTTCGGACCGGTGGATCACGACGAACTAAGCGGGGAGATGAAAACCAAGCTGCGGGAGATTTCCGAACGGGACCAACAGAGATGGAACTTTAATTTTGAGGCCAACGCCCCGCTGGATGGGGATTACGAGTGGGAAGAGGTGCCCGTGGATAAGACCCCGGTGTTTTATCAGAGCTCTGTGCAGAACGGCAGGACCAGGGTGCCTGAGACACCCGTCAAGCAGAGGCCCTCCTCAGACTCTGTTCCCCCGGAGACACCTGATATGGATGTACAGGAGCGCCTGGCCGTTCCCGAGAGCAGCAGCACTCCCTGCCCGGTGGAGGTTAACCAGGAGAACCGCACAGACAAACTCAACTCAGGGAAGCCGGCTCACAGACAGGTCCCGTGTGTTAGACGCAAGAGAACAGCCACTACTGACAACAACACACACATCACAGGTAATAAGACCTTTAAAAGACATTTTAATGATCATGTTTAGGATGTTTGTGCTCTTTCCTCCGGGGCTGCGCCCTGTATCCAAAAATGATGCCCTCGTCCGTCCCTCTCCTCCTTGCGTAATTGTGGCTCAAGTGGACGTGTGTGTGTGTGTTAACTATATTGTTTTCGTTCCCACAGACTTCTTCGTGAAACGAAAGAGGGCTGCTGATAAAAAATCTAATGATATGAGCGCTTGCCACCACTCCAAGTCTCCAATCTCGGTGGAACAAACTCCACGAAAGAGGATCCGTTGAAGGTATGAAGATTGGCCGTATTTTCTAAACTGTTTCAAAATCTTTCAATGTAGTCTTGTATGACAGCTCTGATTCGTTACACCTCGGGTGATCAAACGGTTACCATAATTATTACCTTGATGGCTGTCTCATAATCACTTATTTCTGTTATGTTTTTCTTGCGTTGATAAGAAATGATTGCGTGAGCCAAAAAGCGCAGGCAGTCTTATCCCAGAGGGGAGGGGTGGAGGGGGGGGGGGGGGGGGGGGGTGTGGTGGTGAAATCGCAGTAGTAGTGATAGTAGTAGCTGTAGTAACACCGGAGGTTTGGGGGAGGGGGGACCTGCGTCACGATGTGGCGGGAAAAAGGTCTCGCGTAAAGGGTGACGCCTGCTGCTGGTTACTTCTCCTGTTTCCTTAAAAAAAAGCTGACTCGCGTCTTTCCTCGGAATGACTGCGCCTCAATCTTCAGAAAACTGACCCGTGTTTCATTCCTCCCTCCAGGTGTTTTGCACTATTTGCCTGCGCATTTTGAGGATCAAGATGGGGGATGTTTTTTTTTCCTCCGCTACTTAAAAACGCCGGAGAAGAGAAAAGGCGGAGAAAGAAGCCCGACCGGCCGGCTGCTTCGGCTCGGTGCGCCCGGCGGAGCGTTACCTGAACACCGGAGCAGACTCTCAGGACTGAACGGTTTGGGGTGGGGTGGGGTGGGATGGGGGGGTAAGGGAGAGGAAAAAGAGGACATTTCGCCGAATGTCTTCTATCCAGTACAAATGTAGCATTCATTGTTGCTTTTGCATACAGCCACTCGACAGTGTTAAATGTTTTAACATCTGTGCAATCCTAAATTACTTTAAAAGAATTGTCTACACTGGCCAAAAGTGTACAGCTTTATAGAGACAATAGCCTATAAATGTTTATTTTCTGTTCTGGTTTTTCTGTAAATGTATATTTTTAAGACTATTCTAACTTATAATTTATTTATGTTTCTTTTATATTTGTTAAATGCCTTGTTGATTTAGCCAAAGGGCATACTCCTTATTTTATTTTATTTTATTATTTCTATTTTGTGTTTTATTGTGATGTTTTGCAATCATGTAGCTTTGCCCATAGTAGTCAACATTTGAAAAAATAGGTTTCTTTGTGTTTCTGAGCCGTTTTGTTGTGTTTTCATACAAGTGCCCTAATTATGTCTTGTAAAAGATGAGAATAAAAAATATTTTTCACTTCAACTTTAAAGCCGATTTGGTGTGTTGTTGTTTTTTTTTTTTTTGTCCAGTTTACTGTTTTTAGTTTACGTTAGTTTTGAAACTAGATGTGCGGAAAAAAAGAGACAAGGACGTCTTTGTTTTTTTTTCTCTTTCTGGTTTCTGCCTTGTGATTTTTATTTTATTTAGAAAAACAATTGAAACAACCACTTAATCGTCCACTTGCTGAAAGCTGGCTGTATTATTCTTATTGGTCCTAATAATACCTTCTTTTTAAAAAGAGGGGGTTGTATTACTATAAAAGTATTGCTGCAAAGAAAAGCACAATAAACAGAATCCATGTAGTGTTATCACACACATTTATGACTCTCCACCTCCCCCGGGGGCGCAGGTACATCACTTCTCATTGAGCTCCGCCTGTATCCGTCCGCCTCTATGGGCTCATATACCTTGCGGAGGAAAAACGCATTCAGACGTGCAGCCTTGGGCCGCATGGCAGCTGTGGGATATAGGCTGGGATTTAAAGGCCCTTTCGCCCCTCTAAAGAAGCAGCAGCTGCCTTTGGATCCCCCGCTTTGTCCGCCACGAAGACACCCCCACATCCACCCGCACTCAACAAGCCCTCTAAAGACCCACTCACACACACACTGTTTACTCCGCCGTGGATACACCGGGCGTGGAGGCCACCTGCCAGAGCTGGAAAAAGAAAACTACTAGTCTTTGTAATTGTCCCCGTCTATTGAAACAAACCATTCAACGGGTCATACTTGCAAGTTTACCCTTAATTGAAAGAAGCCAAATGCAGCAGTGTCTGAACGCGCACTGGGCCTGCAGCGCCTGTCAGTGCGCAGGGGGAAAAAAAACAAAAGGCTCATTTTATAATTTTTTTTTTTTTCTTCCAGAAGTTTCTCCATTCGTCTGAATTGCTTTGACTATCTGACACTAATGTTTTGATGAAAATGGAGACTTTTGATGGCCAGAGTGACTTTGTCAGCTCCATGCAGCCATAAGCTCTGACGGGCTTGTTCTGATTTCCAACACAAAGCGCTCTCCGGCTCCATTCTTTCCTTTTTGTTGCCATATGGCAAATCCATGTAGACATAGCCAAGACCCATTCAGTCAGCCACAGAATGTCCTGCATCAGAGAACAAAAGACACTTTGTCTGGCTGCTCTATTGATACGAATTGGCGAAAAAAATATTATAATTAATCTATGGCTATATCCAGCTAATTAACGCCCATATGCCCACGGGGAGCTGCGGGGCCATTCAGTGTAGTTTTAAATTCTCAATAGTTTACATGTTAAAGACAACAGCTGTTCATGTGTTACTTTAATGAAGTCCCATCTATGTTGGAGACTGGACACATTCAAGGGCTCAAGTCCCCCCTCAGAGTTAAAGGGGTCATCTTCCTTTATTTGTCTCTACAGCTGTGCAACTACATAAAATGTGTCCCAATAAATAGAACCTTAAATCGCATTCGTTTTCTCAAAAAAAAAAAAAAAAAAAAAAGGTATTGAATTCGAGCCATTGCAGGCGAGGTCATAGGTTAAGGCCCCGAAATTCAACTCGGTAAGCTTCTCTTTAAACAAAAAAGGGGAAAAAAATGTAGTTGTATTTTAAATAATTTTAATCAGACTGTCCGTGCATAATAAGTGAGATGTGTCACAAAGCATATGAGCTTCTAAACCAAGGCCTTGATGTGTTTTGACCTGGTGGATGATTAGAGTTTACATGCTCCTCCGAAATATGACAATTATAACTTAATTCAGCCCTGCTGTATGTGTGATGGACAGAAAGGAAAGAGATGACAGCTAACATACAGACCTCGTTAACAAGCCCACTAGCAATAGAATATAATTAAACAACCAGCTGCTGATGGAGAGAATTTCCTTCACGAGCCCTTCAGTCTCCCATGTGACCTTTAACTCACACGCGCAGTTTCATCTGTCTCATCAGCAAAGTCGTTATCAAAGGTTATTTGCCTTAATCAGCGAGTTAAATCATACAAAACACTAGAGTGTAACATATATGTTACATTTGCTGAGTCATAATGTTTTCAGTGTCGTAAGAAAAAGGAAGTAGACCTTCTGTGATCCCCCTGAAAAAAGAAAAAAAACAGGTGAATGTGAATATCAATAATGTTGCCTACTTTAACAAAAAGCAATATATTTTTTTCATTTAAGAAACACGACTTTATAACAGGACTTCATTTCTTTCAATTAGATCCAGTTTGAATCTACTTTACAAGATTGGTAAACCGTTCCATTTTCAGCAAGAAGCGCGTAAAAAAATAAAACAGCGAGTCAGAGAGTTTATTTTAAAATTGTGCATCATTCATTTTGAAACTGAGCGACATACATTTGGATTGCGAAAAAAGCAACGAAAACATTAATATGTATGTATAAGTCGTAAATCCGGGTCGTATTTGATCTTTTTTATTTAATCAAAGAAGTGATATATACAATAAACACAGTCGATCCTAAAACAATGAATCTAACGCACGATGCGTCTCCTGCGGAGTTTGTTTATTCTATCATTAGTAGGATAATTAATCACATAATCACATGATAATAAAATCTCGTCAGTTGTCAGTTACATGCGTCACTTGTTCCATCAAAAATGTTGCTCCTTTATGGGTCTGAAGTGGCAAATAATTTAGCCACTTCGACAGATACAGTGGCTTTGAGGCTTCGTGCAAATGTAACAATTAAAAATATAATTTCAGAGAAGAAAAAAAAAAAAAAAAAAAAAACCTTAAATTGCATTTTCCCCTCAAAACACACAATTAACGGGACCGTCTGCAAAGGCTGCAATTAAATATAGAAAGGAGGAAAATCAGCCCAGGGGAATTAGCATTTTCCATGACCATCTGGCATCGGCGCAGGCGACAGGGAACAAAGGCGAGCTGGATGGAGAGGAGAGGCGAGTGTGCCATCGCATTGACCTGCAAATGAGGCTTTGTCACCCAGTTAAAGCTCCCTGACCCCCTTTACCCCCCTCACCAAAAAAAACTTCTTCTTTTTTTACCTTTAGCGTAACGAATGGAGGCCCGAATTCATGTCTGAGTGTGTTTTGGATCTGCGGATCAAAACAATGATTGAAAAAGTGCCAACAATCTAGTCATGCAGGTCTGTTTGCCGAATTAAAAGCCTTAAATTAGATTTTAATTCAATCAAACTATTTCCAATATGCATTCCTCCTAGATTTTCTAAAACGAAGGCGAGTTATTACCGTGAAACAAGGCAGAATGAAGGTAATTGTTCCCCATTGCTTTGAATGTCAGTTGTTTTAAAGAATATAACACAAATGACTGAAACACAAACTGAACGATGTTAAGATGTGGATACATTTGAATTAATCCACATCCCCTCCCCGACGCACGGGCCTGTACTTTACGCACCAAAAGGCCTTTTTTTTAATTTCCTTTTGCGCATTTCTTGCACAAGCATCGCATTTATTTCCCGATAAATATAGAATTGAAAGGTCGGATCAATGGAGAAAGTTAATCACACATTGTGAAGATATTCCTGTTTGTTTCCATCTCTTTTTTTTGCCTCGATGTTTTGCACCCTGGGATCTTCAGTGCAATGACATACAAGTGTGTGTGTGTGTGTGTGCAGAGGGTGTTTTGGGGTTGGTATGGGGAGTGTTTGTTGGATTGTTGAACACCTGTGACCCCCCCCCCCTCGAAACACACGCACACACACATACACATACACACACACACTCCACTCCACTACACTACACTAGTGAAGTAGGCAGACAGAGGCCCACGTGTTTGCATAAAGGTGATTGTATACCGAGGAGGGATCTGCTGTTTGTGTGTGTGTGTGTGTGTGTGTGTGTGTCTGTGCGCGATTAACATCACCAAACAACATGGTCACACTTACACGCGTTAATAGGAATAACACAAGCACAACAAAGCCTCTAAAAAGTTCATATTTAGCGAATTTCATTGATTGAGTCCAACAAATATGTTTTATTAGACAGCAGGAGTTAAAGCACGTCAAGTTAAAGTTCTCTTAGTAGAACACGCGCATGTTTTAAGAGAGTATTATAGGACTATAATGTTATAATGATAATACACACTGAATATTCGAGTACAATTAGGCCACAGCAGAGCTTTATAATCAGTTTTAACGCTGCTTTTCTCTTTAAAATATATGCCAAATATTTTGAATATCATGGTGACACCGCAGCCATTGTGACAGTAAATACCATAAAGTACAAAAAGGGGATTACAAAAGGCCCTTTAACCAATATTATAGACATTTTGTAGGTCAATTTATTTTTGTTTTGGGTTCTTCTAGACGCAGACGTGCCCCAATGTTCTTTTTTCTCCTCTCCTGGCCTTTTTTCTCTTTACATCCACTCAGTATTCATGCCTGTGGGTAACAAAGAGCACGGCTCAATCCACGCAGGAGGCGGTGTGACAGGGAACTCGTGGCAGCTTTTCAAATATCTTCTTTCTGTCTCCTCCTTTTCTTTGCATCGCGACTTTGGTCTCGGTTGGACGAGGGGAGGAGGAGGAGGAGGAGGAGGGGGGGGGGGGGTTAATCAGCCTCCCACCTCAATCTCTAATTCACTTTGCTCTCCCCACGCATCAAGGGGATCGGATTTAACACTGCCCAGAAGAAAAGCAGATCCTTTACAATGTTTCACAACGTGATGGAGCGAGCGGCTTAATGTCTGGGCTGCGTCTGCACTGCAAAAGTACAACCGACTGTATGAGAAAGCTAGTCAGACTAAACTGATGCCTTTGACTACCTTTTACATTTGCGTTGAGCAGTTTCTGTTATTATAAATGCACGGCATTTAATAAACAATGACTCTTTCCGTCAGCACATTTTGAGCGTGTTTAAATAAATATCGTAATAACATTTTTGCATAGCTTTTAATTCCATTTCAGCGCGAGTGTAGAGAGCACTCGTCTGTAGGCTTTGCATGATATATTGACTTGCAGGTTTTTGCAAAAATGTGGCAGCAATCGATGCATGCACGCTGCAAGAAATGTCACATTTAAAAAGTAAGTTGGTCCAATATCGTAACATGTTTTTAGTAAAACAGGTGTCTCTTGCATGCTGTCATTCAGGGTTTTGTTAGTGAGGAAAAGCTTGTAAAATATATTGATAAAGGCCGAATAATATAAACTTTTCCACCTGAAAGACATGAGTCACATGAGTTCCTCTGACATTCCCACATTATCACAACACTTGACTGATTTACTTAAGGTGGACATTTCTTCCAGTGTGAAGCCCATCAATTAAAGGATGACTCCTCTCTATAGGGCCGCCAGTTTTCCCGCCTGAAAAGGTGAAGAGGTCACGTTATTGATTTGAATTCTGTGATTCTCATTCCACCACAGAAACATCTTAAAATATCCAAAAATGTCATCAGACGTTAAAAAGTGCTCAAACTCTTATTATAATTTACACTGGTGTGAAATATGGCCTCAAAGTTAAAGTCTGAGACAAGGAATTTGCTGTGGAGTGAAAAGACACACACACACACACACACACACACACACACACAGGATGGCAGTGACATCTTAGTGCTTCAGTGACAAGTCAGAATGCTGTGAAAAATGTCTGTAGGATCAGGTTTCACTCTATTATTTTTTACTTTATATTAGGCTTTCTGAGTCAGATTATTTAAAACAGCAATACATTCCCCGTCCGTAGTGTTCGGTTCTTTCCAAAGTACATTCTTCCAGTATGTCCTTGGAGATTCTGCAGCGCCACGTGCCAGATTACAGCCATATCTTACAGCTCATTAAAGTATTAAAGAAGGGCCATGTCGACATGTCAAGCAGGAAACCTTTTTTTTTTTTTTTTGTGGAAGTCAACCTACACCCAACTCTTCGACACAAAACAAACAACATTAGCTGAAGGACCTGGCCATTAACGTGAGCAAGTGTCCAAGCTGCCAATGTGTCCTTGAGAAAGACACTGATTCCTGTTTGATTGATCCTGGAGCTGACCCTGAGCTGCAGTTATACAAACACTGCTCTCTGTAGCACCATTAACATTAACATATGGTGTGTGTGTCTTGCATTCCCACAGAGGACACGCATCAGCGATGCTGTGAGATCATTGAATGCCTTTACAACACATATGTCAGGGGAATTTGCCATCTAACCGACATATAAAGGGTCAGCCACTGAAACGTGTTCTTCCTTCTAATGTTCTTGCACAGAGACGCTACGGAAGACAAAGGCAACGTCTCTGACTCGGGAGTGAGTAAAAACGTGTCCAATGTTCTGTTCTGATAACTCCTCTTAGTCATTAGATCTAGCAGTTGTTCCGCCTTTTTGGCATCAGAATCATGTGGTGTCATAAATCGAAGTCCTCAGCATTGTTTAAATCCCTTAGTCCCAAGTTTCCGTATTGTAAAGCAGTTTACGGAGAAAGTGAGCCTCTCGCCATGGGAGAAACCGAATAGGAACGCTTTTTTGATGCTGATGTCGATGCAGCCAGTGGATGATTTAATCCTTCACTGTAGCTTGTCCGTGATGGACTTGTGGCGTGTCAGCGTACAGAGGAAATCGTGTCGAGAAAAGTTGTCAAAGCAGCGGCTCACGCTCAGTCAAACAAACGACCTACTGTGGCCCTTTGAGCCTCACGCATACTGTACCTATCAAAAACTGCATAGCTTCACTCGGGAGTGATGGCTTTACAACCGGAGAGCCATATGCAGCTCTGCAGGAAGGGGCCTGCTTCATTGTGGCAGTAATTGGACAGAGAGGAGAGAGGAGGAGACGCAGATAGTGCGATGACACTTGAGAAATGAGATCTAACTCCATCCCAGTGCCAGTCCTGACAGCCAGAGTCCTCCACCTCCATTCTTCTACTCTCTCCCTTTTGTCTGGGCCCTTTTCACTCCCCCTGAACCAAACCTGTTCCCCATCACATCCCTTCTTGCATGGGATGTGAGTCCTCTGTCCAGCGGCTGCTGTCTCTGTTTTATCTGTCCATCCATCCATCTCTGACGCCTCTCCTCCTCGCTCCTCTCCTCCCTGTCTTTCTCTATTGGCGGAGCAGTTTTCTTCTCCTTCAATCATCTTGGCTCATAAAACTTTGGGAGGAGGGCTAGCAGGCTGTGTTTTCAGGGCTGGCTTCACCGCTATGGATGCACTGACTCGGACTAATGCTATTCACGCCTCACATTTGCTTGCCAGGTCCTATGAAAAGGGACGGCCACGGCAGCCTTTATGGGACACACAACAAAGGACCATCATTCATCAGGCTGCAGAGCACCGAGGAGCGGCAGAGTTCGGGTTCATCCCGTTAGCTCTCAGCTCCTCGCGCGTTTGCTAGCATCATATTGCTTGCTTTATTATTTTTTTTTTTAACAGCGACTTGCAAGTTGAGCAAAGTTGACGAGGAGAGGAGGAGATGTCAAAAAAACATGTTCATGTTTTGTTTGGAGAAAGATTGATTTGTTCTTGACGTTTGTATCACATGGTGCTGATGGTGTGTGTGTGTGTGTGTGTGTGTGTGTGTGTGTGTGTGTGCAACACACAGAAAGACATGCGTGCACTTTGGCTGAGCTTCTGGTGGCGATATAGATTTATAGCCGTACTCCCAGGTCACCAAGCCACTATTAATCTTCACCTTTCCTTGGCTGTTCTTTCACATAGGGCCAGAAGCTTTAGAGGCCCGTTGGCAGCTCACAACAATACCCAGAATGCCGCAGGGCCTTGTCAGGCTGTCCTAATTTGTGGCTGTGGTCCCAAGGTTGAATTCAGCCGCTGCTGGCTGCTTGACCTGCTGTATTCTGTTGGTGGATTAGCAACATCTTTTAGTCTCTATGCAGGGCAACACCAATGGGCTGATACACAGCCTGCAATTACACAGCAGAAAGGCCTGCTTAGACACACACATACAGGCACAAGCACACACACATATAAATGTTTATGGATGGGTAGATGGAAAGAGAAGGGAAAGAGAAGCAGGTGATGTGGCGGTAGGCGGCTTTGAAGAAGACTTAAGAAAGAGAGAGGGAGACTAAAGGGAAAGGGAAACTGTCTCTCAGTGTGTGTTTTGGGGTTTTGTACTTGCACAGTGGGTACTAGAGCCTACATTGTGTACATGGAAATCAATGTATCGAGGGGCTGAGCAGCAGCTTATCTTCATAGAGCTGGCACTGTACGCCATCAGAGCATTAGAATGCCAACAGATGCCTGACAAAGATGGAAATGGCCAAATCTTTCCCATTCAAATCCACGACAGGGTGTTATTCAGAGGGTGTGACCGTGTGATTGTGCTGTAGGATCGTGGGTTTTTAGTAAAGAAGCTCCTTCAGTACTGTTGGCAAGAGACTGATATTGTAGTAATGCGATGAAAGTGAACGTTCAATGTCTTTTTGGACTGTTATTGATCATCTGTGCAAAGCTTTTTTTTTTGTGAAGATTGCTTTAGAAAGTAATACATAAGTCAATTGGACAATTACAAGGGTAGAATGGCCTGATGAGTGGCAGTTAAGAAAGTCTAGAGTCCAGCATTTCTTCCTATACCCGTGACTAATAGTCAGAATGTTTTAACCTCTGCTATTCCGATTAAGGACCATTATTTTCCGAGTCTGTCTCTTGCAGGATACTTCATCAATTTAAATAGCTGGCGTACCCTTTGAAAAATAAATGTTAAAGAACTGACTGTCCACGTTGAGAGCTCATATTTGAATAAAGGATGACTTAGGTTTCCTGTGTATATCTCCTGCCAATACAGTTTGCTCTCTCGAGGTCTTTGATTTATTAGGATTAGGACTAGATGTGAAGTGAGAAAAAAACTCTTTATACATGTAAAGCTTTTCCACAATTGTAGAATTGTTTTCTTTACAGGCGCTTCATTGTCACTGTTTCATATAAGCCGAACTGCAGTGGAAGTCTTAGTGGTAGCAGTAGTTTTGTTATTTCACTTGATCTACAACAATGAGATTCATTGAACAAAATCAAATGCAAGGTTAGAACATTCTCCAGAACTGTGCACACAGATGCATATGCACAATGTTACCCCTGCGTAAAACAAAAGGCCTAAACACAGATAACAACAGGCAGATATGCAGCAGGTCAAGCGCAGATCGGAATTGGCAGCGCAGCGCAGCATCTTACAATGCACACAAAGCCTTGAGCGATGGGAATAGGGAAATTGGCAAACCTAACATGGTCCCCTGCCATCATCCCTCGCTCCCTCCCTCTGTTTCACAACAGATGCTATGTTCCATGAAGACACTGTCAGCTGCGCAAGAATGGGACGAAATTAGTTGACAATGACGATGGGGACTGAAGGACAAAAAAAAAAACGTTGACAAAGTCAGCATCTGAGTTAACAATGACGACACAGCACCACGGAGAAGGCAGCGTGCAAGTGTATGCACAGACCTCTCTCCAGGAACGGGACCTAGCGCTATGGAAGCACATCGCTACCCCTCCCTACTATTATTACTATAGTATACTCAAACACGCACACTCTTGTCAGCTGCAGGCCAGGCGCTGTCTGAGCCCAGATGGTGGTGAACGGCATAACTCACTTATCTGTCTCTGGCCTCTAAAGGAATGCTTAAAGGCCTCTCCAATTCCCAGCGGACGTCACCAAAAAGAGAGAGAGGGAGAGGCACGCCATCTGCTCCCAGACACCGTAGGCTTCCCCCCTTTCCTGTCCGTCCCCAAAATTCCTCCCTCTTTTTTTTTTTATTTTTTTTACCTTCAACCCCCCCCCACCCCAAACCCTCCTTGTGATCCCTGAGCCATTCCTAGAGAGTCACTGGGGTGGGAGAGGGGGCTCTGGGGATGAATGAGCATCATTAGATTTGTTAAGTGCAATATATCCTCCAGAATAATGTTGACATGACATTGTATGGCGTTGGTCGAAATGAGCGGGACTTCTGCTTCCTGTCAATCAATTGGTAAACTTTTTAAATCAAGGTAAAGGTTTATTTTATTCACTTTAAAAAAAAAGAATGAAAACATATATTTAAGCAACAACTATATAATATAATTATAGTCAGTGGTTTCCTGCCATTTTTATGTTTGTGACCCCTCTAAATTAATGTGTATTTGTGATTATTTCGTTTCGTTGCTTCAATTTAAGAATTTTTTAGAGCTGAAAGTATCCAGAAAGAAGGTAAAAAAAAAAAAAAATGAAAAAGGTGGTGGTGATTATTATAATTATTTCCCCCCAGGTTTGGAACCATTGGTGTAGATATTGCATAATCATTGTGTCCAAAACCAGCTGTAGAGCACACTCTGTTCTCCAGCTGTCTACCAAAACAAAAGATGAAAGGAGTTAAGTCTCAGATCAGTCACTTACTTCAAGACTTTAAAAAAAGGGGGCATCATTCAAATATGCTGGAAACCTGAGCCGAGTTGTTGATGATTAATCTTTTCCTATCAGTCTGGAACTTTTCATTTTAGCAGAGGAATTACGTTTTTCTTGACCGGTATGAGAAACAACAGTTTCTTGGAGAGACAGAAAAAAAAACAATACTATGAGTACTCTGTACTATGAGTACTCTGTACTATGAGTACTCTGTACGATGTGAAATAGCTACAACTGCGACGGAACTTTGTGTTTTTTTAAAAACTTGCCCCCCCGTTTGAGTCGTCATTTCACACTGTTCTACGTACATGTCTTGTAGGGAAAAAAAACATCTGAATAACAGACATTCCTTTTTATACAAATATGTACAAGCATCCCTGTTTTTCTGGCCCAAGAGCAAGCGAGTGCTTAAGCACATAACCCTGGGACAAAGGGAGACTGCATACTTTGCGCAGCGACAGTACAAACCAAGGGTCACTGGGTTCAGGCTATACAACCGTCTGTGCGGGAGTCTTCACATCACTCCGGATGGTTTGCAGACTGGGGTTTTCCAGAAAGGCTGTATTTACGCATGCTTTTCCATATAAACGCACCGGGAATAAAAGTTTTAATTGGCCGTATAATTGAAAATTAGTTTCAAATGTACGCATATTGTGTGACTTTTTTCTGTCCGTCTCTAAGCTGTTTAAGATTTAATTCAAGATTTTACAATATCTCGTCATTGTGGTGATTGTACAGGGTTTTGCTGCTGAAAAGCCAATGCGAGGAACAGAGATGTAAGAACTCAAAATAAAGAGGAAGAGAGACATTTGAAAAAGTTGCCTTCACCAAAAGAGGGTGATGAAGGCACCAGCATGTTTTGCCATGCTTGTGCCAACTCTTTACTTTCACTCTTTAAGCCCCCAATTAAACAGCACACCCTTCTCCACCTTGTTGCATATTGCTGCACTGTTTAAAGAAGGAAAACCTGGTGAGTTCTCCACCACACACTGAGTCCGTGTGGTTCAGGTGTGTGTGAGTGTGTGTGTACGTGTGTGTTCGCCACATGTGCTTGACTGCATGCTGGTGTGTGGTCCGTGCAGTTTGTGTAAGCACAATCAGATGGCGTTCTTGGTCTTGTACATGCCTGCATGTGCAGACACAGAAAACAATAAATGTAGCTTTTCACAAGAAGTGATAAAGAACGATAACGAAAGAGAGAGGGACGGGAAGCGTGTGTGTGTGTGTGTGAGAGAGAGAGGCCGCAAAAGAGAGGAGATAAGGCAGCAGGCATATACTTGCAGCAGTGTACTGGAAAACCACAAGTACTGATAGTAGGGTAAAACATTTCTGAAATTCTACTGCCTCCATATCGCCCTCAGCTCAGTGAGGACACCGACACGATGAAAGATGTCGGTTTCAGAAATGTACTAAAAAAAAGAAACAAATCTTTGAACTGAACTGAAAAAAATTATTCAAATCTGCAAGGTGATTTGTGACTTCTACCTCAAACATTTTTCAGTTTCTGTGATGAACAAAAACCTCCATATCCTAATTTTGATACGTAAATTTGCAAAAGCCGAATCCAGAGTTATTGTGTACATGCGACTGATCCGAGACCGACTGTGACAGAGCGTCTGGGAGGCGGGGTTTAAGGAAAACGCAAGTGCGCATGCTCTACGGGCCCCATGGATGCGGAAGAACGCCGCAAGATCTGGGTAATTTCATACTCAAATGTCGAGCCATTTTGGCTTTGTGCGCCACTGAGCAACTTTCATAGGAATGAACGGGGCCCCGCCTCCAACGCTGTATCCAGTTCTATTAATACATCCATGGTGGATGCCGCTCACAAACAGAGCTTCCTTGTTCTCCTCGCTTGTATTGCAAACCAGCTACAGTTCCAACAGTGAAGATGACGTCCCAAAATATTCTGGACGAAGATGCGTTTCACAGTGTTTTGGCTGACTCAAATATTCAACCGTATTTATTTGCACCAGAGCATAAGGCCGAAGAAATTCAGCAGAGGTATGCTGAGGCTGCTGCCCTGGACAGCCTGGGTGTCAGACACCTTGCGCGCAATGCATGCTGGTACGTGTAGGCACTGCTGGCTCAGGAAAAATGAGGAAAACTCAGCTTTCTTAGGCAATGAAAATGATGGTAAGAACAAGAGAGTAAACCTTTTTCCACTCACTGTCTTTAGTTCTGAGATCAGGTAAATCAATTTTATATTTACCAGGGATCTGACAAAAATCTACTGCAAACGCTGTCATAATGCTTCTCTCAGTAACTGCAACAGCAGGAGAAGTTCAAAACCCTCGTGTTCACAATAAGCGAGCTGCACCTTTCAAAGCCTCACTGTTCTAACAGGGGATCCATCGAAGTTTCCTGTGCTTTGAAAAGCGCCACTTGCAGGACCGATAAATGCTGAGTAAAGTCTCAAGTCATGACATAAATCTTCGACAAGTCAGGACAAGCTCCTCCGTCATGAGGCCTCACAGCACCACCAGCTCTGAGCAGCTTTTCGTCAGCCTCCGACAAAACGTGTGGAACAAATGGCACCAGCCAAATGGAGAGGCAATAAGGCGAGGGGCCCTCTGTGAAGTGTGTGTGTGTGTGTGTCTGTGTGTGTGTCTGAGCATGCGTGTGCGGGCGTGTGTGTGTGTGTGTGCGTGTGTTGATAAAGTGTACCCAAGCAGACAGGCCGTGGTGTGTGTGGATTTTGCAGAGTGAATGGTGATTGTGTATTTTCAAAAGAGAGGGGGGTGTCTCCCTGTGTGAGAGTGAATGTCAGATCCCTCAGTGAGTGAGGGCGTGTGTTTGTGCGCGAGCGTGTGCGTGCGTGTGTGTGTGTGTGTCACAACAGGCCAGAGTGGGTGAGAGAGAGCAGTCTTTCGGTTCAAGTATGCCCCCATGTGACCGATGTGAGAAGTAGAAGGCCGAGACGGAAGGATGGAACTCCAATCGAGTTATAATTTCTTCTCTTTTAACAACGTGTTGATGTTAATAATGTTCAGCTTTTGTTGACACTGTCTTTGTCCAGTACATGACAATGACAAACCCACAAAAAGGTTCTTAATAATGTGTTGGGCCACCAAAAGCTGCCCGAACAGCTTAAGTGCTCGTTGGCAAGTCATGGAAAACACTACTGGAGGGATGAACGGTTCAGTTTTCTTCCAAAGGAATAATATTCCCTCAGTTTTGATAATGGTGGCGGGGAGCACTGTCTCACACAAAATATCATATAGCTGTTCAGCTGAGATATGGTGTCTGTGAAGGCCATAGCATAAGATCTACATCAGGAGTTCTCAAACTTTTTCAGACCAAGGACCACTTAACCAATAAAAAAACACTCACGGACCACCTGACAAGCATTTCATTCATATGCGATGTAAACGGTAAATGCTGATAGATTTTACACATCATATGAAACGTAGACTACATTTATCACTGAGTTTATGTCCGCAACTTACTTCACATCTAAGCATTTTTCATGAAAATATTTCATGAAATATTTTTTAACAATCAAGCTTTTTTCATGAAAATTAAGTTTTTTTTCATATGCAAGCTTTTTTCATGAAAATTAAGTTTTTTTAAAATACATTGTTCATGAAAATATTTCATGAAATATTTTTTAACAATCAAGCTTTTTTCATGAAAATTAAGATTTTTTTTCACATCCAAGCTTTTTTCATGAAAATTAAGTTTTCTTTTAACATTCAAGCTTTTTTTCATGAAATTTAAGGGTTTTTTCACATCCAAGCTTTTTTCATTAAAACATTTAGTATTTTTTCTCATACAAGTTTTTTCTGTGAAAATTAAGGTTTTTTTCATATCCAAGCTTTTTCATGAAAATTAAGGGGTTTTTTTAAATATTTTTTTTCCCCTGAAAATTAAGGGGTTTTTGTAAATATTTTTTTTCCCATGGAAATTAAGGGTTTTTTGACATCCAAGCTTTTTTTCCTGAAAATTAAGGTTTTTAAAAAAAATTAAAAATTTCCTGAAAATTAAGGCTTTTTTGACATCCAAGCTTTTTTCATGAACAAATTTAGAATTTTTTCACATCCAAGATTTTTTCATTAAAACATTTAGTATTTTTTCCCATCCAAGCCTTTTTCATGAAAATTAAGGGTTTTTTCACATTCAAACTTTTTTCAAGAAAATTAAGTTTTTTTTGACATTCAAGCTTTTTTGAATAAAATTCAGTATTTTTTTCACATCCAAGCTTTTTTCATGAAAATTAAGATTTTTTTTCACATCCAAGCTTTTTTCATGAAAATTAAGTTTTTTTTCAACATTGAAGCTTTTTTTCATGAAATTTAAGGTTTTTTTCACATCCAAGCTTTTTTCATTAAAACATTTAGTATTTTTTCACATCCAAGCTTTTTTTATGAAAATTAAGTTGTTTTTCACATGCAAGCTTTTTTCATGATAATTTAGTATTTTTTCTCATTCAAGCTTTTTTCATTAAAAAATATAGTATTTTTTCACATACAAGTTTTTGGTGAACTTGGTTTGGTGAAACATTTGTGGTATTTGTGAGTGTGTTTGCAGACCTGTTTTATATTGTATACATATACAATCTATATACAGATTACACATTTACACACAGATTGTTGATCAGTTCACACAAAGAATATTGAGACAGATCTATCTCCGTACAATGAAAGTATCTGCATTGAGACACGGCGATAGTTTGGGATGTAAGAAGTAGCATGTTGAGGTCTGGGCTAAAATGACAACGTCACTACGGTTGGTGAGCTTCGTTGTCACGGTGAAAATAGAAATAATGAGTTGGTTTAGTTTAGGGAACAGCGATCTCTCGTGTTAAAGTCCAATGTTTTGTTGACCCATGTTGTCTCCCATTAATGCCTTCGACGAGAGACTGTCCAAATGTTTGCGCCCTCTCTATGGCCGCAGACTTTTGACCCCACCTTCCGAGTGCGGCCGTTCAAATGTGGTTGGAGAAAACGCAGTAGTCAAAGGACAACGCAAAATGTGTGACAATGTGAAAAGGGTCAGTGATGAACCGACAGAGAATTCTCACCCAACTCTGCAGCTCCCCTCAGCTTTGCACAGCCAGTGCACGTTTCAGCTCATTGCTTAGCACCAAACGGCCAAAGATTTAAGATGAACAGCGAAGATGAACCGCATCATGCGCTTCTGTTCTACACTGGAAGCATTGGCAAAAGAGTATATTCCCTTCGGGGAACTAGTAGTGGAGTGGAATGTGTTTTTGCAGTGGATCTGAAAGTCTTGACTCCTTGGTAGCTGAGTGGCTTGTTGACAATCCCTGCGTCTACTGCACCCAAGAGGATTTTTCACCCCTTTGATTAAAGCACCCCAACAAAGAAGGAGAGCGTTCTAAAGCCCCAAACGTGACAGTGTCGGCGAGCCTCGCGAGACACTCGCAACACAAACAGGAGGGGGGGGGCAAGCAAAGTAAGCAAACAAAGCCACTGCGACTGAGATATTGAGTGCTTATCTCTTGTTATGAAAACACAAATCGGTCTTTTTTTGTTTTGCTCTCCTTTATCAGATGGCCGTAATGAGCTGCCTTCATAGTCGTTCGGTGACAAGGCCTTGTGATCAGAGGGCGCTTTTATCGTTCGCAGAAAACTTCAAAACCAAAAAAAGAACAACAGACACGCCCCAGGAGAATCTTTTATCTGCGTCCCTCCCGTCCGCTCATCACGTTGGGATTGTGATTCAGTTCCAAGACGGAGAGCATCACAAAAGCTTCTTAACAATTATCCCTCAAATCTTTTTTATCTATTTTCTTACCAAACCCCTCCGTCGTGGGAAACAAATGTCTGGTCGCTCCTTGCTTCCATGGATGGAAAAAAAAAAAAAAAAAGAAGAGTTCTATTAAACTCTTTCATCTGCCCACAACGTCACATCTGGGCTGGGATCTGACATCAGTGCAGAGGCCTCTGTCAGATGTGGGCCCCAATTAGCTAGCGTGGCTGGTTCACTGCCTCCCACCCCTCCCCCTTCTGAGCAGAGAGACGGACGGAAGAAAAAAAAAAAAAAGCTGCACTAATAGCGCTCGGCTGCTCTTTATGAAGTTGGAAGTCGTGTCGCTCGCTGCCACGCCCACCTCTTCAACCCTAAAGTTGCACTGAGGCGACAACTACACACTATAAACACCGCCCTCGCTGGATTTGCGGTCGCTACGATCAAAGTCACGAAATGGGGAGGATAGGTCTGCTGCTGCATGTGGGTGTGTGTGTGTGTGTGTGTGTGTGTGTGTGTGTGTTAGAGTGTGTGTGTGAGAGAGGAGGTAATGTACGGCTTCTGTCGTTGTAATTCTTTATGATTGTAACCGCTGTACAGTTTGATGAGCGAACATGACGCTAATGTGCTACCTTCTGACGCACTCTGTGTGTGTGCGTGTGTTTCTTACCAACAGCCGCTGGTTACGTACTGTATGTCCCGTTTCAGTTTAATAGTAATAATAAATAATCCTCTTTCTTTGTACAGCACCTTACTAAGGAACATTACAAAGTGCTTAACATGGTTAAAACAGGAAGAAACAGATGTCAGGGCTGCAATGACACATTCAGACAATAACAACGATACGCGTGTGTTCTTCTTCATTTTTACTGAAGACGTAATGCCACGTCAACGAGTCACGTGACGTTAGGTCCGTAGGTTTAGCTACGTAGCGAACACAGTTATTATAACGCGAACCGTGATCTTTTTTCCAACCCTAACCAAGTAGTTTTGAAAAAAAGTTGAAAACCCTGATCAATCGCAGCGTGCAGCGGCTGTGAATGTCCGAGTGTCGATTTTGGAAAGTTATAAAAATGTGAGTTTGAACAGACAAGCAACTATCCATTGTTGCGCTAAAGTGAACAAAGCGATTTGAATCGGCAAAGGGAGCAGTCTCTCTGAATGAAGGATCGGCACGCTCCTCTGCTGATCGCTGAGCAGCTGCACAGGCACAGCTACGACTAAGTACGTCACTTATCATATCAATGGTGCAAGTGGTAGTTGGGTGCCTCAAATGTTTTTAGTGTATGGTCAGCTGGCAGTGTGCTCAGCCATGATTTTGTCATGAAAACAGGAATGGAAACAAGTGGATTTTGATGGGAGCAGACTGGCTCAGGCTGTCGAGCAGACTCATCAAACTCGTGTGGACTGTATGTACAGTACACATTATTTTACACAAGTCCTACTATTGTCTTTTTGCGGAAATTGCAAGTCTTGCTCACAAGTGTTGTGTTCAACATCAGTTTGAGGACTTAAAGTGCACGTCTGGCCATATTTCTGCCCTTTCCTTCTTCTCCCGTTCCTTCCCGTAATTGTTCCCTTTGTCCTTTCTTTTCCTTCTTCCTGTTTCTTATTCTTCATTTTCCTGTCCCTTCCACCTCACTATTTTCTCTCCTTCGCCGTCTTCTTACTCCCTTTGCTCCCTCCTCCTCACCCCCCCATGTACACAAGTACAGTCAAACACAATTTTTATCGAGTATTTGTTTTGCTGGACTTTGTTTTCTCACTCTGTCTACATTTAATATTAATATCTTTTCCTTTCCTCTGCCCGTCCGTCTTTCTTTCCTCCTCTTTTCTGTCTCTTTTACGGTCGTTCTCACTCCTTCTCTCCCTGGCTCTCTCCTTTCCATTTATTATCGCCAGCTGAGAAAAACAGAGGAGTCTTTTGGCTCCGAGCCAGAGCAAACACTGATATCCAACCAACCCCCCTCACTGCTCTCTCCTTCCACTGGCAGCTGTCCATAACTAAACACACAATGTAACAGAACAGATATACACACACACGCACGCACGCACGCACACGTTCCCTGGAGTGTCCACTGTAGGTGTTTGCTTGGCTGACATACTCTACTATGATTGCAGTGGTCTGTACGCTGCACTACAGCCTGCAGCTGTGGACCTTTCCAAAGCTTAGGCTGCAGCCAAGGAGAAACAGCAACAAACTCTGGAGAGGCAGAAAATAAACAGACACTTTTAGTCTTTTACATTGCCCTCTCCAGTCATTTTCCCCCTGCAGTCGTATAGATGCCTGTCTGTTATTTATGCAGGGAAAGGCTGGAACGGTAGGAGCACGGCCATGTCACGCAACAGAAAGAATTAGTCAGATTAACAATGTTATTTATAGAAGGTGGAATGAGTTTCTCCCACTGAATCATCAACACTGGTGTTCAGCTGGTGGCAGTAGCTGCAGTGTCATTAAGTTCCTTCTTTATAAACTCACTGTCGCACTTCCACTTCCTTCATCTTGGCTACTTTCACATCATTGCACATTATTGCTCGACACATTTGATTTATTTAGCTGTTTCCTGAGTTCCATTCGGCTACTACTATTTACTTGTAGCAAATGTTTTGCGTTTTTACCTTTTGATGTTTTCTCAGTTTATTTTGTCGTTACCCTCACATCGTTTTTCTTTTCTCCACAACCTTTTCGAGTTGCACAGTTTCAGGAGACCTGGGCTCCGACTGTGTCTGCAGGCTTTAATCCTGCTGAAGTATAATGAGGCAGCACGCTGAATTCCCGACATGTGTTCTGCAGACCTCACTACTACTAACTAACTAATTCTAATTAATTATAGTCTAATTCTATGTGTGTGTGATTTACACAGATTTTGTCCACACACTGAGAATGCAGCTCCCAAAATATCATCACATACTGTATATACAGTAGGTGCTGGCATTTTTTGAAAATATTTTCTTTTCGTTTGTATGCTGCCTCTTTCCAACGCCTGCACCCAACTGTAGTTACTCACTATGTTCATCCACAATGCTCACGTCAGAAAAATCCTGTTGCAACATGCTGAATTTGTAGAAAAGGGAAATAAAACAGTGTTTTCCAAGGTTATTGCAACAAATATGTTAAGTAAAAGCCTAACACTTACAGGCATCCAACGATCCAATTCACAGGTCTAAATTCATTTTGTACAAAACACAAAAATAATGTGAAGACGTTTTCCAATTTTACTGACATTTCTCACGAGGAGTTTGCAATTATAGATAAGTCTTCGGTCAAGATTATACGGGGAGAGAAATCCCCCAACAACCAGTGTTGGAATGAAGTAATCACATTACTTTACTCATTAGTCAACAGGAGCTGTAATTAGTCAAATTTACTTGCTAATCAATTTTTCAAACCCCAATTTCCTGACTTTAAACGCTCTCCTGGCTGCTTCCAGTCTCTGCGCCAAATGAATTCATCTCTACTGCCTGCACACACAGACATGAAATTAACATATGCATTTTCATACCTTAACATAAGGTAAGGGAGCAGACAAAGTTATATCCCAACATGTTTCTTCATTTAAAGCTATCCATAGTCGTTTTCTCATTTTTTTCAGATCAAATCTCACAGATTCAAACTCCCTCCCCCTGCACACATGTCTCTGAGGTAAACCTTCAATTGTTTCCACACACACATGCTGACAGCTCGTTAATGACAGGTAATAAAGGCTGTGTAAACACATCTGTTGGCGCTGAGTTACCAGACAGTAAAAGGCTGTAAAACTGCAGGCCATCAGGCCCAGCACAGAGCACCCATTATCAGTCCAGTGTCCTCGCTCTGAGCGCCGACCCTCAATGACAATTCAGTTGCTCGTCACCGCAGTCTGTTTCTGTTTGATTGTTTTGTCTCTTTTGTGGTACTTTGTTTGAGGGATACCCTTGAGTTTGGAGGTCCTCCCCCTTCTGTGTTTCGTCATTGTGCTTTTATCACTTTACACCGAAGGTTTCCTATGAAACGCCAATGACAAATGATTTGAAAGCATCAAAATCCAAACTGTAGAAAGCTGTTCTATAAGGAAATACAAGAAACAGAATGGGGCTTTTTTCCCTCCCCCCCAACACAAACTGTGCAAAGCAGTAGTTTCATACATTGCAAAATGTTGCATGAGTGTACATTTTTTTAAATGTTTAACTCCTCACGAACACCGGAAAACACACGTGTAGAGACAATTTTCAAAGATTTCCAAGAATTCAGCACCTTCCCCCCTGTACACCTTTCAACACACACACCCACACACACACACACACACATTACGCATCTGAGCGTCGTATGGGCACGTCTACAGGGAATAGGTGATAACCAGATCTGCGTCACGCTCTGAACAGATGGCGCTGGGCGTTTCATCATTACTGCAGAAGTGGTCACCAAATGAGAGGAAACCAAAAGCAATGATTAAGAACAATCAATAACAGTGATTAAATGACACATTTGACACAAAGGACAGGACGTCGGGGCGCTGCGACAGAAGGCTGAAACACGTCCCAAAGCACCTATTACGATCTGCGCAGAGCTTCCGCTTCCACTAAAAATTTAAATCAGCGGCTGGGATTCAAAGGAAGGACGGTAATAACATGCAGATTGATTTGACTCGTTGGTGGTGCAAATTAATACATTGATTTTATTCTCTGCAAGTCAATGAGCTCTGGCGTCGTCCGTTTGAAATGCAAATCTCCCCCTGACAGCCTGGACATGTCGTGGCGTACAACCAGTGTGTATTCTTCGAGGGTTTTCCTTGAATAACTGACACGTAAAGTCACTTAAAATCAACCTTAGAAATCTTCCTTCCTTACTTTCCTTACTTATGCAGGTGTCACTGACCATCTGCATTTCAAAAAGCTGCTGCGAGGGTTTGCTGTGCACACCTGTTTTATTTAGTTTCAGCAACACCGCATTTCACATCCAGAGGGTTTTTCACATTCGCCCCGCTTGACGACAAGTTGTGATTTCTCTTCAAACTGGAGAGAGAGAGCTGACTGCTGCTGCAGCTCCCGTCATCACGCTAAGCTTTTGGTACTGTCGACTTAACTTAATGTTCCCATCTTCATCTGCGTCTTAAGGAGGGATTTGTTTTCCAGGAGAATCCGGAAGACACCGCTGTGTATTAAGCATTAAGCTTCCAGTCAATGCAGAAGACAGTTCAGTGGGAAAAAGAGATATAGTGCTCTAAACAAGCACATGCAGAACACACACACACACACACACACACACATGTTGGCAGTGAAAGCACAACCTGTCTATCCTAAAACTCTCGGAGTGGTTCCAGGTGTTTTTTTGGCCTCCTGTTCTTTCCTTCTCTGCAGGGACTATGAATTAAGAATTATATATAATAAAATGCTGGCAAACATCTCAAGGCCAATGCCGCACATATGGTTTTAATCAGAATCACACCTTAGGGAAGGACATGGAGGGTGAGACCGAGAAAGAGAGAGGCAGAAATAGAGAGAAAAAAGTGTGTGCGAGAAATGGCAAATGAAAAAAAAGGGAATATTGTCAAACAGAGAGTCACTGACTGAAGAATTGGACAGTTTTTGCTTTTGTGTGTGGAGGATTTACTCGTTCTTTTGCTCGATCCATCCACATCCTCCCTCACTGTGATTGATCGAGTGATCTGGTACATGAAGCAGAGCCAAATAGGAAAAGTGAGCGCAGCGATGTGTCCTGGCTTGTTTTCGTTCAGCCTCTCCAACTTGTTTATGTCAAGTCAGCAAAGTGGTGGTCGGGGGCCGGGCGAGGTTTCGCGTCTGTGTACGTGTGCTCGGAGTGTGTGTGTGTGCATGTGTGTGTGTGTGTGTGTGTGTTAACAACACACGATTCTTTGGCAATATACAGAAAGGTTTATAGGGAAACAAGTGGTCAATGAAAGAGTGGTGTCCTCCCTTTCCATCATAAAGCATTTAAATAGAGAGAGAGAGAGCGAGAGAGAGAAAGACAGAGAGAGGGGGGGAGGAGAGAGAGGGAGAGAGAAAGAGGGAGAAAGAGAGAGGGGGAGGAGAGAGAAAGAGGGAGAGAGAAAGAGGGAGAAAGAGAGAGGGGGGGAGGAGAGAGAAAGAGGGAGAGAGAAAGAGGCAGAAAGAGAGAGAGAGAAAGAGAGCGAGATAGAGAAAGGGGGGGAGAGAGAGAGAGAGAAAGGGGGGAGAGAGAGAGAGCGAAAGAGAGAGGGGGGAGAGGAGAGAGAGAGAGAGCGAGAGAGAGAAGGAGAAAGGGAGGGGAGAGGAGAGAGAGAGAGAGAAAGGGAGAGAGAGAGAGAAAGGGGGGAGAGAGAGAGAGCGAAAGAGAGAGGGGCGAGAGGAGAGAAAGAGAGAGCGAGAGAGAGAAAGAGAGAGAGAGAGAGGGGGAGAGAGGAGAGAGAGAGAGAAAGGGAGAGAGAGAGAGAAAGAGAGAGAGAAGGAGAAAGAGAGAGAGAGAGCGAGAAAGAGAGGGAGAGGGAGAAAGAGCATTAGAGAGACTGCAATTTAATAAACAGATGTTACATGTAGGTGCGATCCACAATACTGACACCGAAACGATTAGTTTATTAGTCAATAGTTTGAGCACTAGAAAAAGGAACGTCTATTTTTTTTTTATTTAGCAAAAATGCTCGAAGGTTTCTGCTTGTAAAACCGAGGAATTCATGTTTTTCTTTATCATACTTATAAAAGCAGACTGAATATGTTATAGTTTTGGACTGTTGGTCGGATACAATTTAATTACAGTATGTCTCTTTGGGCTCTGTAAATTATACAAGAAAATAGTGAAAAAAAACAAAAAAAACAATCATTAGTGTTAGATAAGAAGAAGAACGACAGCGTCAGTAGAGTATTACAGAGCGAGGAGGTCGGCGGGGATAGATGGGGATCAACAAAAACATCAGAGGCGTCAGATAAGAAAACGCTTCCATGTCTTGCTCTACAAACTGCATGGACAAACAACATATTTTGCCATTTAACTTGGAGGACTTGCTGATAGCTATGAATCCCAGCACTGCATGTCCTATTCAAACTGTTTGGATTTGTTTTTGTCTTGACACAAAGACCTATTTGTTGTACCTGCTCATCGTTTGTCAGTGTTCTGAGATAGATATATATTCGAGAGGGATTATATTTTGGCCGTGGCCTCATACCCCCACCCTCCACCCCCCATGGAGTAGGTGAAGCCAGATTCTTGGGTCACTTACTCCCGGTGGCTCGGGTCCAATCAGAAACCGCTGGCTTGTCTCCGTCCTTCCCAGCCCGACCTTCCATCCCACTTTATGATGAACATAATCCTTCACTTTGTCCTTTTCTGGGTTTCTTCTGGACTGTTTTGCATTGCAGAAAAGCCAGAGGGTACTGTGGCATGCCAGGCATTTCACCTGGTTCCAGTCCTGACTCTTGACGCCCCCCCCCCCCTCCCCCCAGCGAGGGACAGGGCATGAACCACCTCCTGCTGAGGCACGCGACGCCCCTCGCATTGTTCCCGGCTTTGGCTGCTCCTCAGGACTTCGCTGCTGGCTATTGTTCCTGCCAGCGGGGAAGAGAAAGAGGCATGTTCACACAAACGAGGACAAACTCACCCAGACTGACACGCACACGTTCACACTTTTATACTCGGACTCATTCAAGAGCCTGCAACGAGCATGAGCAGCAGTAAGTCAACACCTTTGGTGACTTTGCCCACAGATCTGTTTCCACAGGCTTCAGAATACTGTCGTCTGTTATTTCTTGCTATTGCCTCTTTGACTCCTTCTTATTCTCCCCAGTCTCCACCAGTGTTTTTTATGATATGCGTGCCTCTTTCTTTAACACATTGCCTTACATTCCTCTGGCTGCAGGCAGTTGATATACAAGAGTAGAAAAGGTTCTTACAAGGTCACGGTCTTCGTGGTAAATCTCGTGCATTAAGGCAGCGGTCCTCGACCTTTTTGCACCACGGACCGGTTTCATGCAAGACAATTTTTCTACGGACAGGCATAACAAAACACACAATAAAGTGCAAATCATATAATTTAAATATTACATACAGTATATAATGTAAATGTGCATGTGCATTAAAGAATTGTTGGGTCAGGCCTTGCTGGTCTCAAAGTTTTAAATTTAAAATTGTACTTACTTACTTTTGAGCGTGATGTCACCGTACTACGACACTTAATAAAGTACCAAGAAGACAACTTCTGTTTACAAGGGTCTAGAAAAAAAATCAAAAATTAAGAACTATGATAGAACATTTTGAAATACACCGACTATGAAAAAAAAAAGTACTTTTGCACTTGGTTGGCTTATTTGAATCTATTGGTTGAATTTTTATTCTATTGTTTCTCTTTGTTGCTCTTACTTTGACTTATTTGAAGCTCTTGTTCTACACTTGTATGATTTCACCTATTTGAAGCTTATGTACTTGCAAGATTCTGGCTGTTTAGAGTCGTGTCCTCATGATTGTTTGCACTTATTGTAAGTCGCTTTGGACAAAAGTGTCTGCTAAATGAACTGTAATGTAATGTAATGTAATGTAATGTAGTGTAAAAATCGCGTGATGATATGTTCTTGAGGTCACAGCCGCATGTATCTTCTCTTGTTTTAGCCTTCTATCAACACTAAGCCTCCCTCACACCCACAAACTAAGCTTTGAAAACACTTTTCAACGCTTATCCAAACAATGACGTATGCCTTTGTTGTGCTAGTCGGGTGCTGTGGAGGAGAAATTTAAGAATCCCACTTTATGTTGTCACTGACTTTTAATGATATTAATGTCATCTGAGGACTTTGTTAGCACAAAATGGGTATTTAATTGCCTGTTTACCAGTTAGTTTGCGCACAAAAAATGGTACCTACTGAATTATTCCCAGACTTGGATTTTGCAGTATCATTGGGCAGGAAAATTGGTTGCAGTTTCTGTGCGATTAGTGTTCTACTTTGGTATTAAGATAATGGTATGATGGCACATGCAGCTGGTGTATACTTAAAAAAAAACCAAAAAAAAAAAACCATCAGCAGTCTGAGTGGGACTATTAGTTGGCTCTTTTAGCTCAGTTCTTGGCTCAGTTTCCCTGTCCTGTGGAATTGGCCAAAAGAATGGAAAAATCATTTTGGAGGAGAAGAGTCACATTTATCTCTCTGACTCAAACAACCACAAATATTTAAGTATTTGATTTTGCTCCATGCTTTGGACCTTCATTCAGCAAAATCAGGAGAAAGCAGCTTAAATAAGGGAGCTGTGAATACCTTTTTGTGAAGTATAGAGGCACAAAGTACTGCACATACCAGACTAGTAGATGCATCTTTCAAATTACATACGTGCACATACTGGGTAGATTACATCGTAGCCTGCAGCTGGTACCATTATGCTTACTCTGCTATTTAGTGTGGAGAGGATAGATATATTACGAGAACTGCAACCTGGACTCCAAAGATTCCAATGGAAGTTGCTCACCCAGCGTTTTTTCTCTTCCTGGTTTGCTTCCATGTTGTGTCCCACAGCACATGCGGATTATTTACCATTTCACGTGTCTAAAACACTTCATATTGAGATGTCACACAAAATAATTGACCGTGTTGGCCTCTGGGGCAAGTTGACAAGGACCGCGTCTGGAGAATTCACATTTAAGGAGTGGAGCCTGTTGATGCCGTTTTTATCGCGGCTGCTAGTGAAACTGGGAGAGAAAAAACGTCCGAGGGTGAAGAAGGGACATTCACACCAAGACGGCAACTAAAAGGTCTAACTGGAGAGACGACGAAATGCGGGAACTTCGGTATTTTCGGGACATATCCAAGAACATATTCAAGGAACGGCAAGAGACTCAGTTGTTTATGACCAAATTACAACACCACCTATGTGACCGTGGTGTAATTTGCATCATGTCGTGCGTCCTGCACTCTTTACCTCTACCCTCGCCTAAACCAAACTGAGTATTTCCAGTAAGTAAAAACAATCTCCTGTTGGTGTTCTACATGTGTGAAAGGGAAACACCGGACATTGTGCCGACCTGATTTTCTGGCTATTGTCCGGAGTTCATACTCGAAAAACAGCTACGGTATATTGTTCTGATCTCCTTGATTCAATGTCACTGTACAACCCAGAGGAAATTAGTGAGTACCATTTCTCTCTATGTGTATTGCTTTCAAATCTGCATTTCATATACCACAAGTTTGTTAATGACCCGTACTATATAATTGTACTATTTTTAGTCGTGAAAACAGATTAAATGTTAATCAGATTTTAGTCGAATTTGACCAAGAAAAAGAAATAGCTGTGGACAACATCTGTATTTAGCTGTGTCCTAACCACTTGGCTGCTGCCCATAGATTATCACCCTCGTAAAATGCAGCCATGGCTAATTATGCGGGGAGGGAATCCGTGACTTGTGCAGTTTTGGACAAAAAAACGCACACTCGCAAAGCCACACGGGCTAAATTTATTCACAAAACGTGCAAGCAACAAGACACAAACTCCCTAACACATACACACTCAGATATACACATATTTACACATACTTGAGGCCGACACATGGCGAGGACCACCCAAGAAGGAGCAGCCTCTTTGAAAATAATGAAAATTCCGCAGCAGCCTGGTGCTGCACAGCAGGCCGGGGCAGCGTCTACACAGGAGAATCTATGGAGGCTTGCATCACACCTTGCAGTGGTTGCTGAGTATAGACAGAAGGCCATGATGATAAACAGTTACAGCTTTTCCATCAATAAAAAACCTCTGCGTGCAGATGTTGTCAGGAGGGAGACAACAGATATCAGTGCGATAAACTGGGCAGATTCTGGGGTAAATTACTGTACGATGGATGAGGATCGATAGGTTAAGAAAATACTTTTGTATTGTTTTACCCGTGACTCGCAATGTATGTTTGTTCCATGTGAATCTTCCTGTTGGTCCTTCAATTGTCACAATTGCAAGGAAGGTAAAAATGTCCATGACTTTCACAGTCACAGTATAAGGCAGAAATCCAGTAAATGTAAAAAAAAAAAAAAAAAACATCCATGTTTAATCTGTCTCGCTAAAGACAGTTTTGGGGAAGGCTTTTCAGTTTTGTTTATTTTTTTATCACCTTGTAATTACAAAGAAAATACATCATCTTGGTAATTTGTGATCTTAACATAAAAAAAAAACATTTTTTATTTCAAGCTATAATTATGACGATTTGAGTTAAATATATATCCTTTGTTAAATTGTCTTGAAGATTTAATATTTAAAAACTTTCCTTGCCTTTTATAAACACTTAGTACTTGTTGCTGCTTGAACTCTTTATGCTTAGTATAACGAGCATTTTGCAAGTATTCCTGAAAGAATTAACAAAAAAAGATGAAATGCGTTTTTTTCTTATATTTGTGAAGGCGCACACACTACTTGATCAATAACCTTTCGATGGCTTGCTGTGGATTTGTCAGTGCTTTGACAAATTCAATTTAACATGGATCATTTTCAAGCCACCTACATGCACACAGTCACGCTCACCCAGTGGGCACAAGAGGAAAGCAGTAGATGAAGGGAAAAAATGACAGTGGTGAAAATCGGTGCTTTCCTGCTGGTTGAGACAATAAGAAGGACCCACATAGAGTCAGGAGGCTCTCTGGCTTCCTGTGACCCAAAGTTGTTCAGCACAAGGGATGTAGCAAACCCATTTTTACTATTGAAGTTACAAAGAAAGAATAAGCAAGGGTATTACTTGGAACACAGGACCTTCCGGCCTCCAACATCCATCACTGAAGTCAAACCTTGCCCTCTCTCTCCTCTGCCCGAAACAAGAGGAACATTCACACATTTCACAACTCCGGCCGCCAATCACAAAGTTATAAAATGATCACCCAAAACCCCACCAGTGTAAAAAGGGGGGGGCTAATAAGAACTCACAAGCCTTCTTCTGTTCCTGTTGACGCCCCCATGGTGATGCCGTCGGATGGAGGGTCACAAATCTTCCTGAGATGCCAAGCGACTCTTAAAAAAAATATCATTTTTGTTTTGTAGCACACCCACGTCTTGTGAAATAACCAGCGCCTAGTTTGTAAATCAGGAGGTCGCAGAGCATAGGAAGAGTACTGATTGGCTGGTGAGGAGAGTGAAAAAGTCATGTCTAATAATAACTGACTTACAAACTTTAACTGCTTCAGCTAGCGTGAGCCTCTCAGAGCGTTCAAGGTGATAAGAATTACATAATGTGCTTAAAAGTGTACTATCTGCTCTTTTGTTTTGCAGTTCCGCCGTGGTAGAGCAATCAATTCACCAACAAGTTACCTCAAAGAATTCTTTGCAAATATCAAATCAGATTAGAGTGAGTCACCACATTCAAAGTGTTTCCATACATGGTCCTATATGCAAAAAAAAAACCAAATCACTCATTCAAGCCTGGACAGTTAGATGGGGGTGTCTGGAGAGAGAGCGGGGCCAGAACCTGTTTTTAGTTCAGTACATTGATGGCCATCTTGCATCAGTTATTCAATTAAGTACTAAATTCAATCTTCTTTAACATATCAATATTCTATTTTCGATATCTTCACGTGAGACACTACGTTAAGCAAAAGTGAGTCCACGTTCAAAACCCGTCAGAGTTCCTATATCCCAATAAGGCAATAGGAAAAAAGCTGCTGCCTAATGCAAGACCAATATTATTACAGGCTAAAGTCAAAGGCTTTTACAGCCATGTTCATGTTTTACTGGAAGGGGAAAGGATCTTGACTCCATTGTTTGGGTTGAACATTTTGAGGAGAGGACAATATGCTTCACTTCCACCATTAGCAGTATTACAAGGCACCGATAATAAAGCGGTCAAAGGTCAGAGGTGTTATGTCCCATGAGTATTCCTGAGCGCAAAATATGATACATTAGTGAGAAAATACACAGGCAAGAAATGAAAACAACAGCCAAGAAAAACGTGCGAGATACAGATTGTATAACTGTTATAAACAAACGGAATATGTATTATCTTTCCTTATCTCAGTCACCAGTGTAGGGTTAGAAAAGCTTCATCACCTCAACAGAATTTTCTATTTCTATATATATTTTGATAAGTTACTAAACTGTGTAATAAAAAAATAAATGCATTATGCCATTAGGCAAGGTTGAATTTGTAGTGTGCGTCTGTGTAACTCTGTGGGGGTTAAACTTGGGCTCAGGAGTTAATGCAAGCCAGACCGAGGTAGTTTCAGAGTAGTGAGACTGAGGTTACTCCAGTCCGGAGACTTGGTCCAGTGCCAGCTCTCCTGACCCAGAACATTGTGTACCGTAGTGAAGGCATGCAGGCTACAGCCATTGTCTTCATACACTCGTACTCACGCACACACACGCACACACACACACACACACACTTGTTCCTCTTTTGTCAGGAGCAAAGATTTATTTTGGAGGTTGAATCCTGTTTCCTTCACCCTAAACCCTTAAATGAGCCCGAATCTTAACCCCAAACCTAAACCTATAATCCAGTGTAGCCTTAAAACTAGACCTGAACATAACCCCAGCTGTAACTTTAAAGTGCTAATCTGTCACCAAGAAATTCCCAGAATTTACTTTGTTAATTCTTTCTTTTCTTTTTCTTTTTTTTACCATAGACTTAGATTGGGAAATAGACGTTTGTAAATCAGTGGATCATTTTTCCCACACTTGAATAGCCCTTATTGTAATCATTAAATCCTTTAAAGTTGTGAAATTCACTAATAGCCAAATACAGAGTCATTTTCCTTCCTCTGTCTATGTGAATGAGCCCAAGACGGAGCGGCTGGGAGGTGGGGTTAAAGGAAACGCTAGGGCTCATGCTCTATGGGCCTATAGATGCGGAAGATCACCAAATCCTTCGGCAGTCGTGGCATTTTGGCTTCATGTGCCATTGAGCCACTTTCATAGGAATGAAATGCTGTATCCAGTTCTCTTTATACATCCATGGAAGTAAGTAGCAGTAGACATGTGGCTACATCAATAGTGTTAAACAGCAGTAAAAGATGCTTTTTTTTTTTTTTGGAGCGACGTTATCCCCATGCATTGTTTTTCTTAAGCAAGTTCCTGTAGCTTGTGGAAGTTATAATATACATAAATGGGAAGCTGTTGACTGCAGTGATTGGCTTTTGCTCCATTATGTTTGAAGTTATTTTACATCATTGACTGGAGTACAAAACAACGATGTTTTAGTTTTTTTTTTTTTTTTTTTTTAGCAACAAGGTTACAGTTGGCTTCAAAATAAAATAGAAAATCAGGAAGCAATGTCTTCTGTCAAAACAGTTCAAATATGTAAGTCATGTTTTCAAAATAAGAATAAGATTTGGGAGAAATCGGATTACTAATGTGTTGCATGCGGGTTTGCGGTATCCAGTTTACTACAGTGCATGTAAACGTGTTCTCTGTTTCTCTGAGTGACCTGGTTACTTATTAGCGCATCGTCTTCAGGTTGGGAACCACATGTCAGAGGACGTTTGCATACATTTATCCTTCTTGACGTCCCCACATTGTGCTGCAAGGTGCCTTTTGAGTCTTTGAGTCCTGTTGGGTGGCTTCAACATGTTTAAAAAAAAAAAAAAAAAGAAGCTTCAGTGAAAGGTCAGTAAATGCTTTTGAGGCTGTAGCAAAAACACATATACATTTGATGACAGAATGAGCGGCTTTGAGCGCTCCCGACATTTTTTTTAATCGCTCACTCATGTTGTGCTGCTGTTTGTTTCCTTTAAAGTTTCTATCACTGTCTCTTCATGACATATTTACTCTGCTTTTCCCCAATGGGTTGTAAATATAGACCCAAATACAAACACACAGTACATTCCAATCTCTCTCTATCTCTCTCTCTCTCTCTCTCGCACACGCACACACACTTAAATAAGACTGAACGACTTCAACAACAACTTGGAACTAAGCTGACAGTTTTACACACATATCTTCCACTAATACGTTAGGCCTGGATTTACAAACAGCTCATTTTAGCTGTGGTTAGCTTTAACCGTTAGCCACAGCCCCCAACCCAAGAGAATTAATAGGTAGGGGTGGACACAGGCATCCCCTTGTCTCTATCTGGCATACCCCACACACGCACACACACACACACGTAGCTGCACACAGGGTATGCTACACTAAGTATAGTCATGCAGGCTAACCACACATTGAGCTGGAGGTTTGGCTCCGAGACAGCTCGAGCTGCCAGGCTGGCTTTACCCCCGCTTTTAGAAGTGTCCGTCACACATAAACACACAATCACACTGGGCCAGAGCTATTTTGAGAAGCCCAGTAAAATATAGTGCACAAGCTGCCCACGATGCAGCCTGAAAACACACAGGCAAGTATGCAGCATACGCACACAATGTAAACACACAAACCCAAAAGCAGACATCGGGCGTACACAGAATCACACACACGACAAACGCATATTTACACTTGATAAACACCTGGTGGCTGAAAATAACCATATTAACAGCTCTTTTTACCTGAGATCAACGGTGCTTTCAGGACCTTAAAATACCAGAATGGTGCCCACAAGAGACTCTCTTTGTCTCTCCAGAGCTTCAGTGCTTTAATTTGACAGGCTAAGCAATCTGGTGTGAGCAGCTTTAAACAACTCCAAACCCACATGTCACATATTCTGTATTTAAAAAGTGCGAAAATAGAAAACAAGCGGCCACCCCACATTTTGGAGGCATTCAACTGAGCATCATAAGCTAGCTAGCTTAGCATTAGCCATGGTGAATGCTCCCAGCTCTACAGAAGTCCCGCTCCCGTCACAAATCTCCAACACTGAGAAAAACCAGGTGATTCCTGACTGTGGAATTACCTGTGGACAACATTAGTGAGCTATATAAGAACAAATACTGTAAATAAGACAACTTAAGAGTTACTGAGAGTCACATTTTTCATCACTTGGTAGAAGCTAACCACATCCACACGCCTCCCCGCGCCTGTGCCAAGCTAACAAACCCCAGAGCAGTTTGTCAGCTAAACATAGAGACACCAAACTGATACCAACAATCCATCACACTCCCGGTAAGACGGAGAAGAAGCTTAGCCTCAAATTGTCTAGGTAACAAAGCGTGACTTTATTTTAGGCTGTCATATGGACGAGAAATGACTGAGTGCTTGTTTTGTATCGCTGGCTGACCACACTCTGGACTGAAATGCACAATTAAGCCGTGAGTTTCACAAGTGCTGGTTCTATAGACAGATGAAGCGTTTTCTTTTCAACACACCAAATCCATAATACAACCCATGTCATTTAAAGGCTTGCAAGCATCATTAATAATGTCATGACCCCAGACGACAGTGAAAACAAATGAGACACTGTGCTCGGAGCAGCTGTGGATCAGAAGTATACCACTCCACCGAGGACTGTAACTCAGCTAAACTAGTTGACTATCAAATAATTAAAATCACAGTCTCCTTTTTAGCGAAAAAAAAATAAGGGTCTACAATTTAAGACCTACTCAGTAAAATGTGACCACCCGAACAAGGAGCTCAATTATCTGGCAACGCGCCCCCAGCCCTGGCCTGACCCCACTTCCACGGTAATAACCTCCCAAAGCAGACAGGAGACCCCTAAATAGCAGCACTTAGACGACCACGGGTGGGCAGACGTCTACCCACGTGGCAGCCACTGTTCCGCAGTCTGTAGATTCATACAGACATATACTGTAGCCCCCCCAGTCGTGAGCAAACCCAGCCAAGTGATTAGGATTGGGCTAATGAGTAGCCGTCAGTAAAGCAGTGGCTCCTGTAGGCTCTTGGGTATACCAAAAAACACTGCTTACTGTGCTCTGGGATCGCACACCTATCAAAACATGGCACCACTCAAAGAATATCAGGGTTGAGGTAAATGTTTAACCTGTTTGCCAACGTCTAAAAAATGTTGTTTCCCTCCTCTTCAAATTGGTTGACTCTACTCATCACGAAGGCAACCTGGATGCACAAACAAACAGTTCTTCGTGTTGTGAAAGTTCAACACACACAAGTGGTGATATGAAGACATGATACCTTTCATTTATATGTGAAAAAGTAATCCCTCCATTATTTCTGTGACCCGGTCGAAGCCCTGGTTTGTACTTGAGCGTGAACCTGAAAATGCCAGATAAAAAATGCAGCAAACCTTTTCAAAGTGTCAAAAAACAAAGAAATGATGAATGTGATTGCACACATAGCAATGTGTTTTTCAGTTTGTGTATCGACTGCATCCAATACAGCTCAGCCATTTATTGTAGGCCTAACTCAACATTTACGTATTATTCATTTCTTTCTTAAATTTGGTCAAAATTGATTGAGTTTTGGATATTCCATCACATGTGTTGACCACTAAGATATATTCTCCATTTGGTGTTTATTTGTTATTAGAATCATATTCTGTGGAATCTTACCACACAGTTAACAATATCATTTCAGCTCCACATATCTGCCTGTCAGAACATGCTGTGACGCAGCCAAAGAAGAGTGAATGCAGCCTTTGACACAACACATGTGTTCATATATGCAGATGGGAGAGCATGCTTGTTGGTCTATTGGTTACATTGGAAATATGTTTATCTGCAGTATTTGTTTATTAAATGTGAGGAATTTGGCCAGGCCTTCCATCTTGACCGTCAGGAACAAGTGATGCACTGAGTGCGACACTGTAGCTTTGGAGGACTTGCATTAATGTTTGACACATGTTGGGTGTCCAGCTGGTGGAGAGACTAAAAAAAGCATCTCATGAAAACTTTTTCACATAGTCTTCATGTAATTTGCTCAAAGATAAATGTCAGGATATTTGCGAACACATGTTCCTGTTTCCCCCCTCTGTTCCGTTCTATTATATCCCATTGCTTTTACTGTCTGGAAAATATGTATGTTTTTAATGGTAACTTTGAGGTTTGCAGGCTGGCATAAAACCCTTAATACCATCCCCCAAAAAAAACCACGCCCCACCCTTTATCATCGTATAAAACCTGCATTAAAAGTGGACGACTAGGCAGCTCATTTTTATAACATTTATTTTAAGGTGACTATGAAATAAGCTGTGAAGGTCTACATACAGTATATCCTTTGAACACACCCACACACTGTCAATTTTAGACATTTATTTACTTTTATACCGCGGCACTCATTTGATCGATTGCTTTCTAAACCGAGAAACTGTTGTTTCATGTCATGATGACAGACCAAGCAGTCAACTCGGTGGAGTGGGCGGATTCAACGGTCTGGAGCCAGGAAACAAATTTGCCTCAAGGGTTTTACAATACAGACATAGAGTAGAATGATGATGATATAGTTGCTCAATCCCAATAAATAAGCTTGTGGAAAGATAGAATATTCATGATTTAAATGTCAGAATTTGTCTAAAACAGAGGTACCCATCCTGGGGGTCGGGTCACAAAATAAATCTGAGGAGACGCCACACGATGAAAATCTGTTACAGAAAATTGTAAATTTTTTCTTGTTTTTCTCTAATCTTTTTTTTTCTTTCTGGAGAAATACTAAGTACATTCATATCTTCTGGCCTCTAAAGTTAAAATCAGTGAAGGGTTAGGGTTAGGCCTCCACAAATCCTTCTAATAACACAGATATGAGTGAGAATAATCCCTGCTCACACTAAGGCCATAATCTGCGATGAGGGGTCAAACGACTTTGTTTAATTTACAGGGGTCACAAGCCAAAAAGGTTGGGAACATGCCCAACCTTGGGTCCTAAACATGCCCCCACATAAAAACTGTTATTGTTACTGCAAGGACAAATTGTTTCTTACAGTCTGCCTCAAGAAATGCACATTCAAAGTGTTTTCATTACTACGATAGTCTTATCCTTATCACAAACCTATCCAGAATGCAGCCCAATTTAAATAGGTTCATCAGCCCAAACAGACCTTTAATGTATTGGCAATCATTCAACTAGTTCACAGTGAAAATCTGGACTTCTCTGTAAACCTTTCATCTTTTTTTTGATCTGCATCTGTGTCACACATCTCAGCCAAAACAAAGCCTCCAAAGCTAAACTGCGGGTGAAGTCAGAGGACAATCAGTTCAGTGTTTCCTCTTGCTGGAGCTTTATGAGTGAATCATGCTGCCTCCTCACAAGCCCCGAGGGTAGAGGTCAGCCTGCTGATGAAGGGATGGGTAGGCTGGGTGAGGATGGGACGTGTGTGTGTGTGTCTGTGTGTGTGTTTTACTGTGAAAGTCAATCTGCAGGTGTGTGAGTGGGAGAGTTTAGGAGCTGGCTTATGTGTCAGTCAGTAGCTGGTACAGTGTGAGAAACCATGTGTCAGCACTGAGTCAGACCGCAGTGGTTTAATGAGGTGTGTGTGTGTGTGCGTGTGTTTGTGTGTGTGCACTTCACTTTTTCTACTCTTTAAAGTAAGGTTATGATGTGACTTTCATACTGCAACAGCTTCATTGTGATTTCCATGTGCATTTTTTGAGTAGATTAAGTAAATAATAAACATATATCTTTGTATCATTTTAAGCATGGTGATTGGATGTTTCTTACCTAAATGCAGCTTTGGAATCATAGATGACTTCTCTCAGTATATTATGTATCCGGTCTGGTACCTTCCACTTTTTAATCAAAGAACCGGATATTTTCTAACACAGTTGTGTACCGAGAGCCGTGTAGACGCTTCAGCTGCAAGTCATCCAACATTCTCTATGGAGACAATGAGACTTAGACCTAAAATATCTATTTCCAACTGCCGCACTCTTTGATGTCCCAATGTAGACACCACCCTACTACATGTTGCGGTACGCTTTCACTTTTTCGACATTTGTCATCTTTTGGAACACCTCAAAATACATTATCGCTGACAAACATGTAGTTTGGCTCGAGGTTTAATCACTTTTTGAAATAGTTGCACTTACGTTACCTTCTCTGGGCTGCACATTCGTGTGGAACAACCAATGCAGGTCTGCACCACCCGTTGTTGAAATTTGGACGGTGTGGCTCCACGCACGCACGCACGCACACACACACACAAACATCCTCCCACTAAGTGTCAAGGTGATCTCCAGTAATACTAAACTTTAAAACACCTGGCTGACATCCAATCGCTCCAAGCAAACATTAAGAAGACAGTTCCTCCAATCAGCCCCCATTACACACACACACACACACAACATCACACACACACAAACACATACTGTGTCTACAACACACACAGAGCTGGAGTGTTGTAATCACACTTGAAGCTCTGTTCTGGTTTTAGGGCAAAGAGCCAACCAAACCTTCTGTCTACGCTGAACAGGGAGCTGGGTGAGGGGGGTGGGCAGATAGAGTGTAAGAGAGGATTATTTGTAACAGATACAGAGAGAGTGAGAGCCAAGGACAGATATGGTGGGCGAGGGAAGATGAAGTTCCAAAAACATCTCCTAAGGACGGTGAAACGAGCACAGACTGTAACTTGCAGATTACATGTTGTAAACACAAATGACGTGATGATTATGATCCTCTGCCCAAAATGATGTGACAATAGCATACATTAGAAATGCCACTGTGCTGTTGGTTTGCTGAGGTAAAACAACTACGATTAAGGCTCAGGTTAAGAAAGGAAAGCTTGAATGTCACCCGTGTCGTGACATGAGGTGAAACTTGAACCTGGATCCTGTGATTTAAAAGGAAGATTAATCCACCAATCCATCATCTCCTTAATCTCCACCCTCTTAAGGGTACACCCATCAGAAGTGGTTATCGGATGGTCACATGGTGTCTGAGACCCCCCCAAAAAAACTGCATGCGTTTGACACTTTCTTAAACCGCCAATCCGAGACTCACGGCCTCATTGGCTAGTTGTGCGAGGTGAAAAAGTAGGACTTAAACTTCTCACACCAAACATCAAAGAACGAGTGGCGACGGAGCCGTTTCCGTTTCCTGCATCTTGGCCAAAAAGTCACATTTTGACAGACCGCAAAGACTACAGCCAACGGCCAACTAGCACGTATGTTCTGAGCCTGCGTGAGAGGAAACAACTCTTCATAACAGCCGGCGGCGGCAGTAATCATTATTAGAAAAAGGAAACCAGAAAACACATGACTGTTGCACCAATTTGCTTAAGATGAACAGCCGATCAGTCATTTTTTTGGCCGAAAAAGTAGCAACGGCCAAAGCTGCAACACTATGAACGTTTTCCAGAAGTGACCTTCTAAAAATACACGCCATTTTCGCCACAATTAAACAATTTTCACGTCGTCCCCCTCTGTCTGACAGATGGCTTTTCACCTCGCCTTTAACAAATCGTGTGAACTACTTCTTTTCTATAACCTGACCTTTATTTCCACGTCACTTTGGCCTTCTTCGGGTCGTCTCTGTGTCTTGTAATCATTTTTGAAGAGAAAAAGTCAACTACACTTCAGTTTCACCTGCACAAAACATGTGTTTGCACTTCACAATAGCTAAAAACGAAAAGACCAATCTCAGTTATCGGAGAACGTGGATCATATAATAACAAAAACACAATGCATCATTCATCTGTCATTCACTGTTTATTACATTCATTATATACATTTTTTTTTAAATGTATAAAGAACAATCATTCCATGTACTGTGACTGTGATTGTAATTGGAAACAAAAGCAGTGGTGAAGTCTCAGGTTAAAATGGATAAAATGCCAAGTGGCCAAGTAAGTGCAAACGTGCTATAACTAAATAACATTATGAATTGAACTTAAAGGAGCAGATAGAACACACACTTTTTGATAGATACTGTATCCTACTATGGCCCTAGAGACATTCTGCCATGTCTGTCACCTTATTGAGGATGAGGACATTGTCCAACAGCAGCCTTGACTAAGGACCAAGGTTATGCACCGTCACAACAGAAGAATGGAGGATGCTTCGCCCCTTAAAAGTCCGCAAGGCAAAGAGAAAAGCAGCGCAGAGGTAGAGACGTTCAAAACAAAGGAAGGAACCGCCCTTTCTTGTTGCCTTTAAATGAAACCCTTTCGGGTTCCACCACCCAAGAGCAGAAGTCCTCTGTATTCCCATGTAATTATACAGTGACCACTCACAAACTGAGAGGTCAAAGGTCAAAGGTCAGGCCAATCTAAATGTGTGTCTGTTTTGGCCTGTGTGAGTGTGTAGGTGCCTGTAATTGAACCGTCCATATATTTCCTGTGGCTCCCTCCACCACCTACTCTCTGATGTAAAGCTGATTAGACTGCTGCCACACTTCCGTCTCCCTCCACTCTGACCTGCCAAAAGGTGCTAATTATAGGATGACCTCGACAGCGCTGCTTCATGGTCAAGCGCTGCCCTCCCACTCACTGCGCGGGGCCCAGTCATTATATACGTAACTATCACTCTGGGTCAGAGGCACCCACCCTCCGTCTTCCGACACTCCTCAACCGGTAGACTCTTGGCAGCGGAAGGAGAGTGGGTGAGGGGGAAATGACATTGACATTTTTAGAAACACGCTGATTTGTTTCCTTGATTTACTGGAACATTTTATTGGCGCACAGACAGGTGCCGTGACCTCCCAGAGTCTTAACTTGTCTTTTTTTATACATGTTTGTGATTAAACAAACAAGATACAACATGTTAAGCTCTCCCGGCTGATACCGTGGATGTATTATGCCCCTATTACCAGTGTGAGGCTGAGCAAGAAGACTACATAGGGGAGGGAGGGGCTCTGTCTCCATCAGCAAGTCGCTCCGACTATAGTGCGAGATGGCAAATGAGTGTATTCCCCAAACTTTTCCTTGAAGGAAACATTTAACCGTGGCCACAATGTGTGCGATAGTGACAGTGCACTTGAAGTAAAAGAAAAATATCCAGTTATCTAAATCTTCACGAGTGAATAAGTGGTTACCTCAGAATCAAAGAGCCCTCATGAAAGAGACACTCTTAGACTTTGAAAATGTGCGGCGCTCTTCAAAGTCACGCAGGGGAAATCCACCATTTCAAAGGGCAAACTAGGGATTCATTGTAGTAGATGATGCCGTTTGAAAGGCACTGGCTAACCTGTCACAGACTGACGAGTTAAATGACTGTACATATACTGTATATTCAGGTACCGGAATGTGCCATGCTCTCACAGTGTTTTGCAAAGAGGCAGCACCGACACCTTCAAGCTGTATTCCTACCTGCATTTGTAATAGATATTCATGTCAGAAGTCACAGATCAGGTTATTCTTTAAGCAGAAGGGAAGAGAGCAGCGACTAAGCAGGACTCCTCCATCCACAAAACTCCTGCCAGACTCGCATCAAGGCAGCCTTGTTTGCCACCACATGATGACTAAACTAAAATTAAAGTGGCACTGATCACATGCAGCTCGCCACATCTGCCTAAAGACTCCCCAACTAACTGTAGACCACTGGAGCCGGAGCGGAGCCCTCCCCAGACAGAGCTGCCCCGGGGCAAATGTGCTTCATGTTCCACCAGCCTCCACCAAACAGTAATTTTGTTTCTTTGAGGTCGCTTCAGAAGACTAACTTAAAAAACACCGGCCATGAAGTATCAAATGACAATTTCAGTTGCTAAGAATTGTTTTTCTGTGACATGGCTGCAGAAGAGATCTCGAATTGTCAGGATTTTAAAACAAGAACACACACGCAGTGCTTCTGAAACAGACGGAACCCTTTTCAAAAGAGTGTATGTTTGCATGAGACACGTTTGAATAGAGGTGTGTATACGTTTAGAAGTTACCCTGTTTTGCTTAGATTTCTGTCCGCTCAGGGATAAGCTGAACGTAAACATTTGCTTTGAATCAAATAGCCTCTAAAACGGTAGTTTTAATCTGCTAGCATCACTCAACCTCTGTGCCCCTCTCATTAAAATCATTTGCTGAATTTGGCCTATAAAAGCAAATGCAGCAATTGCTGGCATGAGGCTTTAATTAGAGTTACGACTAGAGGTGGGGGCTCTGTGGGGAATTTGCATGCACTCAAAGTGGATGTGTTGCAATATGTCTGCAGGATTTTTTAATGTCCTCGAAACACCTATGTTGATCTGTGACAGAGAGCAGGAGAAATATGATTAATCTTATTTGACTAGGACGACAGAACGTGCAGCAGCTTGATCTTCTCTCATTTTCACCTGCAGACGACCTGTGAGTGAAAGCTTCAGGCTGTTTGGTGTTTCTTTAACAACAAGATTTTTATGTGGCAAATAATCAAAATGTGCATTTTAATTAGACGCTTATCAACGAGAATCTTTTTGCTGGTTGTTTTCATAAAAAATGTTTTTCCACTCTGAGCTCCGTTGATCCATTGTCATTTAAGATCAACTTGCCTTTGCAAAAGTTTAAAACTCTCGCTCGAATCGCGTCTCGTTAAATGGACAATTATTTTGACAGACTGGTTATTTTCTCCACAGGAAGATGGTGTTAAAACCGACTCACAGGAGACACGGCCTGAGTCAGCGAAATGATGCCTTTCCCTAGTATCTGCGAATAGGAACCGCCATATGGTTAAAATTAGGAATAAAATACCATGGTTACGGTTCCGATAAAAGGCCAATATTAATTGCAGATTTGTGAGGATCCAGCTTGCATTGTTCTGAACTCTATTTTTTGATTCTGGTACAGGTCATGTTTTTTTGGACCATTCAGCCTGATTTACAGAGAAACATTTAGGACATCATGTGCACTTCAAATACAATTCTGAATATTTGTCATTAGAAGGACAATACCCTAAAGTTTCCTAGGAAAAAAAAAACATACAGGATGGCAAAGGAGTTTTATGTACCTTTAAAGATACCAGCCCAAGGAATCACGTCTGAGTAACATCTATCAGTAATCAGACTTCTCATGTGATGCACTGTAAAGTTCAAAACATCTATCAGTTAATATTAACAGCAGCTGTATCACCTGAGGCCTTGCAAGAATAAACAGAGTCCCGGTCTGCAGTTGACTCCAGGATATTGAATCGCTTCCAACATGCACAGGGAGCCAAAAAGCGATTGAAGAAGAAGAAGAAGAAGAGTGATGAGAGAGAAAAGACAGATCAAGATAAGAATGTTTTTTTAATGTTTATTTATAGAAATCAGATTTACAAAAATACTTATGGTGACAGAAATTTGGAAGGAGAGATGAGAGGAGAGTTACCCACAGTGACACGAGAGGTGGCTTTGAGTCCATTTACATTTAAAGTCGTCCAAATTATGATTAGCTCTGTGTTGACCAGGAAAGAACGCCCACATGTTGACCTGTTGTACAGTTTATGAGCATACTTCATTCAGCTGTTTGGTTACTGAGCCCTCGGCACCCTGCTTATCTAAGAGTGTATGGATGAAGCTGGAATGAAAGTTGGCATTGACGTTTTTATTATGGCTCAGGAGGTAGAGTGGTCGTCCACCAGTCAGAGGGTCGGCGGTTCGATCCCCACCCTCTGCGCTCAGCATGTCGAAATGTCCTTGGGCGAGATACTGAACCCCAAATTGCTCCTGAAGGCATGGCCAACATATGTCAATATTTGTGAATGGTTATGCATGGATGAGCATGGGGTGAATGCTGACGTGATGTAAAAGCACTTTGAGTGATTGCAAAAGCGCGATATAAATGCAGTCCATTTCACTAATTAACACGTTATATCCTGTTTGTATAATCCGTACAAAAAATATAAAATGATAATTCCGACTGTTTAATCGCCACCAGAGACTCCATAAACGTACATAAACAAACAAGATTTAATGCATGGAAAAAAACAAGTAAGCGCAGGCCGCAAAATGTGGAACTATTCCTGTAAGGGGTGTTTGTGTGTAAGCTCACTCGGATAAAATACAGAAGTGATCTCTCTTTGGAAATGCTCTCCATGTTTACTACTCTCAACACTGAAACATTATCTGTTAGTATTTAGTTAGACTTCAAATAACCGACCTGACCACAACAACCTGAAACCTCAGTTTTTTACTGCTGCATTGATAAGAAAAAATTGAACTTCGAGTGACGGATTAACCCAAAAAGAGTTGAGTTTTAACCAGATCGGAAAACACTCATGATTCCCGTTTAAAAGGTACTGACTGTTATTTATGCCGATTTGTATTTACTGGATTGTCTGGATGAAAGCGACACCTGTAAAAGTGTTGACAGGCAGATAATTCACTCACAGGCAGATTTTGTTTTCACTACAAATTCAGCCTGGGGTAAAAAAAATGATTGACTTTTATTCTCTATTCATCGTTGTCCTCTGAGTCATGGATGAAAATCAGAGTTTTTTTTATTTTTTTTTTTACCTAGACATAGAAATAACGATTCTTAGATAGAATAAATAAATGAGGTATATCAGCAGAGAACAGACCTAAATGACTTGGAAGGACAAGCAGGTTGCAGGAAATTAGTTAACGTGTGAATTGAAGAATGTAGAGATGAAGAATGAAATCAAACTTTTGAGAGCAGAGAAACACTGAAGAGATTACCCAACCTAGATGTTAGATAACCGGTTTTGAGATGGGACTTTTTCCATTCTTCACTCTGAAAATCAACTCTCGGCAATGACAGTGAGCGAGTCACTTATCTCCTTCATCACCCGGTTGAAAATGTTCCTTTTTCTGTGAACAAAGGAAACGCAAATGTTGCTTTACCAGAAATCTGAGGTGACTAATAGAGAAACAATAATTTGTTTGTAAAGGAAACACAAGAAACTCCCCTTGTAAATTTCCCCGCTGTGGGACGAATAAAGGATTTCTGATTCTTCTTCCTTCACTTTCTATATCCTTATAATTACACGGTGTTTCATCAGAAAAAAAAAATCTGGTTTCATTTCACAACAACAGGACATACAGGTCAAGCGTCTTTGACCCAACAATACCTCACCAACACTTACTTCATGTCTGCTCAATACAATGCGATAGAATCCAGATCAGTGTGTGTAAGTACATAATCCTTCCATCTGCTTGGCCTTAACTTCTGATTTAAAGGAGAATTATACTCACATATTCAGGTGCTGGTCTATCATCAATCTGTGTTGTACTCTGCATTCCGGGATTTCTTTTTGACACTGTGAAATCCCCTTGACAAACCACAGAGGACTACCAATAAACATGGACACCAAACGTACCATTCGGTGAATCGATGAAGGAAAGCGAACTATCAACACTTTTGTGTCTAATCCGAAAACGCTCATAAGAGGGTCGAAGTGCATACTGTATGACCGTGTAATGCATGAATTAAACGGCATAACCTTTTATTATGTTATTAATTAAAGCCATAAAATACACCGTGGGTTGCACAAATGACTTGTTTTGTCGTGTAGATCACAACTTAATCACCTGCGCATTTCAACCCTGGAGAACTTGCCTGGACATGTCTGCAGACAGTCAGTGTGGATGCACAGAGAAATACCGTTAACAAAAGTAAAAGCAAAGTAACTATGAATCTGCAGCTTTTTCCAGCGAAGAGGCGAAAGAGTCACACCCCTTACTTAGAAACGTGATACTCCGTCTAGAGTTTAGACAGAAGCGTTTCGACCTGTGTCAAGACCATATGATGAAGTATAATCTTGCTCTCTTACAGTTTTTCTATCAGTGTGGTGTCGATGTTTTATGTCTGAAAACATTCAGTGAAATAATTACATTTGGCTTCTTTTATTCGTTCCCTAATATTGTTGATAAAACAGAGGGACCCTTGACAGAGGGACGAGCACAAGAGAGTAATCACAGAACCAATTGGAGGATTTAGATGTTCTGACACTGTAGCTGTACATTGTCTGTGTTTACATTGCAAATTGTGTTTTTTTTTTTTTTTTAACTGTATTGCATTGTGTATTTTGACTATTTTATTAAAAGTTTACAGATTACATAGTCATGTCATAGCCTGACTACAGTTCACACTTTTGTCAGCAAGCACACTGTAGAGGTTTGGGGGTTGTTATTGACAGTTGTGGGTTCTTAGTGACACTTAATGATAATGGCAGCTCCTGAGGCCTCAGCGTCACCATAAAGCACTTACGTACCTGTGATAAATAGAGCATCATTAGCTATCCCGTCTCACTTCAGACCTGATTTCTTTATCTATGCAGGAATGTCTAGATGTGACTGACATGATTACTCTCACCACAAAGACAAAGGTGAAGTTGATTGAGTCGTTTGTTTGACGCAAAAGTGAGAGGAGACGTCATCATCCAGACGACAACTCGGGCAGCTGCTCTATTTGAGCGTCTGGAAACTTCGAAGGGTATTTCATGTATGCACGTACTCTGCAATGTGGACGCATTCGAAACAGTGGTTTCAGCTATGCAAATGGTAGAAAATAAAAGAAAAAAGAAAGCCATGTCCGTATACAATGGTTTTAATAATGACAATCGCTGCTTTGTTTTTAATGTATGATCATAACAATGGATTTTATATCTGCATTCTTAGGTCTTCTAATTTCAGTTTTTTTTTAAATGACGGATACAGTCTACAGCCGCCAGCTGGTATGCAGTTATTTCCACTCAGGACGTATTTGCTAGTTCACTATTGGATGTGATCATTTAGATGTGGAAAACTGCATTTTCCTACTATGCACTATGTGCATGGAATAATCCACTAAAATTAGAAACATTCATATCCATTGATGAATGTAAGAGCATCATGAAGAATGTGGTGATAGAGGTATATGACTGTTGTTCTTGAGAGGCCACTGAGTTAAACAACTCTTCTTTTGTTTTATTGGGAATTTTTTTTAATGGGACTTCCTGGTAAAATAAAGGTAAAACCATATATATTTGTTTAAAAATAATAATACTTCATACACCCCTTTAATTAAGTGCAGTACAGTATACGAGACAGTCAACAACTCATAATGGTTGAGTGTCCTCTGTTCAATGACGTCACCTGCTGCAGGTGAAAATGACACTGTTGTTTTTTTTTTTTCCTGATCTCCTGCTTTTCTTCCTGTGCCACCATTACATAATCCCTTCTGAATAAAGAGCAGCGGATACTTACCTGCCTACTTTATACACCATACATGATGGCCTATATCCCTTACCTGTGGTGAATAGTACTTAGTGCAGCAGCTTCCATTGTACCTGCAGATATAGAGGGAGGCCCCCCTCGGAGGCCCCCCTCGGTGATCCGGTGTCCTGCAGTCTCAGGTTTCCTTCAGGGAACCCCTGGTATCTTTCTGTTTGGCCAGCATTATGTGTGACTTCCTGTCTGTTGCAGGGATATGACTGGAGGACCTCTCCAGGGACAGGGTGACAATTGTCCTCCTCTTTAGTTTCCCTGCTTTTCTTCTTGTTTGGCTGTTTTTTTTAAAACATTTTTACACGGAGATGTGCTGGTGTGTGTGTGTATGTGTGGCAGATTAACACTCGGTTTCACATTTTCCTAAGGATATGTATTTTATTTTTGTAAAAGCCAGTATGCATTACATTACGTCATAGAAGAAATAAACAACAGCAAGATTGTCTTTCGGCATTGAATGAAAAAAAAAGAATAAGTTTATAACGGCAATAACACGTCACAAAAACACTGAGCTAATTCGTCAGCATCTATGGCAGAGCTAATGTGGTCCTCCTCAAAAGGGTAACTACAGGCGGTGGTCCGACAGATACCATGAGGAGACCATGTTCCACCTTCTTTATCCTACGTAAAAAAATATAAGTAGATATTGTTAATTGAATGATTATGGAATCTTTCTCTTTTCCGTGCACACTGTCCCATTATTGCTGCAATCATTGCTCTACATCGAAATGTAAATGAATGAATAATACTAATTATTTGGAGTATAGGGTAACAGTAAAGAATAGCTTCACATTTCCAACCCCACTGTCGACACAGACCATGCAGTGATCCCACTGCGACTCCAATACAAGAAACGGGGTCCAGAAGCAGTTTTAGCCAAATGATGTTTAAGCCTTTTTGGTAAACAATTCCCTCTGTGAGTCACTATCTTTTCATTTCAGCTCGGCAAAGAAACACTGTCCAGAGAAACACAAGGAGGGAATTAAGTTAAGACAGATTTGAAAAATAAATCTGAAGCTAAAGCACAATACCCCCTGATCCTGGACACATTCAGCTCGTGCTGTGGTAGTGTCAACACCGGGTGAAACCTGACACTGAACCATAAATCAGAGGTGCTGTGCACTGTGATGCTAAGGCATAAATCCACTTTTAGATAGATAGAAGCCCCATTTCTGGCCTCCACACTCCATGCATTATTCCATGATTCTGTGCCAAAATTTTAAAATTCCCTGCCAGCGGGTTGAACCTTGAAAAAATATTTTTTTTTTGTCATCGAACAGATGTCTACTTAATGCCTGAAATTATACAAAAAAAACAATGTTTGAATCCAAAGGTTTTTTATAGTCAGCGTGGCTGCTCCAGCTGGCGGGCTCATGCGCAGTTTGTGGAAATGTTGGATTTAAACTGCTGCTTTTGCAAGCGGGTCAAACATTTTATCATTCCCCTGCAGACAGTAGACATCTGTGGGAACACAAATATACCTTTGAATATGTGTCTTGAAGCTGGATAACAAGAATGAAGTGTACGTGGAGTAAGTTTCGCAGTGTTGGGTAGAAGGAAGGGAACACTTGGAGGCGAGTCGAAAGATATCTATCTTTGCAATTACATTTAAATGACCATTTAGCAGACCAGAGCAACTTACAGTGAACTAACTACAGGGAGAGTCATGGGGTTAAGTGCCTTGCTCAGGGGCAGCCCCTGGTATTGACCAGTAGACCGCCACTCCAACTCCTCCATCAGTGGTAGAATACAATCATTCTTTCTAAACTCCGTTTATCAGTGCAACAACGTGCATTTTCTTCACATTGCTGTACCTCCGTTAAATGCGCAGCGTTAATTTTGATGGCAACATCAGTAAATGGCTACATAGACCTTCTTTGAAGAACATGTCAAAGTCCTCTTTCCGTCCTGCTCATTTTGTTTAGAAAAGATTGTCATGTTTTGCTCAAGCTGAGAAAGCCGGGCATCCTCACGGGACTCTGGTAAAAGGTGAAACTCAAGACGATCTCTCGTTAGTGTAGCGTAGGTTAAAGCATCCTCCTTTCAGAGCCAAGCGGAGAAAGAGAGGAAAGGAGACAAATAGGTTCCCACCGGCAGAGAGAGGTCAGCTCTCCTGGGAGGCCTCTCCACTATTCTCTCGGAGTGAGGTGTGCTAGAAAAGACTTTTTTTACTTTGGTCCAGAGTGAAGAAAAGGCTCCCACCCATAACCTCACAGTCTGCCTCCGGCGTGCACACGACAACACGCACCATCTCTCTCACACACACACACACACACACACACTGCATTAACCTGCTAATGGATTGAACCCCCCCCCCCCCCCCCCCCCCCCCCCCCCCTTTGCTTCGATGCACAGATCGCTTTCCTCCAGCTCGATTGGAGAACAGCAGGCGAGCTTGCGTTCCCTCACACACCCATCGAAATGTTCGCGAACAGGTGTGCAACCTTTCATATACATTGTTCTGTATTATACAGCTGTGGCCTGCGTCGCTTCACTTGACATCTTCCCATAATCGCCTGTTGCACATTTGATGCGTTTGAAAGAACTTCATGCCAACGAAACGCATAAAAAAAGTTTCTTTTTTTTCTCCATTGCGTTTGCAGTTCGGTGCCTAAATTATTATGATTTATACTTAACAGTCTAGTGTTCTGCTCAAAAATCATAAAGAATGATGTGACGGCAGATTTATATTTTTCGCCGTGCTTTAACTATTCCTTTGGGCTTCAATCAGGTGGGCTTTTATTTAGTTCATTTCATGTTTATTAAACTTATTAAATGCTGAGTCAGGTTAAACTCCTGTTGGTTCAAGTGGGAACATGTTGAAAAATGTATGTGACATTGACATTAGTAAAGAAAAACGTTTTAAATGACGGCAAATATTGTTTGGATTAATAGTGTGAAGACAGTGTGTCGAACAAACCTCGTTCAACTCGTTAAATTTGAGTTTTTAATTAGATTGTTCAATGTTCAGCTGTCCGCCAAAGCATTGTTCCTGTGCGATACCATTTTTTTGTCACTATAATCCTTTTCAAAAGTAATCTGTTGCTCTTGAACCTCTTTGTGAACCTCCTTTCAGGATCCATTCCGTCTTCCATTGATCTGAGCTGCTCCCTCTCGCTGACCTTTCATTTTGAACAGTTAATTCCTCTGTCCACAGACATGTGTGATGTTTGAGTGTGTGACGAACGCCCTTGATCCGCCCGGATGCTACCTCACACCAGCGTCTGACTCTACACAACCGCTTCAAAGAGACGTAGGAGACAACTAGAGTTTCACATTTGTCCATCTTGTTTGGACTTCAGCCCAGGAGTAGTGTGTCTGTGTTTGAATGTATTTCAGCAGGACTGTTCGTGTGTGCGTGTGATTGTTTGTGTGTGGTACCAGTCTGTGTGCAGAAAGAGCCAATGGCAAGCTTATCCATAACAGAGCTTATCGTGTAACGTGGAAGGTCACAAGTCAACCTTTCTGCTTGGATGTTCTTACTTACTTCTTGTTCCCTTAAAGGCTCAATGTGTAGTTTGGGGCCACCTGTTTCAAAGACACAGGGGGCAGTATTTCACCTCTGCTACCGGGTCCATACAATCTAAATTCATCAATCCTCAAAAGCATCAGTTATTAAAAAAGAAAAAATTCTGGCATATCTTACACATCGGACCTTTAACGTTCGCCAAATGTGGCATGTAAATGCATCAGGGGAACGGCCTTTACGCACAATTCTGAACTGCTGCTGCAGTAGGTTTTTTGTAAAGAGTATCTGGCTCGGTATGTTTTAAATGAAGTGCTTGTTTGATCGTCAAACAGCGTCTGAACCTCTCTCCCCCCCATCCCGACACATTTCCGACATCTGGATTTGGGAATTTTTCCAATTCCAAAAATAAGAGAAGCACGGTCTTTAGCCAGGCGTTTGAAGGTGAGAAAGTATGCGTGAACTTCTTTTTCAAGTTCTTTTTTTATTTTCACAAAATCATTTCCACCAATCTTTGTATGCACAAACTCCTGCGACGCCACAAATGCCTTTGAGGAAAGATTTTCTGAAAGTGTGTGTTATCCTCATTTTAAAGATAATTGATGATGGTGATGGCAGGCTACATAGCCTAAAGGGGCTGCAAAAATCCAATATCAAACCTGTTTGAACCAATGTACACATGCAAGGCTGTGACAGATTTCAATTACCAGCTGTATAAAGTGAGATTTGGAATTTATCCTAAAGGAAGAGCTGGTATTCAAAACTTTAAAACTGCAATACAATACGTGCGATTTATCAATGTACGTAGTATACATTGGAATACATGTAAAACATACATAACTTTTTGCTTTTCTCTCAGATCACATAACAATCAAATTGCAAATTAGTTGGGAAAGTCAAATTTGGTTCATTTTTGGACTTGAACTTTGCTAAATTCAAGGGTCAATAGCATATTTACTACGGCACTAGATACAGCTGGCAAACCTTACAAAAAACATGTACGTTGCCTCAGTAAGGAATTGTAACACAAACCATGTGTCTGTATCTGCTGCTCCGATGATATGAGGAGAAGGAAACCGACTTTATACATGTTTGTCTTTTTCTACTTCACAATTTATGCTGATCTGTGTTGTGTTTGTCACTGTCTTTGTCTGTTTATAACAGATAATGCACAGGAGTGGAGTGTGTGTGTGTGTGTGTCGGGGGGGTGCGAGTGGATGAAATGTGATCCCATTAAGCAGCACCCCCCCCCCTCTCCTCCCTCACCCCCCAAGGCCATTATAACTCTCTTCGCTCGCCCCCCCCCAACCATCCTTCTCTCAAAGTTTGGACACCTGCCAGGTCCCACAGTCATTATCCTAATGAGCACTGACAGCCTAAAGTCAGTCTGGCTACAACACAAGCACAAACACACACACACACACACACACAGACACGCACACACACACACACACACACACAAACACAGTGTCTAGAACTCTCATCTTGACACACGCTCACATACTTTGGTTATAGTCTTAACAACTTGATCGTAGTGCTGGTGTGAATCACTGAATAAAAGTCCAGTTTATGTGTTTATTGAGTTGATAACTTCATAATTGATTGTACCGGTCCTGTACAACACATTTAGGACAGTTATGTTTTCTCAGTAGAAGCAGGAAAACCCAGGAAAGACCATATATTAGTTGTTTTCGGGTGTCCTTGTATCACTTGCGGTAGAAGTCACAATTCCCAAACTAGCATCTGGGTCCGAGTCTGATTGAAAAGTAAACAGCCATAGCGACAAGACAGAAAACAGTTCTGTGTTAAAACAAAACATGGGGCTGCATTGTTGGGGGCGTGTTGCCTCAGGTACCGGTGAGACAATGAAATACAATCCTGGAAGTGAGGAGGAGGTTAGATGCTCAAACACTGCACAGCAGTTTATAATGCTCAGGACTTTATAGCAGGAGGATTTCACAACTTTGTATCTTTTGTCACTACGATCCAATGTAAAAAGTAGAAATCGCTATTCATATTGCAAAGTAATCTACCAGTAATGTGCGCTTGAACCCTTGCTTCGGGGCGGCAGTTGTAGGTTCAAGTCCCCAAATGGACCAAGTGCTTTTCTTTCACGTTGCTTTTTCTTGGAAGAATAATTAAATCTCCCAAAAATAAATTTTTAATGTTGGAGCATAATTGGAGGAAACCAGTGCCGACAAACTCATATCCAGCCATGTCTGTTTTCACATGGGAAATTTCACGAGCGAGACACCTGCCAGCCTGAAGAGAAGCAACGTGACCTGATGAGACGGCGCACTTCCTGGCGCGACACCGCCCGTCTGGCAGGAACACACACAGGAAACAGGTTACTAAAGTGGCTGGTTTGTGTGAATGTGTGTGTGTGTGTGTGTGTGTGTGTGTGTGTGGACGGCTACACCCTCAGGAGTGTGCCACCACGGCAACTGTCTTCGTGGGAACAATACCACCTGTCGCTCAGGGCTACCAGACAATGGAGGCCAGATGGGGACCAAAGGGTGGAGGACGGAACCAAATGCCGACCTAAGCAGCGGCATCAAATCAAACTCTTTAGGTATTCCTGCATGCCAAGAGCCTATGGTTTTATTGTTTATCAGTGTGTGTATGGGTAATACAGTACGTGGCCATCTGTCTTTTTCTTTTTTAAATCTCCTTTTATCCCTGGGTCTTTTTTTTCTTTGTCTCTCTCGCTCGCTCTTTGATACACGTACGAGCAACAGGAAATGATTTAGTGACATTTTCTTAAAAGACAACATTTTATTACTCCAAATGTTCCATTGTGTGTTGCGTCTAAGGTCAATAGCGTCCATCCAACCATTTTCCTCCGCTTATCCAGGGGCCGGGTCGCGGTGGCGGCAGGCTGAGCAAGATATCCTTCCGCTCAGCAACGTATCCATCAATAGTGTTGAGATTCAAACAGCAAGTGCTTTCTTTAAATAATTGCGGGTATTTCTAAGTATACGCTTGTTTTTCTTATTGCGAAAGCACTGATCTCGAATGCCTATTAGAATAAGTTTAGTGGACAAAGTTGCGACACTGCATGAGTGTTTAGATGTGCACATAGAAAATAGAATCATACAAAAGATTCAATGAATGAAAATCTCATTCCACATCCTGTTTTAAAATTGTATTTACAGAGTCTATATGAAGGAGAAGGAGTTTAAAAAGTTGTGCTTTTATTCCTTAACTTTAGGGAAATGTCTTCTCCTCCTCCTCCTTCTTCTTCTTCTTCTTCGTCATCGGACACATCCCTCATTTCCTCTCTGTCCCCTCATTGTCTCTCACCGTCTGTCTCAGCCACCCCCTCCTCTTTCTCGAGCAACAGGATGTGAAGAAATGTTTGTGGATCAGGAAGATAAACCATCCACTTACTTTTAAATATGAAACATGTCATTCAGCGATATATACAATTTGGGGAAATTGCTGGCTGTAGATTTCTCGGTATGTACGAATAAGAGATCATCCAGTTCTCAGAAAATAATTTAGGTCTTTGTACACTCTATATCTATGTCAGCTATTATTTTTCAGAGTTAGGGTTTTTTAAATAGTTATGTCAACGTGTAAGTTTTACTGAACAGCGAAATTGCAGAATAATGCCAAATGAAATGCCCCCTAAACTCCTACTAAAACTGTCTTATATTCAAGCCAATACAGTGAAAAAAAAAAATGCCTTTTATGAATTCAAACTGCATGAAGTGTGCTATAAAAACTGAATTGAAGGTAGAACTGGAATCTGATTCATGTTAAAATGTTAAAAATAGGAATTTGGAAGTTTTTAAAAAATGACAATAAAATAGTGTTTGGTTCAGAATTGTTTGAATCACAGTATCTTTGCAGAGACAAGATTTTAAATTAGGCAAAAATAATGGAGAATGTTGAGTCAACACTTGCACAAGCACACAGTATAACTGTATGATGCATAAGTATATGTGTAATGTCCCCCTCATACTGTAATAGTTGCCAATTGTGCGCATCAGCCACTTAACTTCCTTTCAAATCTATAATACGTAAGACTATTCACTCTGTTATCATGGCAAGGGGTCATTCTACTCCATTTTTTCCAGTAATTAGACGGGCACGATTTCCCAGTTCCCATAACTTCTATGATTAACCCCTGAAAAGAAATAGTATACACAAGAGAGCAGACGTTTTTGTTCCCTTTTTTCTTTCTTATAAACGTCTGTGCATTCAAGTATAAATCCAAGCTATCCCTGTCACACATGCCATGCTGCCATTGGAAGTATAGGACTGAAGGCTGAATAGAACAGGAGAATGTGGGAACTGGAGGTTTTCTGCCCTGTCAGGGTCGCCATCTGCTCTTTATCCAGGCTGGCACCAAGCCCTGGTCCAACCCTTGGCACCTACACCCACACCCACACACACACACACATTGCACGGGTTGTATACGTGTAACTTTGCGAAGAAAGGCCGATATGCAGCGGACTGCTGAAAAACAAATTAAGGAGCGAACAATGCACCTTAGCAACAAATATGAGATTATGCTCATCTAAATGTGTAAAATGTGAGTCGGTCTCTGGCTTTTTATTTGAAATGACTCAGTGAACAAGGGTACGTGTTATTCTGTCCTATGTGTGTGTGTGTGTTTGGGGAAAGGGGGGGGGGGTGCTTGAGTTTGTGTGTGTGTGTGAGTGTGTATTTGTATGCAAAACAAAGAACATGTCTTAGTGTTTGAGTGGAAAGACAAGAGGGCCATAAGTATGTTGTGTGTTTGTGTGTGTGTACCTCAGTGTGAACGTAAACCCTAAAGTGATTGGCTTTTGTTTTTCGAAGGAGTGAGTGGAGAAGGTGCGTGTCAATCGTGTTTCTCTCCTTTTGGGTTACATGGCTCAGTTGGAGCGTGTGTGTGTGTGAGTGTGTGTGTGTGTGTGTGCGGTAATGATGTTGGTTCCCAAAACAAAACCAGCACCTGTTTTTACAGGCTCACACACACAAACCCATTCATCTGTTGTCATGTTAGACCCACCCTGTCCTTCTGCAGCTAACGCTTTACACGTAGAAATTAACGAAAATAAAACATTTTCTCAAATATAATTGATAAAACAATCAAAAAAACATAGCAATCATACAGCAATACCAGCTGATGAGGCACATAATAGAATCGTGAGCTTTTAAACAGCTACCAAACAACATTTTCTAAAAAAAAGTCCTGTCCATTTTGACTGAACATATACGAGCAACAGAGAAGAATGATTGCTCACTAGCTCCATGGTGACAGGCCGAGTTCCCGTGGCAACCCCACAGCTGGTACCACATCTGTGACCAATCACATTATTTGGCTAAAACTTCCCGCTGTATAATGGCTCATCATAAACCTGCTCGTGAGGGCGCGAGGAGTTTTGGAGGAGTATGACTTCAGCTTTTTGAAGAGCTGTGATTTATTTATTTTTTTTTAAATGTCAGTAACATGTAGCGCTGCTGCTTCAACAACAACCGCTTCAGCAGCTGCTAATATCTCGTTAAGCTACCTACAGGATATTACCATCAGCCCAAAACTCTGTTACGTATGAGCAAGTAAACTGGTATAACCACAACACCAGCTATTGGATCAATATTGTTGTTCTTATTTACATATTTTTTTCTGTGTATCATGTCAGATGAAGTATGAAAAAGTATGAAAAAAAAAAAAAAACTGTGAATATGATCAGCTATAATGAAAAAGTTAGAAGTGACAAAAAAGTTGTCTTCTTAACTTTACTGGCAAACACCATCACCGGCACACTTGTATCACTCTCTTTCCCCTGTACACACCAGCATGTTAAAATGTATCCACGCAACTTCGGCCTAATGTGGACGGAAGGCTGAAAACATGGAGAAAAAGATGCATTTTAATGTGGTAGTTATACCCTGGACTGTGGTTACTGGGAATAATCTGATTAAAACAGATAATCTCATAATGTGGTTAAGTGTTAAACCCCTTAACTCCCAGTTTATATTGCTTACAGTCTCATTGATCCACCATCTAGAACAAAGGTCTTATTCACAGTCTTACATTGGATGCAATACATCCTTTTTTTTTACTATTTATTATTGTTATTACTGGCTGCTAGAGTCTTACTCTCACATGTTCACTTACTGCATTATGTTAACCTGCTACTTACTTACCACGGTTGTTATTTTTTTATTCTATTTTGCACTTATTCCCTGTCCCCGCTGTGGGACGAATAAAGGTTTTCTGATAATCTTATCCTCATCCTTCTCCGTGTAAGTGCTTAGTAAAGCAAAACAAAACAAAAGATATCATTCTTGCATCCACTCGCAATTGTCTGAAATCAGATTTCTCCTAAAAGTGCGTGCAGGAAGAATCAGACGACTGCTGTGAACCAATCGCACACACGGACTGAAGACAAACAAACGAGACAAAAACAAGTCTCATCAAAACCATCGTGTACAGACGGTGACTGACAAACCACATGACCACACATCACTGTCCTTGTTGGTCATGGTTCGTGTGTCTGCGTGTGTGTGTGTGTGTGTTTATGTGTGTATATGGACGTGTGTGTTTATGTGTGGCTTAGGAGTCAATCCCTCCAAACAGGGCTGTCATTAACCCTTGTAGCTCTTAAAGGACCACCCAGATGTGTGACTGAGACAATGATCGCAAGAGGTCGTGTATTATTATAAGCAGCCAGGGACTACTTTCGCATTTTCAAAAGGAAGTGAAAGTAGTGGCTCGCGGGGAGAATGAGTATATCCAAATGAAAAACGCTGCTCAGCACATGATATGTTGCTGAACACACAACATCTTGGTATCTCTTCTCTTTAGCACTAAACATGTCAACAATGATTCGAAGTTTTGTCAGAAAATCATTTGTGTTTATATCCTGTCTGAGTTAAAAAAAATTAAAAAAAAACACTTAACACTCAAGCAGTTCTACTAACAGGTGTGGTTTGTGAGCTTAAGGTCAAAGAGGTCACATCGTGAGGACGTGTGTGTGTGTGTGTCTGTGTGTGTGTGGCCTGCAGACTGGCATTGTCTTGTGTGTTATCTATCCACTCCAGCCTGTCCATTTGTACTGCTAAGACAACAATCCCCTTTAGGAGTGGAAGAGAGGACTGTATTACATGCCCATGGAGGGAAAAAGTAGACAAAAAAAAATTAATTGTGATCAGGCCAAACATAAATGTATAAGATGATATGAAACAGGGATATTGCAGTAGCCACCACCCCCTGCCCTTTTGTTTGACTTCTGCCTGTGCCCTAATGTGACACTTCCTTGCTTAATTTTCCCCCTAATGACCCACCAGCGGGACACTTGAGGGGCCCACATGCCCTCTGTTTGGCCCAAAGACCTCTTTGGTTGGCTAACACACCCTCCAATTGGCCCATCTGGCCAACCTAAATGCCCTTCTGGTCAGCAAAAGTGTTGCTTTTCTTGGGGCAAAAAATGGAAACCTTTAGCCTGCACATGCATGAGGCGACCCCGTCCTATTTGTGTTCCTTGGCCAATGCACGACACAAGGAAATTGGGTTTTAACAAACCGTAAAAAGAAAAGAAATTACTATAATGAGACGATAATCTTGGGGTTACATTATAAAATGACGTGTACAAATTGGCATCAATGGTCAACTTGTATACAGGTTTGTCGCGTGTCACTCTGAAAAACTATTAGCGTCACACTCACAAGCAAAATGTAAGTATGATATTGTCATTTATAAATCTTAAGTCTTCATTTGAGAGACATGAAAGGCTGTGAGAGCGTAGACATGATGTGTGCCTTTTAATAGGATCTTGCAGCTGACTGTGTCACTGAAGTCCTTAAAGCCTCTTAACGAAAGATTATCCCCGCTCAACTTACTGACAGGAGAGATAACACTGGTCACAACCGGTTTGTTTCAAGAAAGTTTCAGAAAAGTCGATTCTGTACCTGTGGAAAATCATGTGACCCAGCAGTTGGAGGGGAAGACCTTACCTGAGACTTTTTTTGAAAAAGCTAAAAATGGTCAAAAATTGTCTCGACTCTTTGGTTACACTTGAACAGAAACAGCGCGTTAGTGTGCCGCAAAATGACCTTTAATCCTGTTTAAATACTTTTAGAGGCTCAGTTTGTTTCCCCCTGTCCACACTAAAAACAGTAAACTACTGTAAACTAAACTACTACAGACTGATTTGATCAAAATGGACAAAAAACATTGTCTAGAATAGATTTCAGACCGTTACCAATGCATATTCACATCTGGTCAAATAGGGACTATTTCTGCCTCTTTTGCATGTATGAACGTTTTCATTTACATCTTAATGTTTATTGTTTGGAAAGTGTGTTAGGATTCTAAAGGACAAGTGTATATTATGTATGTTCTACACAGAGAAAGTTTGAAAATGATACAAGAGATTTACTCACAACATGTTAACTGCTGATTTTGAGCCCTTCTGCATCTTAACTGTGCCCACGTAGTCGCCGGGATTTCCAGTTCACTTTCCTGACCCTCACCTTGATTTTGTGCTTCAACATGACAGTCTAGCAGTAACCAGAGCACTTTAAGTCTCCTGCAGCTGCCGAAACATACAAAGAGTCCCTTCTTTGTAACTTTATATTCAACACACTGGTCCTCTGCACGGGATATGTTCAAAGATGGAAGAAGAAAGAGCACTACATGGGCGTTTCAAAGGGCAAGCTCGGCTGCAGGACCTCAAACACACTCACACACACTCACACACACACACCTCTCACACACCTGTGCAAACTCCCCATAAGACTTCCTCTCTCCAAGTCTCACACACACACACACACACACACACATTTCCTGTTGGCCCATACACTGCCCAGTCTGTTCTCCAGGGCGTTGGCTGCTGGGCACTTGGTCAATGTGTACCCAAGTGTAATGCTTCAGCGCTCTGGGACTGGCATGGAGACAACACACACACACGCGCGCAGGCACACACACACACACACACACACACACACACGCACACACACACACACACAGAAAGACATGGATATTACATGTTAGTACACGTAGGCCTACAGTGGAATCACAAAGTGTGAGGACACTGGAGCAGCAATGAAACAATATTTATGAGTTCAAAGTGCTGACCTGCTGCTTTAATTTTGATGAACAGTGTTGCCCTTATTATACATGTTTGCCCAATGTTAAGGGACAGAATGCAGGCCTATTCCAACAAGTTAACATGGACTTAGTTATAAGGTCAAATACTTAACCAAGTGTTGTCGTAGCCTAAACCTAAAAACCCTCGATAGGCCTACACGCAACAAAAACACGACATTTTTAGGCCATAAAAACATCATCCCTGGGGATTGGGATCATTGTCCTAACGTGACGTGACTATCCTCAAAGCTGAAATGTGGCACTTTAACTCATGTAGTTATTTCATTTCAGATCCTATATGTGTTTGAATACAGAGCCAGAACATTGGAAAACATACAATTATCCAACAAAGTCCTGTTGGATACAACGTTGTATCCACACAGCTGGGCAGCTGGGAAGGAAAGGAAAGAGCTGGGTGATCTTTAACACACACTTGATCACACACACACACACACACACATCAGCTCCACTGTTTACAAACCCCTGAGCAAATGTCTGAAGAACAACACAGACGTAAAAATCTAAACAAAAACCTTATGTTGTGGTCGACATCGCACTCAACATCGACACAACGTCAATCCACACCACACAGGTGACATAACAGGTAACACATTTCATTTGCAAACACACTACGCACAAGCCACATGCACACACACACACACACACACACACACACACGCTACTTATTGTATTTGCAGTGAGCTTTCTCAATGTGCTTTGTAGATCTTTATCAGTTGTTTTGTGTCAGTGTTTTGTGTTTTGTGCTGATATTCTTGCTCTGTACTATACAAAAAAGAAACAAAATATTCTCTCCAGCTTTACTTTTACTTTACTTTGCTACTTGTTGACTTCTGGAGAGAACCAACTGTAGATACCCCGATTTCTACTTAATAAATACAGGTTTACTCTTTAATTGGTTTAATTATTAAATTAAGACAGTGTATTATGCATTATGAAATGCAAAACAATGATCATTTAGAAATGTTAAATAAATATGAAAAAAATGGACTGTCATATTTGCTACACACATTTTCTAAATTGCATAATGACAAAATAAAGTTCAACATTTATAGTAACTTTATGCCGCTTTAATCCAGATAATGTGACGAGATGGTATACCATGTTTTTTTTAGTAGATAATTATTCATCTTGTTGATGATGTTGAGGTCTCAGAAAAGCATGTATCACATATGATACCAATGGCATTAAAGGGTTTTATGGACAAACTTACTTTTCTCATTTAACTGATTCAACCTCCATAAAAAAAATACCCATAAACCCTGACGAAGCTAAATCACTGAGATAAAGCTCCAACACATTTATGACTGTTCCCTTTGCTAGCACACTGAACAAAGACCATGAGATATTACCTGACATGTACAGCATGTTTGACTATATATTATTAACTAGTGGTGAATTCCAAGGCACATACCAACAGTAACTCCAAGGTCAGGCTAAGAACACATGAACCATTTCTCTGTCGTCGCTATTTATCTTAGACAAAAAGAAAACAAGATTATCTGATGAAAAATGCTTTTGAATTTATTGCCGTATGATGCCAAAGTTTTAAACTCACTATAATGGGTTTTCTGTGTGTTATAATGTGTTGTGTATATATATATATATATATATATATACACATTTTAACACATATAACATATGATATATGATATATATATATATATATGATATATATATGATATATGATATATATATATATATATATGATATATATATATATATGATATATCATATGTTATATGTGTTAAAATGTGTTTTGTCAGTTTTTACCCTTAATTCTTTAGCAACATCTACTTAATACATTCATAGATATCAGTCATTTTTTGCTTCCCTCTTACATCTTTCAAAAGTCTTTTCTGTTCTTGATGATACTTGATTTATTAATATAAGTGATACTAATTTAACACACACGCACGCACGCACAGACACACAAACAAACAAACGACGACTGTGAGATGAAAAACCTAGTGAGTGGATGTTGTCAAACTATTATTTACGCGGCGAAGAATGAACTTCGATGCTCATTTAATTCTAACTGTGTAACTGTTAAACTCTGATTCCTACGGTGTGTGTGCCAAAGCCTCTGCAGTGATTCATCGCGGTTTCAAACTCACTGTGAAGAAAGAAAAAGACAGAAAGAGTGAAAAAAAATTAAAATCTTCACCCTATATTTTAGATGACGAAAACAAATACAGTTTGCGACCACATCTGCAAAAACTGTAGTAGTAACTGTTGTAAAAACTGACCTAACCTAAGCATTCTGTGAGCTAAACTCAAGTGCATACAATCCTCCACATCCATCTCACAGTATTTACCCGCCTGCCAGCCTTTTACTTCCTACTGACCAGGACAATCTCTCCCTCTGACCCGGCCTCTGACCTCTCCCCCTGGTATCACCGGCCATAAACGCCCAGCGTTTGAACAAGACATTCTTAGTTGTGGTGAGGCAACAATCTGTATCAGGACGCAACAGCGGCCCTCGGGGAGAGCTGGAGCCGACCCCCTCTCTGCTTTATGACGCTCATTTAAGAAGGCAGGCAACCAAAGTAATGTGTGTGATGATTGTGTGTGCGCGTGAGTCTGTGTGTGTGTGTGTGTGTGTGTGCGCGTGTGATGGTTGTGCGTGTGTATGTGTGTGTAAGAGCTGATTTAGGGCTGGAGGCAATGAGAGTAGACCAGTGCTGGAATCTAGCTGGCTCCACAGCTGGCTAACCATCAACTAGTAACGAGTCCCTGAGACGGACAGACAGACGGGTAAACAGAAAGACAGACAAACAGATACACGATGGCAGATAAGAACGAGACAGATGGAAAAGAAACACAAAGAGCACAGAGAAAAAACAGGCAAAAGCCATGACAAATGGTGGGGTTTTTTTATGTTATTTTTGGAAAAATGCAAAATGTGTATTGGTAAAACAAAGCTTCTGTAAGCAGTGTTGCACAGTATTATCCAATACTCCATTATAATGACCCTGAAGATACAAATCGCTCAGTATGAACCTTCTTCTGCCATCTAAAGACACACCAAGCCGGTATCGGCCGTCGGTCAATGTCTGGCTGTCGGTGAGTGTCTTGACCTTGTACCTTTTCTGCCCCACCGACCGCCGGAGACTGTCGGCAAAATGAAATCACTGTGATTCAGTTTAAACTAATCAGTGCACGAGAAGAGAAGCGAACGCGAGGAAAACAAACAAAGGACTAAAGTCCAGAGGGCACACGCGGGGACTCTTTTCACGTTTCATCTTTATCTCATCTGATCATTTCAGTGCTGTCAAAAATGGTCACCAAATGCTGCTTTGATTTGAGTGTTTCATAGGTCATAGGTCTTCCGCGTGACTTTTTGTAATGACGAATACAGACTACTGCTGCCCGCTGTTACAGAGTTATTTCTTCTCACGCAGGCGCAGAGTCGGCTCCGTCGCCACTTGTTCTTTTAATGTCTGTTCGGTGTGTCTTTGCCTTTAAAGTGAGAAAAGCAAAACACAGACTATATTTGAAACAGCAGCTGTTGAAAATCTCTGTCCAGAGATTTTGCTTCTCTCATCCATTTGGTTTGCACCAATCATTGACCGACCAAGTAGATCAATATAGAGTTTACAACACCATTATGCGTCATTTCAGGGTATTGAAACGCTAATTTGTCAACAGATCAGATCAGAAAGTGTATGACCTTTATTCTGTGATAAGATTTGTACTCGCATATTAAGTCTTTGAGTAAAATAACTTTAACTTCTTCAGCCGTTGTCTTGAGATAAATCCCCTGAACAAACGTTTGTTGTGAAGAAATTGATGGACATTGTGTGGTTTTGATGAAGAAGTCACAAAGATGTACAATAAGGGAGGTGACACTTCCCTTATTTCAATACATATCTTTCTATAAATACTGGATCTCCACTGTAATGTTTTGAGTTCATGTCTTAGAGGACTTTTTCATTTATGGAGCTTTTTCATCGAGAGTTTTGGTCGAGAAGGCAACTGAAGGTGTCACCGTCAATAACAGCAGTATTACCTTTAAACGAAGAGGAGGGTTTTTATAATTAGTGCTAAAAGGTTGGATGCCCCCACACACTCACACACACACACACAACACAGCCCTCGCTCCCTGATAGGAAGGAAGAGTAGCTTTAAATTTGTTACACACTCAGCAGGGGACATCTGTTGGAGTGGGGGGTGGAGGGCTGGACTGGGGGGTCAGACTACAGGAAACCAGCCGGAGCTCCAGAGCAGGAAAGAGGACGTCATGACTGTGGTGTCCGTGGAAAGACTGTTCTGTATATGCATGCTACGTATATATTAATGCATGTTTATCACATCGTGTTATTACGTATATTAATAACGTGGACTTCTTTGGATGCTTACAATTCCTCTAATACTTCTGAGACCTTCAATTCATGTTGCTGCTTACTCTTCAACTGACCTGCAACGCACCACCACCATATTGTGTTCGCTTCATGCCTTTAACTCACCAACTGTGACATACTGACAGAATGAGCTGTCAAAAAGTACAGTAGCCCAGATGTGCCATTCCAGTTGTTGCTACATGTTGCACCTTTTTTTCCGACTGACAATAAGTGCAAACCATCATGAGGATACGACTCTAAACAGCGAGAATCTTGCAAGTACATCAGCTTCAAAGAGGTGAAATCATCCATACATCAAGTGTGGAACAATAGCTTCAAATAAGCCAAACCAAGAAGTGCAACATCGAGAAACAATAGAATAAAAATTCAACCATTAGCTTCAAATAAGCCAAATCAATTTTAGTGCAAAATACAAAAAGCTGAAGTAATTATAATATTTTTTCATTGACCGAGGTGCAGTCGAACCAGGTGGGTTTTCAGTCTGCGACGGACGGTGTGAAGACTTTCAGTTGACCTGACATCAATGGGCAGCTCGTTCCACCATTTTGGGGCCAGGATAGGTATATTAACAGTTGTCCGTTTACATGGCTATATTAGAGGGTACTTTTTTATGAGGAATTCAACATCAAACAATGGAAAGAATAAAGAAAAAAAAAAAAAAAAAAAAAACAGAAGCTGCCACGAGATGTATGAACAGATAGAACATAGTAAAAGGTTATTATATCTTTTGTTAAGAGACAGTTCAGATTTGTTTTGTTAACTTGCGAGGGCTTCTCTTTCCTGTAGGAGCCATTCAATGTGTAGCAGGGTTTGGTTTCCATTCGGCAGCAGACGGTATGCACAGGGTTGGGAAGATACCTTTAAACTTGTAACCTTATACAGCCAATCCACCTGTGGACATGGAGACTGTTTCAAAATATCGGTTGAATCTGTTGAACCTTGAAATATCACCACTTATCTGTCTAAAATGGCCAGGCGGCATTGTCCTAGTACAGTGGATTTCTCTACTGAAACTGATTCCTGCCAGGTGTTTTGGGTCTGAAGCGTCTGACGGGCAGATTGTTCCTGGTTAACGACTATGAAATGAAAGCTTCTTGTTTTATCTGTAACCAACATTATGTTTCCTGAAATGTGTCTGATCCTTAGTGCTTTAGCTGATTAGCTGTTGAGAAGATATGTCTGGGTACAACTCAAACCGTCTGTGTTGTTTGTCCCTGCATGAACGTCTGTGGCCAGACAGAATCTAGATACCGTTTAAAACGGTTCTAATGATAAAAGCTAGACCACTCGGCTGAACTATCAAGTGGTAGACTAAATTCCTCATTTATGCCTTTATCTTGCGCTACAATTAAAGTAATTAAGTAAATATGTTTTTTTTTCTCCCCGTCCCATTCGTTAATATTAATGCAGTGATGACGCGTTTGTGTTCCTCTGCTCAGACTTTCCTCAACTGATTTCCACTGGATTGATAGAGAAAAATAAGACATTAAATAATAAAGACGCATGTTTTGTTTTGTTAAGTCACCATGCTTTGCTGTCACATTTGAACTACAAACGCATTTCTTAATAGAAAGTTGACACTGAAAAGATTCAAATTCCTGCTTGAAATAGTCATGGGTGAAATATTGTAGGACACAATGTGAAATACTTTCACGCTTGTGTGAACCACAGACCTTATTTGCTAAACCGAAAAAACTTGGGAGTAAATTCAAAAAAACTGCATTGGAAATCTGGCAAGGAAAGATAGGATGATAACTTTATTGATCCCTCACTGTGGAAAATGTAGTTGTTACTGAGTGACTAAAAGTGATCAATGAACAGTATGAAACAGAAATACAAATAAAATAACAACAGCTACATACAAACCTGTGGCTCGTGTACTTTCAACATTTTCGAACTTCAAACTATAACACACTCTAAAAACTCTAAAAACTCTCTCCAACATCTTCTTTTTAATTTCCTTCTGACGGGTTTCGGATGGCAGAAAAATAAAGTGCACAACAGATTGACTGCTCTTTTGGGTTCAATTCACTGGTAGTTCAAAAGTACAGTGAAAAGTTTAGCCATTTCACATCTGCACAGACAATAGTGCCTGCAATGCGTTTTTTTTTTTCTGCCTCACAATCCTCCCAACCCCCACTGACTTCCTTCTTTCTTCGTGTGTGTGTGTGTGTGTGTGTGTGTGTGTCAATAAGTGTGTGCATTCTCCCCTCACAGCACAAAGCTGCCATTGGTTGGCCAGATTTGTTGGAGGGAAAAAAAGAGAGCGAGTAGCAGGGAGATAGTGCTGACTCAGGCCCTCGGCCCATTGTTCTCGTCGTCTCGTAACCCTACACCGCCCTGCCTCCAGCCAGACAGCCCATTGGCCAGCCGCAAGTGCTGGAGCCAGTGGGACTGCGGTGTTAAACAGCACCAAAAAAATCTTATCTCTTCCTCCATTAGTCCCACAATGAGAGAATTCAGCATCCAAAATCACAATGGACACAGGGCTATTCAGGTTGCGATATCTCTGCTGCATCTCGACGAGGCAGAGAGAGGTATTTCGGTGATAATCAGGGCATTTTATGTAAGGGGTCTACCTGTTTGTTTGTCTTTGACACAACAAGAACACTGTGTAACCAGGGCTTTCTTCAGCTGTAGATGCATCAGTCAGGTCTGTTTGTTGTATTAGAGCTCTGTGAGACCTTGACAATGAAGTGTTGTAGTTAAGACCAGTCTTTCGCAACCTTTTTGGCTGTAAAACCCCTCCAAAGCAAACCAATACAATCACATTTGAGTCAGTTATGTGTGTATCAGCTGTAACAGGTTCAACCAAAGACAGTTTTTTTTTTTTCTCATTTTGTTTTTTCCTTTTGACAGTTTTTAGAAACCCAAAAAGTAATAAATATCCAGTAATTTGTGAGAGAAAAAAAGGCAAACATTAGAGGAAACATTATTTTGTGTGGTATCATTTTCTTTTTTTTCTGCTTTGCTAATCATCTTGCGACCCACCATATTTGTCTTGCTGGTTCGGACACATTGTTTCATGTTGAAATGTATTTATCTCACCACAGTTGCATTACCTGGACTTAATTGAAATGAATCTTAGGTATTTTGAGAAACGCAACTGTATATTTAACTTTAAGGCAACATACTGAAACATGTTGGTTTTTCCAATATCCGTATATCTGAAAATGTCTCTTTCCCAAGGACTAAGGTAAAAACTCAAACGAAGAACTCAAAGGGAACTCAGAGAGCACGGACCTCTGCCAAGGCCGTTTCCATAAGTGAAAAATAATGCACGATCCACCTCCACAATGTAATGGGTTCTTCCTTGGTCCATGGTTGGCACCAAGTTTCCAAGTTTCATGAATATCGTTCAAGTAGATTGTTTTTCCGTAATCCAACTGTCAAACGTACAAACAAATCAACAAACCCAACTGAAGACATAACCTCGTTGCCAGAAGTAAAAAATAATAAAAAAAGGAAGATAAATGATATGGGGGAATGTTCGCCTTAAGGAGATGTAACAAATCAAGGCTCGACAAGGGAGGAAAGTGAGAGTTGCAACATCGCCAGTAATAGGATCCTCAGTTAACTAGGCCATTTAGATTCTCAAGGTGATAAATAGGTGGTGCCTGCTACAGAGGGTGGAGTTTAGTGAGCTGAAACGTGTAAGGAAGAAGCTGACAACCTGCGGGACTTTGCATCTTTCTGCCTATGTGGCTTTGTTGAGAGCTGCACCGAGGGTCATTTGTCTGTGCGACGGTGCTGACAAGATTTCCACGCATCAGGGACAGTAAAGAAAAAAAATAAAACAGTTAAAACACTCACTTTCGCTTCTGTTCAGCCTTTGTTTCAAATATGATTATTTGTTTTTTTATTTCACGCAACAACACGAAAGTCCAAAATTCTGATGAAAAAAGCACAAACTTAAAAAATTGTATCTTAAATTAAATTAATTTGGCTGATGCGTTTGTTTAAAGTGACTTACTGAAGTGCATTCAACCTCCATAACATATTGTTTTTATAGAGTTCCAAGAATATACTCTTCCATAGAGTTGGGGCACTTACAAGAGAAAAATAGAGTGAAACAGTAAAGGTTGAGAAAGTAGGGATTTTAATGACCTATTTTGTCATATACTATGTCATATGTATGGGACTTTAAGTAAAGTCAAGGTCCAAAATGTCCATATTTTAACCCAATGGCATGAGATGAAATTCTAAAACTGTTTTCAGGGGTTGCTCCTCATGACATGCATCAAAACTAAAGTTATTCATAATGCAGAATGGTGGTCAATTGTGGATGAATTAAAATGTAAATAGTGTTTCAATGTTGTAAGTTGCAATAAGACAAAGTACAATATTTACCTCTGAAACGTAGGAGTAAAAGTAGAAAGTTGCAGAAAAAAGAAACAACTCAGACAAAGTACAATTACCTCAAAATTGTTCTTAATTACTGCACCCGTACATGCTTTTTCTTTTCAATTCAATTCATTCTCACAGGACTAACTTAAATCTGCACAGGACAACCTGAGATAAAGGAAACATATGAGTTCTTCTGTCGTTCAGGTTAGACTCCATACATACTTCTCGGTACGCAGTAACAGGCCTGTGATGGCCTGAGGGGAAACTGTGGCCACGTATGTGTCGTCTCAGTCTCAGGCTGATTATATTTCTGCCACATTTCTTTTTATTGTACAGCAGTTGGTTATAGCTTCATCAAACTGCTTCAACATATTCATAAGACCCACATTATGGATCGTATCCTTCATTAATAATATGGAAAGTACGTCATAAAATGCATAATTTCACAGTTGTGCGTGGGTTTTAAACAAACCGCGAAAAATGTGTCCGAGAGAATCCGTGAGAGCAGGAATATCTGAAGATGCAGAAATGTATTCCTTCAGGCACTGCTCAGCCTACACGCATGTTCACACGGATATATCCACCCTCATCGGCGTTCTTTACGTTCTCAACAGTGAACACATCACATACAGAATGACAACAGCCTGTTGCCATGCTCTCATAGCTGAGACATTGTTTGCCAGTGACGCCGGACAATTAGCTGCTTTTCCCATGTGAGACAATTGATTCCCCTGAGCCTACGTTTATTAGATTCCGCCCTGGTTGTATGAATATGGAGGAGGGCTGGCGCTGGGGGCACAATGCCCCGCTCCAGTCCGAGACTGTGCATCAAGCCTGGTCATAGATTGAAAAAGTCTGCCCACGGACACTGTACGAGACAACAGGGCTCTTTCAGCTGGCGGGGCAGCCCGGACTCTGCCTTGGCTGCGTCATTTTGTGTATTTCTGTGTACACCTCTCCTGCGAATGCTAGACAGTGGGTCATTTAAAGCAACATGTAACTATGTAACTATTTCACCTTAAAAAAAACCCCCAACAACTTCAAAATCATTTTGATGCTACACTGACATGTAACAGGGAGAATGGCGTCTCTGTCCGTCCTAATCTGCTCTAGAAAATGCAACTTTTGTGAGCAGGTCGTATAATCCCCTGGGTGTTGATTTTGGTGAAATTGGATCATATTTTATGGAGAATATGTTTTCTGGCTTTCCCCCTGATGCCCTCCGGCTGCTATGCCTCGACTCTCTGAGATTTACGGAGTTTTCCTGATGGACAGGAAGCTGTACTTGTTGCTAACTGCTGCTAACTGTAGCTGCCGTCAGCTAGTTAGCTCAGGAGCTTTGGACCGCTGGGTGGAGGAGGTATTCAGTCCCGGGGCGGGGGGAACGCTGGTGGGGAGCGGTGCAGGTGTCGTGCAAGAACCGGAGCCGGGCAGGCGGGAAATGAAACCTGATTAGTAATATTAGCTGGCTGGCTTTGTCTTGTGTTGTTGCACTGTTACACTCTGAAAATGTAGGGCCGCTAAATCGCAGAAATACTGATTACTCCATTATGTTGTTTTAATCATGATCAGACTTACTTTGCAAATGCAATAAATGAACTAAATGTGTAAAGTTGATGGGACAGCTCGGTAGATAAGTATTCCTCTACGGTGGCAGGGTTGCTGTTCGTCTTTCGGCTCTCCTTTCATGTGAAGTTCAATCATAAGGGATGAGTTGTCAGTGAAAAGACCAAACTTAGCTCACTTTGAAGATATTTACCCATGGAAAACTTAAGCTGTGCTCGTCATATATTTGTGAAGAAGACTATACACACAAACCAAGTGTGATTACTTATTTGCAACCAAATAAAAGCTGTCATCAGTGCCTTTACGCGCAATCGACCTTCTCAAGGTAGCTCATTTCTTAAACTTCATGCACATGAGAAAGCTGGTGTCCGCAATTAAGGTTAAGGGATTTGATAAATCTGCTTCCCCAAGCTGGATTTCTCCTGGAGGAAGCTGATTTCTTTTTGGAAAATAGTTCAGACAGTATTGCTGAGACAGCAGAACAGCGGAGTCAATCAATGCATCTTTGTCGTCATACTAATTAAATACAAAGTCTATCTCAGACTTAAACTAACATAAGGTAGTCTCTAAGTCTAAATAAATCAGCTCACACCACAAAAGAACAGACGGTACGTCTGATTATTGTTCCGCTGCATGTATATGTGGATACAGTGCATGTAAAAAAAACAATCCTACATAACCTGATTTCTCTAAGTAAGCCGGTGCATGTAAATACATTGCACCCTTTGAACTCCAGAGTCTCCTGTGGTTTATGTTGCACCTCCACCATCCTCCACCCTGCACACTACAGTCACTGCGCTCATTTGTCTTCCCTCCCCTCATTCTTCGCTTTCTCTCCCCTCCTCTTTTTCCTCCCATCGCCTCTTGGTTCGGGGTGTACAATCAGCTGTCTGGCCCCCTTTTTATCCCCATGTTCCTTCAAAGAGTCAAAGCGGGGGCCTCACTGAGGTATTAAATATCTTTATTAAACTGCTGCTTTGGGGGCTCCCCCTCAGCCCCCCTGCCTCTTCCTTTTCTCCTCTGTACACCCCAACTATCCCCACAAACTTGGCCCCTGTCGGCTCCTCTTCAAAGGCTCCCGCCATGCTGCTTCTGCCGGCTACCTGCTGCGCCGCAAGATCATGCACAATAGCCTACGTTGGTCCCCGCTGCGTTAAACCAGGCAAGCTCCACCACACTCGGCTGGGCCACATCTGACGGGGCGACTTTGACCAGGCGGAGTCCACCGGATCAGGGAGTTGAGTGAGACGGAGAAGGAGGGGGGAGTGAGGATAGTGGGGAGAAGGGGGAGTGGATTTCGTAGGCCAGCTGTGTCATGGTTTAGTGGCTGCTATCAAAAGAGGAGTTCTGGAGTAAACCGTGTTGTCCCCCACACACAAAACACACGCATCCTTTTGGTGGTTTCACTCATGCACGTAGTGTCACTGTTTGAAACTGTGAGGGTGTTAGAGATGCGATTCGCTCCTACGCTATCCGAACAAAAATCCACACTCTTTAACAGATGGTTGCTACAAATTTGCACTCTCACAGTCCTGACACCCTCTGAGGGTGACTACACTCTGGGGCTTTCCTGACTTGCATTATGCAAAGTCCTTGTCCAGCGACTGTGAGCAAGTCATCTGCCGTAACAGTGACATCAGAGCAAATCACATGGCTAACTACGAAATGTCACAACGACATAGCATGAATGTGCCATAGAGGATCGGCAATAATAAAAATTTGACCAAACATTTGGTGTGCGAGTTTCCTTCTATGCTGGTGTAACAACCTGTTCAGGAGATTAATGTTAGCTATAATGAAAAGGTTTAAATCATCTCTTTAAAGTCTAAAAAGTAATATATTGTTACTGAATTGTGGTGTAAGGAAACACATTCGCTTGGACATGCTGTCTTTACTTTAGAGATTGGGAAATGTTGATCAGGTTTGTCAAGTTGCGTCTTGCCGATCGAGAATGTCTGCGGCATTCATTTCATAATTTCAGCAAACTATCTATCTTCATGTTACCTGAACAGTCGATGACACACAAATCTCACCTCCTGAAAACTGCAATCCCATACGCAACACCGCATTGTCGATCTGGTTTCAAAGGGAAATTATTTTCTGCCGCATTACATTTGTTCTTGATTCATCACAAATATGATCAAGGCCCCCGGATGTCCGTGTAGGGAGGAGGGGGTGGGGTGGCTGAGTCAAACACAAACACAGGACTTTCACCTAGGAGGCCCACGTTCTTGTCCCGTGTGAGACCAAAAGACTATGACTTTCTTTTTGTGAAATAACGTAACAAACATTTTTTTTTCTTTTTAAAGCCAATCCACAATCTTGTAAAACCTAACCAAGTTGTTTTTGTTTTGTTTCAATTTACAATGTTACCTGATCCAGGAGAGAAAATACAACACGCAATTGAGAATGCAGTTTAGTTGTATGTAACTTTTTAAAGGAGCCAGGGTTGGACCTACTGTATGTGAAACTACCTTTACAAATGAGACTGAATGCTTAATCAGCTTTGGTGTACTTAACCATAGTAAAGCTTCATCGATGTGTCCTTCCTAGAGAACTGTACCTTTGCAGTAGTGGGCTCATATCCTCATATCCTACTGTAGGATACATTTATAAATTAGCTTCTTGTCCCACCTACAAAGTCCTGTCTCAAATAGAAGGATAGAGATAAAAAAAAACGTCAGCAACACGTGTAGTATAAAGAACAACTGTAATGTCAGACTTCATTATTAATTAGTTCTTTATACTTCAAGTTTTGACCTCTTCAGGTGTTTTTCCCTCTCCATGCACCTGGGAAGTAAGAATTCCCTACTCTGCTTTTCCACAAACACAAATCAACTAGATTCATTATTTGCTCTGAAATGCTCCAATCAGCTCAAGGTCTAATCAACTCTCTGCTCATGTGCTCATAAAAGTGATGAAGGTGCAAATTGCCCCGCCCTAGCAGGTGCAACAAAACTAAGAGGAAAGTCAGAGATATCAGAAGAAGTCAGTGTACGCCTCTCAGTCCTGAGAGGAGACCTCAGCCTGGAAAGTGAAAAGACCTGTGTGGGTTAATCGTGTGCGGGCAGAGGCTTTATAAAGCTCCTCTGTGAGAGTCAAGTCACTGATGAATTGTCCGTGTGGACAATTCCTGCGAACAGCAATCCTTGTACAGACTTTTTTTTTGTGCTATACTTTACATAATGTAGAGGCTTATCTGACTAATATTATCCAAAGTGTGAAGATTGTTCATTTAGTAAAAAATTAAATATACATTTATATGCAAGGAGTGCAAGTTCGAGGGAAAACAAGTAGACACACAAACAGACCCTTCCATGGAAAAAAAAAAAAAAAAAAAGTAGCTTGTAAAAGTTTGTTTATTCTCCCAGTCTGAGCCTCACTCTGCCAACATGTACAAACCATTTAGGTGAAGAGTTCCTACAGTTTCTTTTTTCAGCGTGTTACTGAAAATCTCTGTCATCTTCCCCACATCTCAGTGTGTAATACAACAACCCAATCAGTGTGACTTTTTATAGCCCCCCCCCCCCCTGTTGACTGACTTCAACCAGTGTGAAGTGGCTGCTTGTAAAACTACACTTTTTAAAGTAGCCTCCCCCCACACTGCCAGTTGCAGCGCAGTCTTTGTCCACCACAATGCGAGCTGAGGAAACAAAGGCGCTATTGCGGACCCTGAGGTTTTTTGGGAGCCGTCTGTCACTCAAACCCATTGTTGACGTGTGCAGGGCTCGGAGGACAATGGCACTTTGTGTGAGGGGAGAGCCGGGACACACCCTGCTCCTCTTATATCTCTACCTCTTATCTGTCTCTCTGTCTCACTGTCACATTTCTCCACAGTTCTCTCTTCGTCGTTGGATCCCCCCCCCAACCCGTTTCATTCTTGCTTTTAAAATGACTCTTTTTTAAAGTTTTAAAACTGTTCCGTTTTTCTTATTTCACTTTCAATCTCAGTTTTCTATATATTTTTCAGTAACACCGCAGCAGTACATTAAATGGAAAAGGGAAGCTTGGTGACATAGTGACTTCTCTACTCGTTGGTGAGCCAGCAGCTAACATGCCAGCAAGCCATTACGCATCTGTACACACAAGCACTGCAACCCTGAAAGGACTTAGACTTCACCCGGTGCAGCCGAATGTGAGAATGCAAACCTCTGTATCATCTGGACCGGACAACAAACAGACTTTACCCTGCCAGCTCCCCAGTACCAAGTCTGTGTAGAAGACAAGCAAACATCCGAGGGTGAAGAAGTCATTTACACAGGCGGAAATGTCTAACTGGAGGGACAATGAGATTCAGGAACGTCTGTCGGTAAAGAGCCGACGCTATAATCATCAGACAATTCTAAGAACGGCGAGAGACTCAGTTGTTTTTGACCAAATTACAAACCGACTACGTTGCTGTGGTGCAGTCCCTGTCCTGCCTCCTGCGCGCTCCACCTAGACGCCAGCTCTCGCCTCAACCAAACTGAGTATTTCCACTAGGTTAGAACACTTCTGACACTTCTCCTGTCGTGGGCTACGTGTGTGAAAGGGAAACTCCAGACAAATCAGCTGATCTAGGCAGCCCATCAGAATAAATGTATTCTGCTGCAACATTACTCCGTTTAAAATGCTGATACGACCGCGTCTTAGGAGTAGGGGTTACGCTTTTTACTTGTTAAGTTTGTTTTGCTTCTGTCTTTCTCTTCGTGTGACACAGTTTTTCTTTGTGTTTCTCCCCGTCGTTCTTTAGTTTTCTCTGCTCTCTCCCGGTTCTTTATTGCTTATATATGCGTTTGGTTTGCTGCCTCTCACTTGCCAACGGGCACAAATACGTGGTAACATTTGCTGCAACAGGCTCGGCACAGTGAGGCTTCCACACAAAATGTTTTAAAAGAAAATACAGTGCATGACATTAAAAGACGCAACATTTTAATCACACGTCCTTGTAAGTCACCACAAAAGCAAATTGAGACATAATTAACTAGTAAAAATATGTTACTGACGGGAACAAATTGATCAAATAATGAAAGTTGGTTCTACTTTATTGCAGATGAAAGGTGGCGATGGACTTTTGGATGTATCTGTTGATTTAACTTTACTTGACAGTTAAGTAGAAAAATGATCCAGTCTTCAGCTTCTTTTGTTTCTCGAATAAAGTTGGGGTTTGTTCGACGACCAGAGGCACTCCGGCTGTGTAGGCATCACAATCCTGCCCTCTGACCCCGATGACATCATATGTCTGGCTCTCGTGCGTCTTTCGTGAACCGAGAAGGTCAAGATTATTCAGTGGACTTTCAAACAAGCAAAGAGTAAGTGTCGAGGAGCGAGAGGCTTTGGACAATTATGTGTGTTTGCTCTGAGAGGCGCTGCTTTCTGTGTGTATGTGCGTTCAAAGCCATTGACTTCGTCTGACTCAGCGAGTGTGTGTGTGTGTGTGTGTGAGCGAAAGACAGACATGAAAGTTGCAGTGTGTGCATGTGTGTTGTGTCGCCTTGAAACACTTGCTACTTCATCTAAGATTAATTCTTAAAAACCCTCAAATTAGCTTCTTTTTTTTTTTTTTTTCCCATGGCAATGACATAATTTGGTTAGCTATTGAGGTCATATACAAAACATTGTCGATGTCCGTGGTTAACTTTCAACTCGTCACAAAAACAAATGTGTTATTCGGAACACTTGACATGACATAAGCTGATACGGTGGTTTACTCAGTTTACGGCTCACTTGTTATTTCCTGTCCCTTCTGCTCCGATCTTCTCTCCTCTTCATCGCTCCATCATGTGCTCTCCTTGTATAGTGCCTATGTATTGTATCCTTTCATTCCCTCTCTTTTCTTGCATAAGGTGCAAAAAACAACAAGATACAAAGAAGGTTCAAACGTATAGTACAATGATAGAACACATAAATACAAGTAGAGTAAATAAATGTTGTTTTTTTTAAAAAATGCAAAGTGAAGTAATAAACAATAGTAACAGCAGCTTTTGGCTCCCTGAGAATAGTTGTGTAAGGTGCAAATAGTCAGCTATGGTGAAGTAAGGTAAGGCAGGGTATTAAGGGATGCGTGCATGTTGTGTGTGTGTGTGTGTGTGCGTGTGTGTGTGTGCGCATGACAACAAAACATTGACCAAACTCAGTTTCTGAGTTTCGGTTTGTCATATAACCGGACATAACATGTTTTGACACAAAAAAAAATCTGAGATGTGATGGCTTGTTAATGATGCAATTTATTATAGTTTCCTTTCACTTGTCATTTCCTCGTCTTTGCTTCATCGCATTACTCACATGGTTGTTTTCTCAGAAATCCTACCACACCTGTAATTCACCTGTATTTGAGTCACGTCCATTCAGCAGCCAGAGAAGAAGGCTCAATCATCTCGTTTTAAAATTACTTTTATTTAAAGTATTTTATTATTACTATTTAACTACTACTATTTGAAACTTTGCCTTTTTTTGATATGTGTTCCCCCGAATCCCTTTGACACACACACGCACGCACACGCACACACACGCACACACACACACACACAGTTTCTTGAAGCTCTATTTCTGTCCAGAGGCACGAGGAGCTCTCAGTGGCTTCTCCTGGCCTCTTGAGTCAACAGGGACAAGGGGTTAAAGGTCAAATCTGCTTGAATGATGTCAAAGGAGAGAAGAGGAGGGTGGGTGTAGGAGGAGGAGGAGGAGGAGGAGGAGGAGGAGTGCAGGACACTGGTGGGGGTGGAGGAGGAACAAACAGTGGGGGAGATTTTGGCGGGAAAACTGAGACGGACCTGGAAAGTCACCTCTAGCAGACAGACGGTGAGTCAGCGTATGCCCCAGTTGCCTGACACGCAGCCTCTGAATCACACTCACATGCTCACACACAAGAATAGAGCTCAGATATAAAGGCATGCACACACACACACACACACACACACACACACACACACCTAGCAGCCAACACACTCAAACAATGGCCACACCCCTTGCAGTTGCCCCCCTCCTGCATACACACTTTGAGATGATGTCATCTTTCTTTGCTTCTGTGGCATTGCTACACAAGCAGGACTCACTATTTGTGTGTGTGTGTGTGTGTGTGTGTGTTTGTGTAGTTGACTCATGAGGTCAAGGTCCACATTGTGAGGCTGATGTTACTTCTATGTCTAATCCTCTCTGAACCATTGGAACAAAATAGGACATAGAGCGGGAAGGGGGGTGAAATTGGAGGGAAAGTGCCAAGTGTGTGTTTTGTGTGTGTGTTTCCAAGGCACAAAACACAACCTTTGTCCCATGCCATTCACATGTGCACATTACATTACTCTTTAAGTCTTAAGGCCGTGACAGACCAAGCCAATATCGGCCGTCGGCCAATGTCTGGCTGTCGGTGAGCGTCTGTCGGCCTTGTTTTTGGGGTGTGCACGCATTTTTCGGCCCTGCCGACGGTCAGATTCAGCGTGTTGAATCGGCCAAACAAATCACTCTGATTGGCCGTTCAGCTTTTGCGAATCAGCGCACGAGAGGAGAAACGGAAGTGAGGTAAGCGAACAAACGAAGTCCAGTTGGAACACACGGAAGGCGTTTTATTTTTCATCTTCATCTTATCTGAATACAATATTTTTCACAACATCATGGAATGAAGCGATTGAAGACCAACTGATCAGCACGATGAAAAAAGAAGGCGCAGTCTGTGCGTGCTTGTTGACCGTTGGCTGCTGTGTGTTCAACTGCAACTTTCTTTTTTAAGGCAAAGGCGACATGAGGCGACACAGCGCCACTAATACTTTCATGAGCTTTTGCTTTTATTTACACTTGGTGTATCGGGGCCTTTAAACTAAACACACACCCAGTACCCCTACTGCTAGCTTAAAGAAAATACAAGCACCTCTCCTCTCTGTCTCTTCCACACGCACAAAAAAAACTAGTAACAGCTTTCACCACAGGTATTTAAAAGTGTGCAAACTCCTCTAATCACATGCATATGAGCTCCCTGGGTAAATCGGCGCACATTTACAGTCCACACACTTCCTCTAAATGGGCAGTGTATAAACACGTCGCCATCACCTCCACTCCAGTGAAATGATTGGAGCCCCGGGCCAAATTAAACATCCCCTGGACCCCAGCCTGGGAAATGAACTCATAGCTAAACCCATGACATGGCCCACTAGACATGAAAGCCCTCATAGAGCGGGCCATTCAGCAAAAGGGGGCAATGGAAGAGTGGCACCGGGTCCGTACGGATGTGGCAGGAGGGCGTGATGTCAGCATTGACCCTGCATGCCCTGCCAGGCAGCGTGGCGGCAAAGGATCAGGCGTGTAGTCCGATGCCAACGCAGATGCACTGGAAACCCACGCAAACACACTAACAGTGACAGCTTGGCAGGAGCCCCCAGGGACGTGGAAATGCGGGTGGCATATTTCACACGTGCTAAATACAATCTATGCGTCTGTGTGCATGGAACTACACGACATAGTCTGTGTTTGTGTATAGTCTGTTTGCGTGTGTGGTGGGGGTTTTTTTTCGGGGGTTTTTTTACCATTCATGAGTGTTGAGGGAAAGGGAGATCTGAGGCTGGTGACAGTAAGACGGGAATTATCATTAACATGATAACAGAGAAGAAACACAACGTATCAGTGAGTGAATATATATATATATATATGTACTTTTAAATAATCTGGGCGTGACATCAACCCTTTGTGCTTCTTGGTTTTGAAAGGAGGCAGTTTGGATGGTTCGTACACCTGATTATGATGCTTGTGATGCTTATGATGTGTAATAGGAGCATTGATGGCTCTAGAGAAATATTTGCGGTGTGGTGAGAGGGTGGCAGAAATACATATGCTGATTTAATTGCAAACAATCACATATATCAATATTTGTTTGGAAAAGTGAGGATATTTTAACTCAAAAACACTATATTATTGTGGAAAATGAGTAAAGCATTGAATGGAAATAACCAAAAGGCGGCATTAGAAATCAATAAATAGTTTTCATTTGCAAATCTTCAGACAATTCTTTTAGTATATTGCTCTTAGAATCATACTGGGTGGTAATTTCTTCAGACAAGAAAAACATCATACGCGCTTCTCAGATCAGTGGCCAATTAAATCCAAGCAAAAAAACGATGGCTCTATGTCCTGTTGTCTTTCCCGAAGTGGTTGCGTGTTTCTCAGCTGCCTGAGCGAGTTACTAGCTGATGATTGGTAGAAACTTAATGTTATTCACATAGAGCAGCTTGGAAAATATGAGGCCACTTAACAGAGAACGTGGTGAACAAAAAACACATAGATTGTAAAGAGAGCGATGAACTGAGTGAGGCTGTACACACACGCATATTGCATTATATTAAAATTATTTTTAACCCAAGCAACTCAATTTGAGTTAACTTTTGTTAAATCATTTTCTCAAGTGCGCGGTAACATGAAGCAGCAATAATTCACTGAAGCTGTAGTAAATGTGGTGTTTCTACGACAGTTAGTCTGTAATTCAAGATAAATTATGACATGTAGAAAACAAACAATCACTGTAAGGATGTAAACATGTCTGGATGCCACCATTCCCCAGTCCTGATGTGGTTGAAACAAGACGGTTTGTAAATCCATCACAGACATGAGGGAGGTTCTCCTCAAGCACTGTGATGTGTGTTTCTTACACAGAATAAGAGGAAGTGTGTGTAGATTTTCTTTTTAAGCACAACACTGATTCACACGTTCTGACATGGCTGCTGCTTCTGCCCGCTGCAGCTCGACCGGTGCCTTGTCAAGGCGGGCGACTTCACTAAGGGTTAGGGGAGCTTTGCCGTCATCGTGACTGAGGCGAGGATTGCAAGAAGTCGTGTATTATTATAAGCAGCCAGGGACTACTTTCGCATTTTCAAAAGGAAGTGAAAGTAGTGGCTAGTGGGGAGAATGAGTATATCCAAAAACACACTGCTCAGCACATGATATGTTGCTGAACACACAACGTCTTGACATCTCTTCTCTTTAGCACTAAACACATGTCAACAATGATTCGTTGTCAAGTTGTGTTTAGATCCTGTCTGAGCTAAAAAAAAAAAAAAAAGGTAACACTTACATGGTTCTACAAACAGGTGTGGTTTGTGAGCTTAAGGTCAAAGTGGTCACATCACGTGGACGTCTGTGATTTTGTGTGTGTGTGTTTGGGGTTTTCCTCACTTTTTCAGCCAGGTCCACAGGCAAAAATATCCATCGTCTTATCTCCATGGGCTGTCATTATGGGCCCCAGGCTGCGTCAATCAACACCTGGCCACGCCCCCTGCAATCTTGAAACATATTTATTATTCTCTGAAGTAATGGCTGCCTCAGGGCCACTTTTACTCTCAACTTTGACTCATTCTTTGTCTTTACAAACTCACTCATTCTTTCCTCACTCTCTTCTTCACTCTCTCTCACACACACACACACACACACACATGCACATACATTGCAGTACTGGTTTATGTATGAACATGCCATTAGCGCAGCTGCGACACAATACGAGGAAGCGTTTGACCTTTGACTCGTTAACGGAGAAGTGCTCAAATCTGTGAAGCAGCAGCCCCTCCAGGAATCTGCCTCTGGTAAAAAACACACACACACACACACACACACACACGTACACACATTAATTGTATCATTCGTTTTGACCATGTCCTTGGCAACAGTTCACATTTTCGATTTGAACTGTTTGTTTGGTTTACCTCAGGTGAGAACAATAGGTGGAAGGGTAGAGAAATGAGTGACCATCGACCCCAAGTGTACCCCAACATACCCTTCTTAGTAATGACCCCTGCTCCTGTGACCTCCTAGGTTGTTGTGACACGCACACACACACACACACACACACACACACACACACACACACACACACGTTCGGTCACATACACAATGTTAAAGAGGAGTAATGTGTCTGCTCTCTGCTCTACGACAGGAGGAAAAGGCCCTCTACTGCCTCCTTCTGGTGTCTTCTTGATGATTTTCAAAAATACCTCGGCTCAGGATAAAAACTAAATATATTTTCAGGGAAAATAGAGATATTGCTCTTTTGGTTCAAATGCATTAATCCCAACATTGAACTTTTAAAAAACGTGTCTTCACAGAAGTATACACTTGAGCCTATAATGAATGAATTAATAATGCATTTCCTAATGATAACTGATTAATGAATCCTTATTTACTTGAGTGAAGAAGGTCTGCCCAACCTTAATCTTAACCCTAACTTTTACCCAAATCTCACCTTTATGATAAAATACAAAATCCAAGCCCTCAAGCAGCTCTTTGAAGAGATGGCCAACAATGTCCTCACTCTCAAGGATAAAACCAATTTCTGTCAGAAAGAAAAACAAAAGAGTACACCCACACACACACGCACACACACACACGCACGCATGCACACAAACACAAACAGACATTGAGCCTGATCTCTTAAAGCAGCACCAGCCAAAAAAAAACTACATCTTGTATGTGAAGTAATTAAACACACACACACACACACACACGTACACTCACAGACACGCTTCAGGAAATGAACCCCATTACCTTCACATCAAGTATGAAAAGTGCTAACAAAACAGCACAGTCACCAGTTTACACAGAGTGGCCTTTCACCGATACCATCCGCACACAATCTATGCATGCACATGCACATGCACATGCACATGCACATACACACAGACACATATACACCAAAACAAAGAGGCAGTTCTCTCCAACAAGGGTGTGACTGACCAGAGGTGGGTTGCTACACTGAGGTAGGCCTGTAGTCCGTGTGTGTGTGTATATATGTGCATATCCTGCTCACACATGTTTACACAGACTAGGCTAAGTGGTTAAATGATTTAGGGACGCAGGTATCACCAAACACTTTCCAAAAAAAAAAGTTTGGTGAATGTGAACCTTTTTTGCAGTATGAACACTGAAGTAAAACACTGACACATGCAAATGTGGTGAAGTCCAAACAGCAGCAGCATTAGCCAGCAGGTGTCCGTCACCTCCTCCTGCATCTGAAGTCACTCATGTTGTCTTTCAATGCAGACAAACACACGATACAGGCGTTAACATCGACACATCTTTACGTTTCAGTGTAAACTCACATTCTGCTCTTCGTGAGTAGTGAATGTGTATTGGAATTTGGGTGAATTCTCCAGCACTGGATATAAGCAATACACATTTGAAAAGAGTCACATTAAGTGCATGTTGCGTTTGAGGGATAAAGAAGTGTTTAATTCTAGCAAAACCTCCGGCAGGCTCACATCGCCTCCTGCTGGTGAGAGTGGTCAATATGGGATAATTGTCTGACTGGATTCACAATCGTCTGTGATTTAATGTGAAAGGACTGCAGTTATCTAAATTCCCTAAATTGAAGATGAATCTATTTATAAAAACTACGTTACCTCTTACGTGACGGAGGTATAAATATACAGTGCTGGGCTTTATTGATCACAAGACGAAAGCTTAATTTAGCTTAGTTTAAAAAAATTTCTACGATGCCACCAACATGTAAAAAGTTTTTTTTGTGTGTCAAACGATATCAAATCCAGTGACAGTATAGCAACTACAATTTCCTTATGTGAATTGAATTTCTATATTGTTTGTGTGGCAGTAGAACAAAAATTAAAAGTAAGACAAATCACAACAGAAGTACAGTAAATAAAGACAAATCCTGTTCACTAATTACAACCTGTTGCATTGAGTACAGTGCCTTGTCCAGTTAATCTATAAACTGTACAGATTCAGAGGCCGAAGTGATTCACCAGATTGCAGATTGTCGGTGGATGATGTTAACGGTACTTTAGTGTTAGGAAGATAATCTGTGATCAGTAACAGATTAGAGTTGGGTAGAAAACTTTTTTTTCTTTTAACTGTTAATCACCTCGTTCTCAGAAACAAAGAGTCCTTCTTCATATTGTAAAGTAATTATTCAGTTGCTGAGGCAATGTTTTATTCTAAAATAAGATACACGCTGATTTAAAAAAACTAAAAATACAGAAAATTCTTGCTAAGATTAGACAGGAACATTGCCCCTAATGGACTATAATAGTGAGATGTTTTACGTAGAGTGTAATGAGGCATGATTAAATGTTTCCAAAAATAGATACAGTATGTATACTGTTTTTAGGCATAAAACAATCCTTCTTTCGTCTTAAATCAAACATCGGAAACATTGATTCACGGTTAGCTTTGCTTCAAGACAGAAAGTGATTAAGTTCACCATTTACAGTTTACTGATCTTATCTTCATGTGAAGAGGAGAAAACACACAACTCATGCAAACACACACACACACGCACACACACACAGACAGACTGCGGGAATTTCTCGCAGGCCAAGAGGGCTGATAGTAGAGGCCTGTATATGATCGCAAACACAAAGTGACACCGACGTCACCAAACACTGAGATTAATCAGCGGTCGGCAGGAAAGAACCGACACCTGACACACGGAGAGGTGAGGGAGGGGAAAGACAGAGTGGAGGTGGGAATGAAGATGAGCTGTGTGTGTGTGTGTGTGTGTGTGTGTGCGTCATCTTGTCATTGTGAGTGTAAAAAAAAAAGATGCAAAAAATGAATTCAACATCTCCTGAAAGACACACCCATGTATATGTTTGTATAAAAAAAATTGATTAAATGACTATGTGCAATGAGAAATGAGTTGATTTGTTGGCCTTTATCAACTTTATAAGATGATAATACTTTGTTCTGCCACCCCTTAGCGGCAAAACAATCTGTGGATATTGTTTTAAAAGATAGTTATGGTTTATTTGGCTCTTTTTCTCATAGTTTTTGCCTTCACTCCTATCAGTAACATTGGACACACCACGTTGGGATCATAGCGACGTTGCTAAAAACAAGTCGGATGAGGCAGAAACATGAACCAATGCACACATCAGACAGTTAAAAACAAATCCCCCGGTTAAAACGTACAGTGAAAGAGAAAAGAAAGGTTGAAATTATAACTCAAAGTGTCCATTGCAAACATCCATCACATGTTCCTGCCATAGTTAAACACTCGCAGCTCGGGTCTTTGGGTCTCCTAATACCGGTGTTGTAGGTAATCTGGTGAACGTTCAGCTTTTAACATTAGCGAGGTGGGGAAAAAGTAGGCTGGGATCCATGCTAATGCTAAACATTAGCAATAAATTGTGCTCCTAAAAAATGTGTATGATGTTTGTCGTGGAATAAGGCCAAACCTATAGACAACACGAGGGCCAAAGCCATGAAAAGTAGACCCAAGTTGAAATAATAGATTTTTTTTTAGCTGTATACTCAAACCTTTAGACATCCTAATTTGCTTATGTAGTGTCTGAATGAATAGTTTTAGTCTCATACCCCTGTGATATAAATATTTTGCTACCTTACTGCCCCTCAATCTTTGTTCTTTGACAAGGTTGACCTCACAAAAACAACAAGAAATTGTTCAATATGTTTCAGTGGCAGTCTGGAATAAATGTTGGCAATATGGTTAGTTCTTCGAGTCCATTAACACAATAAGCTCATTAAAATGTACAATGCAAACATCAGCACAGCTTTCCAAAGCCACTCAGTGCTCTGTCAGTCATCTGCCATCCATTGTTGTGCTCTTAATCCCACCATTGACAGTGAGGTCTATTTCCCCCATCGGGGACCCAGAATTAATCAGCGGGCTTAAATTAGCCCAGGGCAATTAAAACACCCAGCAAATGGTTAATTAATTGACCTTGGTGGTCATTAAACAATTTCATGGAATCAATAAGGGATCAATGATCACCAGCGACCTTTCATGCTCGGAGCAGATGGACTCTGGCCACTTAGATGAAACCATAGCTGCATAACAGTGAGATGAACTGTGCTTTATTTCCCAGACAGATGGATATGTATAGCCCTCATCCTCCATCACCACCCCACCCCCCCTCCCTCCTTTCTCGCTCCCCCCAAAGCAAAGGTTTTATTTTTTAACCCTGAGGATACAGTGAAGTTAAACCTGAGTGCCTAAACTCCGTGTTCTCCTATTTCATCACAAGTAAAGACGTATCATCAGCATCGTGTTTCTTTAAAAAAAATAAAAAAGATTGAAATAGCAAAGGTTGTTATTTTGAATTTGGCTGCGACTCGTGATTAATTTCAAGATTGATCCGTCTAGTGGTTATAAGCTCGATTAATTGTTTTGTCTTATAATGTAAGAAAATTGTCAAAAATGCTGCAAAATGAAAGATGTTCAGTGTTCAATGACAGAAAACAAGGCATGAAACATTAACTTTTAAAAATAAATGTTTAGAACGTTTGCTTTAAAAGTGACTCAAAAAATGTACGGATGATAAAAATTGTTTCTGATGAATTTTTCTGTTGATCGATCTATACATTATATTGCGGCCTTAATCATTTACCATTCAAGCATACAGGACTTAAATTGTGTACAAAAGCTCACCCGGCGATAACAGATATTATTATATGATAGTATTTATTATTTCTGATCCCTGAAACATACAAATACTATTTATGTTTGATTACAATAGACACACAATTGAACTGTTTCTCCTCATTTCTAAACGTGTTCTTGTAATCCAGCAGTTTTCAGTGCTTATGTGAGTTCCAGAGAAATAAAGATTGGAGTTCTTATCCTTGGCAATGTGAAAAATTACATTTCTAAATGTTTCTTCTGCTGATGATTTGTGCGGTCTTTGTGACTTCAGCCTCTCTTTCTTTCTTTGCCTCTCTCTTGAACCGAGGTTCGCTCCTGACCCCAGTATGGTCAGACTTTATGAGGACAAAGGAACTCTGCTTTCTAGAACATTCACCTCCCTCCTCCTCCTCCTCCTCCTCCTCGACTTCGACTTCTCCTCATTTAAACTCCCCAGACTGCCCCCATCCCCCAAATACACACAACAAGACAACCTCCACCCCACCCCCACACCATTTCCATCCTCTACAATGTCTGTTGATTATAGTCACCTAGTGATGAGTCGTGCTATGTTGTAGATGCTTAAACTTGCCCTGAATTTGGTCCATATACTGTTAATACCGGAGGAGAAGAAATATGAACTGTTTTCATAATGTGGAAATCTATATTTTTGACTTATCACATGATGTATGGCAACACATTTAATTAAATTATTAAAGATATCAGATGTACACATAGATTAAAGATTAGACAATAAAACTAAATATTACATTTTGCTTCCCAAAATACTATATTTCTTTACAGGACATCTTGTAAGTATAAATCTTGTAGGAAATATTGTGCTTTTTTTTTTTTTTTTTTTTTTTTTTTAAACATTTATTGTGTACAGCTAACAACAACAAAAAAAGGTGGTGACATTTTATTTTATTTTTGTATATGTGGAACTCCAATACGCTCATTAATCTCACAGCTGTAGAGAATACATGTGAAGTCATGGTGACATAGTGTTGATGTTAAAATGCATTTACTGATTTACTGATAAAAAAAAAAGGATTGGTGTAATTTTATGTCTTTCATATTGTTAAAAAATCCTATGAAAGAGGCCAAAACCAATAATGATATTATTGGTAGTATTCCTCTCAATACTTCGACATCCTCACATTCTAACTGAAGACACACATCTTTAAGAACAGGTCCTAAATATAAAGGTATTTATTTTGTGTTGAATTATTTCTTAAAACAGCTGAATGAGAGCAAATGGTACATTTGTGTGGGACTATTTTTAGCGGTGGATTAACACACATTTACCTTGTTCATGGTAATGAATGCAACAGTGCGGTTCCTTGATATATTTTTAATAGCTTTTGAACAACGACCTATCTCCGTGACATAGGGGAATGACATATATCGGGTTTGGGACACAGACAAAACCTGTTAAACTTTGTTCATACTTCAGTGCGGATTTAGAAAGCGGACGTGCATCCACTTCTATGCATACTACAATGGAGGGTATGCGTACACCTTCCACACACTAGAAAAGAAAAAGAGCTTCTTTGTTTGTTGTATTTGGCTGAACAAGCAAAAGTAAAAAAGAAAAACGGTGTGCGGCCGATACATTTTTGGCGGATGATATAACTCCCGTTACATTGACCCACCTGGATCCTTGCAACCACGATTGGCCTTTAGTAAGGATCAAATCATTGTCACTTTGGCAGTGATGTCATTGCTGCTTGGTCTACCCCCACCCAACTCCATACACACACATAAACACACCCTCACCCTCCTCTCTCCCTGGCAGCACCGGCCAGCTGTCTCTCCTGCTGCTCTCAGCTGACAGAGTACAGGGGGACTAGGGAAGAGGGGTGGGGGCGGGTGGGTCGACAGCTGAGCAGATGCAGAAGCCCCTCCTGGGTTTGCCGGGGACGGGCTCTTTCCCAGCCACCCCGCAGCCGTGCAGCTGCCCAGGCACCAGCTGTCCTGATGATCGCACCAAACAGACCAGGGACTTCCTCACTGTGGTGGTTGGCTGACGGAGGAGTGAAGGTGGTGTGGGGTAGTCACAGCACTGCTCCAGACCGAAACAGGCCTGGAAATACACAATGTCTCCCCTTTGACCCCGGGACAGCTAGCTCGCACACAACAACGCACACAGGAGTTAAAAATGATGTCGCAAATTAGACATTGTAGTACATTGGAAGTTTATGGAAGGAAATTCACATCATATGTTAGCTTCTCACAGAGACAGATGAAGCAGTTTTTTTCAATATGGTATTTTTCAGTTGTTGATATAAAGAGGTGACAAAGGTGGGGTGGCAAAAAAAAAAAAACAGTAGGCTATAGCTGTGTCTCTTTATGAAAACACCTTTTTAGATTATTATTAATTTAAGCAACATTTAGTTGCACAGTCAGTGGGAAATATGCCTTTCACATTGCCTTTTTAAGATGAAGTTAAATATAGAAGTCGGGATTTCCTTATGCAAGACGTTTCTTTGAAGTTTAGAAGTGTAGATTATCATAACCCCTCCCTACATTAAAACATTAATTGCATAAAACTGCTTTCCGCGAGCCAAGTTTCAAGTAAAGCTATATCCGTATATTTGTTTTGGCTTCCCCTTATCAGCTGGGGCCGAGGTTTGTGTCAGTAACACATTAGTGCCTCTCACTCTCCTCAAACTTAGGCAAGAAAACTCACGTCCGTAACAACATTTGAGCGTCGTTCAGAAACCACTTTGCCGTTATATACTTATGTGTTTTACTCTACTTTGGTATCTTACTCTATTATGGATTTGCTGTTTTAGAAAATAAAAAAATGTAACACTGGCTGGAGAAAGCGAACGACTCCTTTAACGGGAGTTACACGTTCCCCGGCCTGACCTTGGCACGTCCACTTTAGTTACACTTAATGTGCCCATTAGCACAGCTGGATAAACAGACCTGAAGTATGAAGACAAATATATCAGTGTGTAGAGACGTGACGCCTGGTTTATTCAAACCTTTACTTACCCCAGAAAGTTTATATCATTTATCACATTTTACCTGTGACACATTCAAACAGTTACAAACACTTTTCTCTGTCAGCTGCTTATTTGGTTAATCAGCAAATGTATTTTATACTTTTATACATTTATTTATTCTCTATATTATTCTTATTCTCTTGAATAGGGTGATGTTGATAACTTTTGTCTATATAATATAATATAATATTCAGTTTTTGTTGAGACTGTGTTGGAACAGTAAATAATATTAGGTACTTATTTACTTTTACTTTAAGTAAAGAAGCACATTTTTAGGCTTAGTTTGTGTAATTTCATCTGATCAAAATATACTGCAAGGTGTCACTGAAGGTCATAATATCTGAAAATACAAAGCTGTGCATGTGGTGTGGTTTAATATAGTATGCATATGTTTCTGTGGGAAGTATTTAATAGCTTTTATCAGTACAAGCGAACGGAAAATTTGATAAAAAACACATTTGAAGAGATGTATAATACACAGGAGATTATAATAAAGAACAAATATACTGTTGTATATATATGTATGTATGTTGTATTACAAGAAAAGATATCAAAGTGTTTCAGAATATATGCTTGCATGATACAATTCTGTGTCTCCATCTCTTCATGTGCGTGTTTATGTGTGTCGGGAGGGGCGGAGGGATTGATCGGATGACCAAGCAGAGAGGAGTGTGTGTGTGTGTGTGTGTGTGTGTGTGAGAGAGAGATGGAGGGAGGTGGGGCCCCCAGATGGATAATGGATGGGAAGTGGATTTCTGGGCCTGGAGCTGGCAGAGACACAGCAACATGCCACCGGTGGGAGAGTGGAGGTCAGAGCTGTTGACACCAACGTCCGTCCAGCTGACACTAAATGTAATTAGTCTGTAATGAAACTGTAAATGAAATTACAGTCTAATTCATTGTAATGAAATTGTACAGCACAATTACACTGTAATGTCGTTTCCTCTCCAACATCTTTGCCTCCAAAGTCCATTTGGTGACTTGATATGGAAAATTCTTGAAATCATTATCCCTCTGCAATTTCCCATCTCATCATCTTAAACTATCACCTGTAAAACCATAAAATAAAAAAAGTATAAAATGGAAGTAAGATACGATACGAACACGTAATTATAGTTTTTGAGCAAATGTACACGGTTACTCTCTATCACTGCTAGGCGTGTCATTCTAATTAGATTTATCATCTAATTGAATCCAGTAACTGAGGAGGACAGATGGACTTTAAAAAAAAAATGAAATCCAGAATTTTATGGTATTTTATCCCAATTTCTTTCATGAACAATAATAACACACATTCAGAGTTTAAAGGAGAATTTACACTCTGTAGGAAACGCTGCTGAAATAGTAGAAAGACCATTATAGGATGCAAAGAAAACACTTAAACCAACCAAAACCTGTTAAACTCTTTCCAGTTTGTTAGCACATTGACACATTTTCTCAGAGCCATTTAATTTATTCTTCTATTTTAATCACTGAAAAAATGTATTGGAGATGTGAAAGTGCCATTCAGAGGTCTTGAATCAGAGAAACTTGAGAACTAAGTTATACAAACATGTCGATCAGATTTCATTGCTTCTGTGTGGCTGATATCAAATATCTAATATAAACTGTCCCGCAAACTGACACATTATTCTAATGCTACTTAAATAAGTTGATACAATACAGAGAGGATTCAGAGAAGGCTGTCGGGGTTCGGAGTGACCTGAGGGTCAGGTTGTGCCCTCGCTCGGCCCTCATTAGATCAGGATCGTCTCAGCTGCTGCACCCATCCATCAGAGGGGCCCCGGGCGCTGGCCTGGGATCCCCTAAACCAACACTGACAGACCACAGAGAAAGGTGAGCCTCTGTCCCCTTCCCTCCTTCCATCACCTGTTGTTGTGGTCACACGTCAGCAGTCCTCTGACTCCTGGCTACAAACAGTGAAGTGGGCGGCAGCTGGCCTGATGGAGCAGCGTTTAGTTGTTTCGCACACCAATCCTCTCTGCTGTAGATGAAGACTTCTTTCGCCCAGAGGGGGAGAAATAAACCAAAAACACAATGGCACACGTGGCACCTTTATCTGAGAGGAAAAGAGGTTTGGAGAGCTCAAAGCAAAAAGGAAAATGGCTGTTATTTAGCAGGAAGGGGCGGCAATATATGACTCTTTGTTTGGTCCAGTGTCAATGATCAAAAGCTTTTTTAATGCTTTGAAGTTATCCTATTGATCCACTTCCATGTAGGATTTGCCGTGAACAGCATTATTCTCGGGATACTTTTTTTTTTCTAAGTTTCTTGTCCTGAAATACATTCTATCTATATAACAGATTGTGTGATCAAAGATCCCATGATAAAGAGAACTTTGCTGTGTATACTTCACAATAGAAGCCAAAATGTAATGATAATAATGGTAAAACCTAGAGCCTAGAGGGATATTGGAACCAACGTTACAGAGTGCTTTGCAGGAGAAATGGAAGACAAAAAGGGGAATAAAAGAAGAACAAAGAAGACAATATATAAACAGGGAGAAAATAGTGTACAAACCATAAAGTTATTAAAAATGTGGGTTATTCCTGTGATTCAGCTTCCATAATATCAGAGGACTCAAAGAGTAAGATAAAAAAAAAAGATTGAAATTGTGTGAGGCAGAGATATCCTAAACCTTCAGCGGATCCTATGTTTCCCATAATGCAACTTCATAGTGTCTTTCCTCGGGTCCACCCTGATTGACACTGATTTAGCCTCCTAAAGACTCTACAGGCAGCTTCGATCTCCGTGTCCTTGGGCAAGATATCAAACCCGAATTGCTCCTGATGTCATGGCCAATGGTGTGTGTGTGTGTGAGTGTGTGTGTGAGTGTGTGTGTGTGAATGTTTACCCCTACTGATGAGCATGTGGCAGCCTGTGACTTTGTGTGAATGCTGACATGTGTTGTAAAGTGCTTTGACTGATCGCTAAGATTGGAAAAGCGCTATATAAATGTGTGTATTGTAGTTGAGAGATTCAAAATGACATTTTAATCAATGACTATTGTTCTTTAATTTGGTTTTCAGGGTGCATTGATTTCATCTAAAGACGAGGTATTGATGCAATTGAACTAATATGGCTCAGATTAGGAACAATTGATCGGCAGCTGGTTCGAAAATGGTGGATTCTATAGCTATAGCTATAGTTACAGATTATGACTCGTAGCTGTCGCCTCATAAGAGGACACAGCAGGATCCCATCGACTGCTGTCAGGGAGCTCACAGTGAGCAGCGTGAAGTCCTGCTGCTCTGTGACGCTTCTGTGTCAGGACTCAAACGTCACTTCTCGTGGCCGTGAGTTGGAACTGGTGTCGGCTTTAGCGCTGGCAAGTGAAGAAATCTTCACGACTCACAGGATCTGACCGTTTACAGGAAGTGTCAGTTGGGACATTTGTAGGATTGAACTCTGCCAGTATAATACTGCAGCGTGCGAGGATATCTGAGTGAAACGTGAGAGAATTTACACAAAAACTGAGGAAAAGCAGGAACACACTGAGCAATGCAGGCCACCTGGTTATACCACATCGACACATGAACGCATCATACGTTGTAGTAAATCACCCTCTAATAGATGCCATGCTTGTCCAGTTGCATGCTGGTCCATTGCATGTTTTATACACATCAGCCTCTTCAAACTTTTAGTTGTTCTTGGTGCAGAAGGATGTGTAATTGTCAGAAGACATTGTGATTGATGAACACTCATGTTTGTGAAGTCAATTTCAATGTGAGCACTCCCAGACTGCATTACCCTGATTGAGTACAAATCACGAGAGTTTATTTGATGAGATGTGAGCAAACGCGTAAACTCTGATTGTCAAATTTGGTAGAAGCCGTCATCAAAAAACAATAAGAATTGCACAGATCGACCTATAAAAACCACACAGAGACAACATTATAATCAGCATGTGTTACGCTTTAAAACCGCTCTGCCGCGCTTTTGAGTTTGTGACGCTTCCTGTTGCAAAAGGTATGTGGCTTTCAATTTTATTTCTCGGATGTTTTCTTTTGGCTGTTTCTTGTTTTCTTTTAAATCCTTGTAAAGCACTTTGTAACCTTAAGCTTCAAATGCGTTCTGTCCGACATTAAGCAATAAAGGCTGTCAACCCTGTTGCTGACGGTCTTGTTTATTTAAGCTAATGTCCTTAAACCAATGTGCTAATGATGCATTGATGTTAAAATGCTACGTTGTGCAAAACAAAAGGACAGATAAAAACTACCATCAACTGTTTCTGTATCCAGTTAAGGAAGAGATAATGAATTCACAAATTCCTCCTGCAAAAATCAAATCAAGTGCTGTAAAACAAAAAAAAAAAAGAGGTTTGGGAACAAATGAGGGTGATGACAGGAAATAAAGGGAACGTGACCCAGGATTATCCCGAGCGGCAAATACGTGCATACAACTGTTAAAGTGTCGTTAGGACCTCACACACAGACAAAGGGCATCCGACACCTCGGCTGTCTGTTGACATGTGGGTGTAAGAGCCAGAAGCTGGTGGTCATGATATCCGGAGGTGAGCAAACCACAAGGAGGAAATTAAATCCACTCGCCACCACAAAGTGAAAAGAAGCGAGGAAAAAGAGAGTGCTGGATGCCATCCTCCTGTCTGATTTCTATTTGCTCTTCTCTCGTTTCAGTTTGACCAACAACACATGAGCCACCTGGTTTACAAAGAGGACAGAAGAAAAGCCGCTTTCACACATGAAGCCCAGACTGCCTTTTTTTTCCGGCAATTTCCCCTGTTCACACTGTTAGCTGTATGGCAGTTTCACATAGGTGAGAATAAGCCAGATGTTGCAGCTACAGTAGACACCAGATGATGTCACTCTCTGAAAAGAAAGATGGAAAATGAGGAGCTTCTCTGAACAAATTGTCCTCTATAACAGAGCCATCCATCTGTTGTTGGCCGAGGTTAGAGTTTAGTCTTTTGTCCCAAAGTTCGTCTGATCTTTGTCTTGAAGTCTGATTATAACACATCGCACCAGGACCTCCTGTGATTGGTCCGCTTGGTGTAGCTAATACTCACTTTCTCTCTCTCGTGGTCTTTAACGCTAACATGGCATTCACTAAATATTAATCATAGGGCCATGTAAATTAACTTAAAAACAGCCTCTAATATTCTATTTTCCCTTAACTGAGAGCACCTGAGCCTGACCTACCTGCAACGTGTCGTTGCCATGGTAACACATCAACACAATTACACCAGGCGTAGTCTTTTCCAGGATGAACGAAGACTCGAACAAGAATGTAAAAAGTACATTGCGTACGCAAATATAGTCTTATAGTATTTTTGTTATATCTTCATTGTAATTGTCTTCATTCTTTATTTATGCTTCTTGGTTTTTTGGACTTACTTTTTGTTTTAAAAATTAATAAATACTCTTTTCCCCAGTTTCTTTCTTCTTTCTTTTTTTCCATTGTGTATTATGTATTGTTGTTTTGTATGTTCAGCTTCTGTAGGTTGGTATGGGTTTGAATGTGATGATGTAACCTCGTGTTTTTGGTGTTTTTAATTCATGACACGATTGAAAATATGAAAAAATAAGAAAGAAAAAATATGTAGAACAAACAAACAAACAAACCTGACGTATGCAATATGACAACAAAGGAAAATGATAAAAGAAAAGGATAGAAAGATGTTGTATAGGCGGGCTTTTATGCAATATTCTAATATTCCAATATTCATGTCTTGGGTTCAATCCCCAAAATCTTCATGGCATTATGATTTTTGGCCAACATGATCAATCCCAAACCGTAGTGAGGGAGGCAACAGATGGAGAGACGTTTGCATTCCGGAGCAGTTGGAGAGAAAAAGACACCAGATGCTTTGCTTTTATTTGTACGTATTCGCTCGGTCATTTGGAGGTATGGTAGTCCGAGCAGGACAAAGAGCCAAGGCCAAATATCTGGGCTTTGTAGGGACAACAGCTGGGAGGAACAAACCAGGAAGTCGCTCCACTTCATTAAAGACCCAGCAGGAGAGCAGCAGAGCTTTTCTAGCTCTCCTCCCACTCTCTCCATCACTCCACTCCTCCCTCCTGTCTGTCATTACATACATAAATAATACACGCCTTGCCTCACTAATATTGGTGAGTAGCATGAACTGAAAATAGAGTGCAATTCCACTGCAATTTCAACTTTGTAATTTTTTTTTTAAAGGAATTTTACAGTTAGTTTTTCTATAAAACCAACCTGTATTTTGTAGAGCAGCAATGCATGTCTATTTAATGACATTCATGCCTGATGATATTAGTTTTATCTCATAAATGTCATCTGTAATGTGTCGTCTCTTAATGTTACCGTGTGTTAGAGGGCTGAGATGTAGTCAAATATCCACTAAGATGGATAACAAAATTGTATTTTATTGTATTGATTTCCAAAAATACCTTTCCTATGTCAGGGGTACAAAACTATATGGTATTAAAACATCAAAGAGCAATTCTGTAAAAGTGTTTTTTAACTTTTTTTTAATAAATCAACCATGGACAGACCGCACGGCAAACTTTTCATAAAGAAAATAAGACAAAATGACAATATCAGATGTCATTTATAACTGTCAAGAGTGTCATATATTTCTGTACTTTCTACCCTCCCAGGTATATCACCAGTTGAGTTGTTTGCGTGGGTATTTCTGATTCTTAGCTAAAGAGGTTAGTGACAAGCTCTGTGACTTCTAAGCTCATCTGATCTGATCCTCCTACAGTGTGAAAGTGTTCTCCACTGCTCTCTAGCAGCAGCTACACTAATCTTCTCCCCAGCGCATCCCTGCAGCTTCACAGCCACAACGACCGATCATCTGCGTCAGGACGTCGACGCCTTCTGAAAAAAAGTGTTGCGAGTAATCTCACAGTTTAGCGCCGGTTTAGTTCAGTTTTTCTCTCCCTTATCTCACACCCTGCTTTCTGCAGGAAAAAAACCCGGCGAAAAACACACCACCACACACTCGTCACTAAGCAGCAAGTAGTGTCAACAAGTCCAAAACCCTCACACACACACACACACACCCCATCAGTAGTAGCCGCTCACTTCATGATTTGCTCGTTCAGTGAGTGACGGACAGATCCCCCCTCAGCAACACAAAAGAAAACACCTGTTAGAATCTGCTTAATCCTAGCCAGCGGCCCTGCTTTTGGGGCCTTCGTCTAATCCGCAAAAGGGCACCAGGCCAAGGCCAGGACAGATTAGACCCCCAAAATCCATCTATCCATCCATGCACACACACCTCCGAGTCTGCCCCCTATAACGAGTGTTTGAATCGGCCCCTTAATCCTTGGACTCGCCGGAGCCCTCCGCCCAGCACACAGCCACCTTCCCCTCAACCCAAACCTAATCTCCATGCATCGCCTTCGTACACACCCGCAGACCTGGCCCAGCCCAGACCAGCAATCACTTACCCCCCCCTCCTCCTCCACCTCCTATCCCCTCCCTCGGTGTGGCTGAAAGCCCATTGATTTGTTGATTTCTCTTCTTTTGTCTGCTGCTGGCCGAGTGTGAACGGGACATCCACGGTCCGGGGCCCAGTGCCAGGACTTTTGGCATGGGAGATTAAGGTCCTGATCTGGGCATCTGTCACTGCCCAGTCCCCCTTCTTCCTTGTGGCTCTGGCAGAGGGCTTTCCTTCAGTCATTTTCAGTACAAATGTGTTGCTATAGCTGTAACCTGATTTTAACCAGGTAGAGGAAATTTACAAATAAAGACATCATTTTGAAAATAGTTTGACAATAATAAAAAGAAATTAAATGCATAAAAGTAGTTGAACGGCCGGCTTTGAGTGCATCATTAGCATACATTGACACTGCACAGACACACGCACACATGCACGCTTCGATGATGAGAGAAACATTAATACCGTCAAATTTTATTCAAGCACTTACTAGAATCAACGCCTCGCTTCGTCCGCCAACCAGTCGAGTTGCAGTTTACATCCATGTCTGTCCAAAATGTCATCACTTCATCAATTTATCCCATAAGACATTTGTGTGAAATTGTCATAATTAGCGTCTAAATTGTTAAGTTGGCCAAACACTTGTTTTTTGGGGTCACAGAGACCTTGACCTTTGAGAAGCAGCGTTCAGTTTGTATGCTCCATATATCTGGAACAAACTTCCAGAAAACTGCAGGCCTGCTGCAACTGTCTTTTTCTGTTTGCCTCTGGCTTTTATTAAATCAAATAATTATTAATTTCCTACACATAACTGTAAGTTTTATTATTTAATTTTATAGTGAACGTTTTTGCCATGTCCCCAATGCGCTCCTGGGATCAGATGTGAGGTCGCACTGACCTTTGACCTTTGACAACCAGATATCACGTTAACGAGAATGGGATGGACGGACGGAATGACAGACCTACGGGCAGACTGTACATACGGACGGACAACCGGAAAACATAATCCCTCCGGCCTCCACTTTATTCAACATCAATCTCGCCAAATTTTTTTGAAATAATGACTACTTCTAAGAAATGATTTGCTTATTTGTATATTTATGCATGCACCTGCCATGTATAAATATGCCAATAGGGGGCATTATGAAATAAAGAAAAGTCTAAAGTCTCAATACGATGGAGTATTTTCATTTCTGCTCACATATGTTTTACATCCAATACTTTACCCAGATCCATGGTGATTGAAACAAAACAAATGTAAGCAAACAATGTGCAGACCTGCCTAGAGAAATTAAACAATACCAACATCACAGAATTCATGAAGTCATCCAGGAGTGGACACAGCGACGCTTCCACCGCAGTAGTTCACTTATACTATGTCGCCATCTAGTGGTGAGAGAGCTGCAGTAAATGGATTTCCCGGAAGTCAGGGAGGTTAAATAAAACATTAAAGTGCATACCGTAGCTTATCTTAATACACCAACTCCATGTTTTTTTTTTAGATTTGTGTAATTGCTTTAATATGAGATTGTGGATTTATATGAACTTGAAAGGTTAAGTAACAATTGAGTCACAACATAAACTGATTACCTGCAAGGCAGCACTTGGAATAAGAAAAAGGTTGGCCTTTAAAACATGTTTGAAGTAAATAATGCATTTTGATTGTGACATACAATTCTAAATAATGTTTGACAATGATGATATTAAAACACATTTCAAACTGTTTAAAGAAAAGATCAAGGTACAAAATGAGCATATTGATTTTAGCTATGGACGGGGTTAATGTTCCCCTTCTTTGATGCATAGTTTCATATTTCTGCTTTTGTTTCATTGCCTGTGTTTGCCTTTTAATAAACTATTTTGAGTAGTGAAGAATTTCTTGGACAGCATATTAGATCGCTGTCACAAGTGGAGTTGCATGAAATGCTTACATCGCCATCTGGTGGTGGAGAGTGCTTGTTTCGAAGATAGAATACAGTATGTGGGTAAATCATAACCATGAAATAACAGCAATACATTAATGCATAACGAATGTCCATAACATATTCATCCAATTCAGATCACATGAGGCATTTAAGAGAAGAAAGGTTTGAGATGATATGGCTTTTATTGAATAAGGCACAGTCATTATGATGAACTTCGAGTAAAAAAGAAGATTTGAACTTTATAAAAGTAGCAAAACATGGTCATTTTTAAGGGCTTCTCAGTATACAAAAAAAAAACCCAAAGAAATGTTAAGCTAGCTAATTATACAGTTAAAAAATGTACTGCATTATAACTGCAACAAAGTAAAACAACTCAGCAACAGGGAACAACCTGACTGTTAAGTTCATGATAACAAACCAGGATCTGGTCTTTGAACAGCGGCAATAAACGAATTAAACTTTGTTAACTCCTTCACATTCACATCCAGCCATCAGCCATAAAGCTACGACTTACTACAGCTTTGGACAAAGAACTGTGCATATTTCAGATGCAGAAATACGTCATCTTGACGACATGCTTAAATGTACCTTTGGATGCAGTAACTCGAAACACAATAAAACTTCAAAGTTTCAAGGTGTCCCTTCAGAAAGGAAAGAAATGTTGATATTTTCCTTTTTATGCCACACGTCATGGTTATGACTCATGCTTTTTACGTGCCACGGCTATGGCTCAGGAGGTGGAGTGGTCGTCCACCAGTCGGAGGGTCGGTCCCCGGCCTCTGCAGTCCTTGGGCAAGATACTGAACCCCATATTGCTGTGTATAAGTGTGTGTGAATGGTTATCACCGCTCACATGGATGAGCATGTGGCACCTTGTACGGTCTGTATGAATGCTGATGTGTTGTAAAGCACTTTGAGTGATCGCAAAGATTGGAAAAGCTCTATACAAGTCTATAAGTCTAGCTATAAGCTAGTCCATTTACCATTTTAAAAAAAAACCTGATGATCAAGTTGCATTGTCAAGCAGCTCAATTTGAACTTCAAGGTGAGCAGAAGCAAAGGACCTTAGCTGGACAGACTAATTGGAGAGGAGATTGTCACAGGGCAACAGCGGGCTGACACCGACTCTCTTGCCACATTCGTTCTGCGGAATTAAAATGCAAACATGGAGTCGAGTTAGCTCAATCTGAAAAGCTTTTTTTCTTAAAGCAGTAGATGGACATTTTGGGAAAGGCACTTATTCACATAATGAGAGTTAAATGAGAAAATTGATTCACTAGCAAGTCTGTACGCTAAATATAAAGCTACCGTCAGCAGCTACATAGCTTATTTTAGCATAGGAACTGAAAGCAGCTAGCCAAAGGCAACTAAATCTGTCCACTACCTCTACGACTATTTATTGGCGAGGCGAGGCATAGTTACTTCTTCAAGTGTCGAGACTTCGCCAGAAAAAGGAAATAACTGGACCCGTTTGGGAAATAACCCTCCCATAAAACCAGTCTTTTGTTTTGTTCTATGAAAAGTATAAGCAGCAAAAGAGATATAACGTGCAAGTTAGTGAGCTTTAGTGCCGCTACTAGGCAGATTCTGGCAACTTTGGACGGATCCAGGCTAGCAGTTCCAGCCTTTATGCTAAGCTAAGCTAACCAGCTGCCGGTTGTAGCTTCATATTTAGGAAACAGATACGAGAGTAGCATCAATCTCGTCATCCAACTCTTGGCAAGAAAGTAAATAAGCTTATTATCCAAAACATATAAAAGACGGGGATAGATTACATATGTTCCTGCATTGTTTTTAATGAAGAATGCTGCGAGTGTAAAAAGAGAATATCACACATTTAAACTATCGATACAAGCTTCATTTGTACTAGTGTTAGAGAAGCGGGTTTCAGATGACCACTTGATTTCGCAACTCTTACCATGTAGTTGACGACATTGATGTGGTAGGGGATCCCGCCCAGCTCCTCACACTTCTTCATGTTCATCCTCTCTGGATCTCCAGCAGCCAAAACAGGAGTGTTGGGGTCGGCCTGAAAACAACAGCGGCAACAGCCAAATGAAGCTCGAAGCAATTAACATGCATTTGTGTCATTTTCTTTTAAAATATTAAGACTGAGCTGGTTGCAATCCTTGGACATCATATATACACCCCCCCACAACACCCCCCCTATTTACTCTGTATATCAACATTAGCTGCAGGATCTACTCACAGGGTCCATCCCTCTCTGGATGCTCAGCAGGTCTGACATCCTTTCACCAAACCCGGGAGCAAAGTTCTCTGGGTTGATTGCAACGAAACACTGACCCTAAAAAAAAAAACACACACACACACACACACAAAAGAAAACGGGTGATAACACCACTGTTAGCTGACCCAGTACAAACAGTATAGAGAGCCTCGATGTGACGCAATACGGCTGGATGTCGGACTCATTGATTGTGCTTATCTTTTAGATAACAGTGGCTGCCAAAGACACATAAGAAAAACTTGGCTCGAAAAAAAACAACAACACCTGTGAGTTGATCATTTTACCTTCTTTGTTTCTGAGCGGTTCATCATCACCGTATTGTAAAGCAACACAAGTTCTGTCCACCTTAAATTCGTACATACATGTGGCTCCACACACCATTTTAAGAATGTGTGCAAGTACGTTTAAAAAGTTAATGCTAGATTAATAGTAATAAAGACATAAAATAGACATAAAAATGCAGCTATGAGTTACAGGGAAATTGTCACTTTTCTTTTTTTTTTTTTTTTTTTTTTTTTTTTTGAGTGGAGTTAGTATGCTTTTGTTAAAAAAGAACACAAAATTCTTTTATAATAAATAACAAACCAGGTTGGCAACACGGTCCGTTACTTTCCACGTCCGGACATGATTGCTGTACTGGGCACCGGCCAAGATACCACAGAACACTTCCACCATCATTCCCAGACCATAGCCTTTGTACCCTCCTAAAGAAAAAGAAAAAAAACACAGACGCACAAACTTCAGTTTATTCAATAAGTAGAGAGAGGATGAATGCAACAAAAGTACTTCATATACGAAATAAGCCCCCCCCATGTGGCGTATCCTCACACCTAGTTCAGGACTACTGGCATCTTCTGTCATAACCAGAAAAATTGTTCCTGCATGAAAAAAAAAAACTTCCTCCCTGAATCACAGCTTTCACTCCTACAGATTCCTACTGATATGATGGGGTCGAAGAAAAAAAAAATGCGAATCTCTCCTACACGAATGAGTAAACTGGAAGGGAAAAAAATATTTGCTCAAGAGTCCTCTGACAGAAGTTAAACTTCCAATATAGGTCGGTCCTGGGATCTTCAGTTTGTTGTAGTTTTTTGATTAAATAAAAGCAGAAAAAGAATTTTTGTCAGAAAAAAAATTCCATTTCTTTGTTTACATTACAAACCGTACAATTCCTCCTTGTTTGTTTCACAACTCATACATGAGGATAGAGTAGGTCAGGAGGATTATTTCAACATATCTGAATGTGAACAAAATGCAGACAGAACTTCAATACTATATTTCAATGAAATGCTAACAGGAAAGAAAATGTAGGATCTTTCAGCAGACTTTTAGCAGCTGGTTTCTAACCTGTGGCTTCGCTGCCGCCAACGGGCACCAGTCCTCCTCCGCTCAGAACTCTCTTAGGGTCGGTGGTCAGCTTGCCCTGGGCGTCGCAGCCCCAGCCCTCAGGGATGGTATCTCCACGCCGCTCATGGAGCTCCACCTGTGCACACAGAGCATTGAGACATTGAGTAAGTAGACTTTAAGTATATACATAGCTTTTCAAAACCGCAGTTACAAAGTACTGTACTTGACAAGTGCAAATGAAAAGTTTAAAATAGTTAGTGTATAAATTAAACTCAGAACTCTCTTGTGCTGTGACCAACCATTACAAAATCTATTTTTATTTTAGATATCTATATAGATGGCTATTGGACAAACAAACATGCGACATTAGAATAAACAGCCCGGATCAAACTCCACTAGCGCAGGTTATGTTGAGAAAGTTATGTTCCGTGTGTTAGCAGGGGGTCCCAGCATTTTTCCTTAAAAAAGGACCCCTTTTCTAATCATCGAGTAAACTGACGACACCCTGACTAAGTGACATGTTTATTTATTGGATATTTTACTTTTAATTTCATATTATATTCAATGCATAGCAATAACAGTACAGGACATCTGATAAACTTTACAATTAACCCAATTAATGAACGCAAAAACTGCAGAACGGTTTTGTTAAATGAGGAGATTGTTTCCTGTGACTAATGGATAAGAGATTTTAACTTTTAATATAATTCTACATACTAACATAGAATAAGACATACTTGTTTTTTTTTGTTTTTTTTTGACAAAGTCAGTGTTTTCTTCTCCCGGACACTTGGCCATTGTTCCATTAGCTCTTTGGTCGTTTTAACTGCATATTTTTCTCACCCAAGACGAGGCTTTTCATATAGCCTGTGTTCAGGTCTTTAACCGCACCCTTATGGTACCTTATGGCTTATCGGTACAAACCTTATCTTACCTTTCCAAGTGCGACTGCTGATGTGGCCATGTCCAGCACAAAGCTGTCTCCGTCTTTAGCAGGAGCAGCCACGCTGATGGGGTTGGTGCCCAAAGTGCACTACAAACAGCAGGTTCACAGTGTCAGAATGAGGTCGTTTATCAGCTCGGTTTCACTTTATCAGTCATATAGGTTAACACAGGGTCAAAAGGTACAATGAAATGTATTGTACAAGAAAACGGGTCAGCTCAGCAATTAAAAGCACTAGTCATATAAACATAAATAATATCATGGCATGAAGTGCAGTTTATTGGGTAGAATAAAACATTTATTTTACCTCTTTACCACGGGTGGGAACCACCAGTGGGGACGTGTTGGTAAAGGACATGCCCTGCAATGGTCAGATGATTATTATCATTACACCTGCGATTAAAACCATTTAGGAAAACAGCATTAATAAATAATAATAAATAAATAAATATAAAATATATTTTATTTGAATTAAATTCATAAAAAAGGCGGATAAACCTTTCACTCACAATCATGTTTTCCTTCAGAGCTTGCATTGCGTAGTATCCAGCAATACCGTAATGGTTGGAACCTAAGACAGAAAAGTGCCATATAGTAAACATTTATTTTCTTTGTTTTAAAAATCAGGCCAGATTCGTTGACCAGATTCATTGACCACCTTTAGTGAAGTAAAATGCTTCTTTGATGAACGGAAGAGCGATTGATTGATCAATCAACCACCTATTTATTCAGTACTTTTTTTTCCTCTCTCAAGAAAAGTAATTCTAATCCAACACACTCAGACAGTCAGACACTACAGTGGTTTCCGTTTTCTCTTAATTGCCTGTTACACTCCTAAACCACTATTCGTTTAACAGTGAAGATAATCCCTCTACCCATGCTGAAGGTTACAGACCTGCATCTGAAACCTTCAGCACGTTATAGAGAAACATCAGTTTACAAGTAACGCAAGTAAACAACTTTATCCCATTGATGAACCTTGGCTCAATCAAAATGCATCATAAAATGTTCGTTTCTACAGTATTGGACCAGCGCAGCGCTTATGGCCTTTGAACGTTTTTTAAAAATAATTAACCTACGATTACAACTGTATCGGGATTCTCGGACTCACCGTGTGCCACCACCCAGCCGATGCCAGCTTCTTTTGCCTTCTTAATGGCCAGATTCATGCAGAAGTTTCCCACCACAGGACCCAGGAGGTTCTTCCCATCCACCAGTGCTGTGGCTGCACTCTCCTTCTCCACCACCGGCTCACCGTCCTTGGCACAGATTCCCGTCTGGATGTCCTTAACATACATGTCTGTCGAAACGTGCAGAGGCAGCGCGCACAAATGACAACTCGCATTCAAATACAGGCACAAAAAAAATTCAAAAAGGCTAGCTAAGGGATTGATTTGTGTTCATATGTAGGCCCAACGTTCCACAGTGCCTCAATAGTCTTCATTCAAATCAATTCTCGGTATATGTACGTCATGGTGCAAACAATTTAACTGATGAAATAAGGCTGGGTATTTAAAGAGAGAAAATTACAAAAATGATGGCATTTGTGAAAACTGTTTTACATTGTGCTTAGTAGTGTCACCAACTTTTTTTTCTTCTTGACCACTATAATTGTGCTGCCATCTCTTTAAAAAAATAAATAAATAAAAATGAAGAAATGCATATAACTAGCAGATACAGTGATACACTTCCCGCGCCCCACTTACCCATCCTGTTGAGTCCGTGGCTGTAGTGGCCCCTGTGGTCACCCTCCACCAGCACCTCGGCCAGGCTGCGGGCATGATGCGGCTTGGTGCCCACGCCCGTCATACACCTCTCGATGAAGCCTTGCACCTCCGACTTGCCAATCAGACATCTGCAAAGAGGAAGATTTCCTTTTTTTTTATAAATCGGACAATTATATCCTCAAATAAGCATAGTTTAAACAATTACTCAGGCATGTTAAAATAACAAGATTCCTATTAATGTTGGATTTTGGAGTATTTAGGAACATCAACATATAATAATAAGCTTTTGAAACAACAACCCTTGGGTAATGTTGATTTCAACTGCAAGAGGAGATGTTTTTGGGTTGTAAATAAATGCTATTTGCATTCATTGTATGACCGCAATGCAGTAACACATTCAAAGTTAAGGAGAAATGGTGTAGCAGTTGGTTAATGAGTACGATGGTGAGCTATTTGTGCAGTTCCTCTGACCTGACGGAGTTACAAATCAAATTTTACTTTGGCAGGCTGATGTTTGTTCTGAAACTGAAACTGAAACCGGAAGAACAGGGTCTGATATTCGAAGAAACCTATTGTAATGTTGCCAAAGTGTGTCCCACACCAGGTGAAACCTTTTTTTTTTTTTTTGCCCCACATTTTATAGGATTTGACAGAATGTACCGCCGGATGCTAATTCAAAAGTTTGAAGTCCGTCTTTGCACTAGTGATTGCCCAACCTGCAACCATATAGAATGTGAAAGGAGTGGTGTGAATATGTAGGTCACGAGAATAAAGTTTTGCCGGTATCGCATTAAAATTGTTACTGTAAAACAGAGTATAACAGAACACGTCTAATGGTAGAATTAGACACACAATTACAAACTCTTCTGTTGACGTTTCAGAGCAATTCTGAGCTGTGCAAATACAAGAACAGGCAAGACATTATGTACCAGATGATGTTTTGGATAAAGACAGACTCTCCCCACAGAGTGTCGTGCTATAAACACTGGAGTCTCTGTCTTCTGTCACAGTTTAAGGCATGTGCATAAAAATCCCTCCGGAAACTGCAAGAACTAGTGTGAAACATTAGCAAAGGGCACCGACTAAGACATGGTAATAACTAAAGGGGTCAGTCAAAACAAGAATAGTCATTCACGTGCCTTCAATTCTAAGATCAAACTTTTTGGGGAGACGAAGAAAAAACAAACTGTAATTATGAAATTGTTTCTTTGCGGTTCCTCGTTTCCTCGTTTCCTAGGCATTTAGTCAGATACGAGTCCAGCAGTCACATGCTTTACTAAACAAATGGCACATGATCCCCCAATCAGCGCAAGATGTACATAGTTACGTCATCACTGTAGCAGAGTAAACATTTTCGAATGGAAGAAAAAGCCTTGCAGAAAATTTAAAGATGTCCAAGGATTTGTGGGTATTTAAACACTGTATGCTTACTCTTCTCTGGAGCACAGAGCACGATGGCAAAATAAAAGTAAATCCATCTAAAAGATTGTGACAGGGTAAAGTTCAACGATAAAGTACAACATTTAGATGTTTCTTCTTCCAAACGAACACAACTGCAAAATGTGCCAAAATACTTTCCCAGAAGTTCAACGACACGGGGTGATGAAATGTGTTTGGATGATTTATACGAACGAGATTAAATCATTAAATCGTGTTTCCATCAACGCTGACAGAACACATCTTTAATGATGAGGTCTAGCCTGTAACGCTGAACACGTTACCTTACTTTCTTCTCCATTGTCTTCCCACTCTCAACTCCTTCCCTTGTTTCCTTCATTGTACTGTGTGGTATTCGGCGGTTAGAGAACGGAAAGTTGTGGAATGCACCATGAGTGGGTCCAGATGTGAACTGTGGGGGATTGGAGGATTCCCACTTCCTTTTCAAAGCAACACTGTGTTCTGTACAAAAAGTTTTGTTCCAAGAACAATAACTGCTGCAAGTCATCAAATCTTCTACACTTCAGAGTGAATTGTGCGAGGGTGTGTATTAAAATGATTAATCCCCTTTCCACTGGTTCAATTCTGAAGCAATTGCCATAACTACAGCACAGGATCCATTATCCAACTTTCTGTAGTAGTATCTGGTGACAGTTTCTACCGAGAGCATTTGACCAAGACAAACAACTCATGTTCACGCATTCTGACTAAGATCTTAAAGATCCCGAGAGCTGCATATTTGAATTCTCGTTTGACACATCAACCTTTCCTCACAAGAGGTTTGCTGTGAAGACAGTGTGTGAAATTTGCCTTTCAGCTGTTATCCAGGGAGAAACTTGCGCAAATCAAGTTGTGGCACAAACAAGAGCTCAAAAGGGTGTGTTTCTTTTGTTTTTGCGTGTGTACACCCACAGCTCAGTTTACAGCCCGTCATCCCCGACCCCTCCCATCACTAACTGCAACCAACAATCTGTCTGCTCCAGTTTTAATCCAGAAAGACAACACAAAATGCCCTCAAAGTATGTAAACATGCTTTTTATTCACCCTTTCTGTTGAGAGTTAGATGAGAAGATCAATACCACTCCTAGGACTCTATGCTAAATATGAAGCTAAGACGAGCAGTTAGTTAGCTTAGCATAAAGACTGGAAACAGGGACAAACAGCTAGCTTTGACCTGTGCAAAGGTAACAACATCTACCTTCCAGCACCCCTAAAGCTCACTAATAAACACATTACATCTTCTTTGTTTAATCTTTTCCAAAACGGAAATGTATAAACAAAGATTTGTGGTTTTGCTCATTTTATTTCTTGGCAAACAGCAAATTTTCATCTTCACACTTCAGTTGTTGAACAGATTAAACAAACCAGAGGTGACGTGTTAATTATTGGACTTTAGAGATGCTGGTAGGCTTATTTTGTTGACCCTGGACAGAACCAGACCAGTTGTTTCCCCATGCTTTTAGTCTTTATGCTAAGCTAAGCTAACTGGCCGCTGGCTCCAGCTACATAGTTAGCATACAGATGAGGGGAGTATCAATATTCTCATTTAACTCCAAGAAAGCGCATGTGTAAAGAGCAATTCCCAAAATGTCCAACTATTCTTTTTTTTTTTTTTATTATTATTACATATAGCTATGTCACTGTAGTGTAGAGGTGCAAAGTGTATATTCAGCAGAAGGTCAAGCTACAATTATTAATGATTAATTAATGATTATTAATTATAATGATTAATACTGCATGAATTTGTTACGTGAAACGCACTTTTCCCTATGAAAACCTTTGGTGACTCTTTTATGGTCAAATTCCTCCACTTTAGCACCAACCACCAAACCTAACTTTTGAACTTTACCCTAGTTGCTATTCTACTACAGGTCTCACTCCTTATGTAGACACACATAAACCATTACTGGGACGTCTCTGGCATGCACATATGTAGGAGATCAAACATCTGGAGGGAGGCTGGACTTGGGTTGGGTGTTGGGCAATGAAACACACAGAAAAACGAAATCCAAGGCCCAGCCGCATGGAGGAGGTCCCAGCGGAAACTTACGTAATGTCTTATGTAAGAAAGAGGTAAACAACAAATGACCTACGTACAATTTCCCATATCTGGTCACGGATAATCAACACTTTGACCAGGGCTGCATGATGGAAGTGTGACACTACCAAAACAAGGCTCGTCAGCGACTATCAGCCGGTCCCAAGGTCACACTGAGGTGTTTGTTTAGGGTGCTGTATACAGTAAATGCTATTACCTATGGCATTCCAAACATAGCAGTTCAAACATAGCTATAAATAGCATTTCAAACATAGCTTAACAAGTTGCCATTGTCCATGTCATTCCTCATTTCATTACAGGAGGTAAGACTGAACATATTTCTACTTAATAGAAAGACAGCCGCACATAAGAATCTGGTGTTGATTGAAACATATGTAGGATAAGGGCGGGTCGGCGCTTCCTTTACTGGCTCATGTTACAAGTTAAATGGGAGACGTGCGTGTCCAAGAAGGTCAATACCTTCCTATAGGACAAATGAAGAAAAACAATGGGAAGAGACTCACATAACAGTTTTATGTCTTGATGCATTTATGAACTGCACCAAAATCTTCATCCCTAAAATAGGGAAAATCATGTCACATAAAGGAGGAACTGTCTTTGAAAATCCTCTCGAATTTGTGCAGGAGGGGGTGTAACGGTTTTCTTTCTTGTCGGGTGTTTATCGAACAATACGGAGCGAATAAGACAGATCTACAAGGGGGAAAACACGCACAAACTAGTCTACCTGCCTTCAAATTTAATCTGAAGTCTGGACACAAATTTGATCAACAGACTGTGCAGAACGCTGCAACTCTTTGATACGTTTTAATTTGTTGTATTTCTTGGTTTTAATATATGTTTAGGACCCCCTAGAAAGCAGGATTGATACTGAGCAGATTTTCCAGCTGAAATAAAGTGAATTTTGTTGAACGGAGGTGGGATGGGGTAAAATGTGATTTGGTCAGTGATGCAAAGAGTCCGTTACTTAGAAGAAAATATCTGCATCACTGTTCTCAGGTGAATCCTTCAATTCAAAATTGCATAAAAATTGCATGCAAAGTAAAATGCATTCATACAGAGTAGGATCAACAACAAAAAAGTAAGTGCTGCTGTTGGTGCAGAGAGGAGTTAGTGGGAATATAATGCTCCAACGTACAAATGCACAGCATTCCCAGACAGTTCAAACTATTTTCACAATAGCAACTCTGCTGACTTCTTTAGTGACCTTTTGCAACAGCAATTGCAGACAACCAAAAGTTAGAAGAAAAAAAACACGCAACAATGACTGTCGCCTGACCCCAAATACAGTTGTGGTATTTAATAACCAGATAGCAGAAGTAGGAGCGGTACCACGCCCTGAACAACTCGATTAAAAAGAGTGCATTCTCCAGTAAAACTTTACAAAAAAGCCATCAGCTACACGTACTTAAAAGTAAAAGTGCTCACAGTGCAGACAAAGGCTCCCTTGAGAATGAAAAAAACGAAAGTTAAGCGCAAGTACGGCACCTTAAAAATAAATTGGAAATGTCCTTTGTTGACTTTGTTACTTTCGCCATACTGTAAGTGAGTCCTATCATTCACTGTTTCCCGTCACGCAATGCAGCCACTCTTGCCCTATATCAACTTTAACTGGAGACCAGATCCGAGTCCATACCTGCTCATGTTGCCTCCTTCAGGTCGCCGGTGTGTTGCTCGTGTTGCTGGTGAGCTGCTTGGTGCCGATGATCCACGGTGACTCGACTGGCTCCGCAGTGTCAGGAAACGACGAGCTTGTTGTCAAATCTATCAGGTATCCTGTCTGTCTGTTTTGTCTGTGGGCGTGTTGGAGGAGAGGCTGTATTGTGGGTGGGGGTGGGTTCTCCGCGCGCCATCACAGGCCCGGCTCCGGTGAGGCAACGTCGCGGGGCTGCAGGCGCATGTCCGCCGCTTCAGTGTTTGCCATGATAGGCAGCCGACCCTACATGTTGTAGCCTATTGAAGGTCAATGCCGCCTGACCCCCAAAAATATTACCGTAATATTTATACGAGGAAGTCAAGATGACGAGAAACCCAGAGGCTACTCCTATTTCCTTATCTGTGATATGTAGCGCAACTGCATTTGTTTGACCTTTTCCTGAATGACTCTAGGCTTTACTTTATGCAAATCGTTTAAAAAAAAACAAAAACAAAAAAAACAAAACAATAATGATTGACCGAATAATAAAAAAGATAAAAGCTCCCTTCCGAACATTACAAACAAAAACAAAAAAAGTTTTGTAGGACATTTATATCATGCACAGTACTTGCATCATACCTACACGACTTCAAATGTGAAATATATTTCCTGAGTTTGTTTTCCATATTCCTAAAGGATTTTTTTTAGTTGTTGTTGTTAATAAATACATGCATAAAAACCCTAACAAGAGATGCTGGATACAGAACATGCAAGTAAAAGCATAAGAAACATTTGCCTCAGCGGATGAAGCATTATTTGGAGTTTCGGTAAATGATACATGTCTGCAACCAAAGTCTCTGGTGCTTGTAACCAATAAGAGCATATGGCTGTAGGCTGAAGTAGAGTCAGTTATATAAATGACAAGGAGGGGGGGCTGAAAACCAACATATAGAAACATGTTCAAAAACAGTTACATTTCAGTTGTTTATGCTTTTGTTTCTTAGGTTTTCTTGTTGGCAGTTGTTCCCCAACCTTATTTTCTAACTTGTTTTTTTTTATTTATTCTGCTGCCTGGCTACAATACGCATGACTAGTGGTGGCAGAAGTACTCAGTAACTTTCTACTTTTACTTACGACATCTGTTACAAGTAAGAGTCCCACATTCCAAATGTACTTTCAGAGCTCACAACTAGTATGAACACGTAGCCTACTTAAAGCGGCAAAAAGGAAAAGTACTCATCGTGCAGAATCGTCCTTTTCAGAATAATGTATGTTTTATTTATGGCTTTTGATCATCAATGCATTCATTTAGGGTTAGGGTTCATTTAGGCCTGTACATCACATTAATGTTGCAGCTGGTAATGGTGGCGCTTATTTTAGTTACTTTATGTATTGGGTAGTATGTGAATTTCCCCTCAATCAATAAATTTTTTTAAAATCTTAAATTATAGTACATAATCATTTATTTGTTTATTATATTTTGGATTATTACTTTGAATCTACAAAGTAACTAGTAACTTCAGTTATTCAATAAATGATAATTTATGATAGTAAAAGGTACATTTTCCTGTTAGATGTATGGTGGAGTAGAAGTATAAAGTAAGTGAGTAAGTAATGAAGTATCATCAACATTGTACTTAAGCACTTGAGTACAATGTTGAGGATACTTCATTACTTACATATTTACTTTTCACCACTTTGTGCAGACTGCGTTTGATCTCTTCACAATTTATGGCTAACCTTGAATCATTTTCCTCACACACAGGGTTATATATATACAGCAACACTATGGGATGGTTATGCAACAGAGAGGCTCTGGCAATCATGCTTTCAAAATCTGATTAAAATGTAGCTATTTTTCACTGTTTTTGAGGTGCTGCCAACATCATACAGACCTGCCATTGCCATGATGATTCTGCACATTTTTTAAATGCATGTGTTCATTTGTACTGCACATCTGGGATAATAATCTTTTAAATGTTGGGTTGGTACAAAACGATTACTGCACCCCAATCAGTCCGTAGGTTTTTTTTTTAGGCGATAAATGAGAATATGTGTTTGTCACACATATTCTGTGAAGGCCACAAGGGGTCAGGCGCACACTGGATTGGGGGAGTCTTGTGCAAGCTCGCATTTTGGCACCAAAGCTGCTAGTGAATAAACTGATTCACGGTTTGTCTTTCATGTGTTTTCCGTCCTGCACTTTCTGAGAGAGACAGGAGATAGGCCTAATTTTATCTGCAGTTTGAAAAATACTTTAAACTGGTCTTGGAACCGTTTGTACTGAAAATACTCAGAGATAGGATATAAGATAGGAGTGCCTGTGGAGCACATTGTGTGTTTTTCCAGAGTCTTCGGATGCATGTATGTAAAGAGACAAGGGTGTGGAAACCAGTTTAACCATTATACCACTTACCCATTTTCAGAGTAAATCAAATTGCACCTGAGCTTCTGCTTTCCTATTTTAAGCCTTATGTAAGTGCATTTTCAACCTTCTCACTGACGATGTAACAATCTAAATTCAGTGCTTCACCGTCATATATGGATGGTTGTGGAGCTGTGGTCACTTCCTGTATGTTTTTATTTAGGAAAAAAATATGCAAAACGCATCTAATGAAAAGACAGATCCTCTAGAAAATATGATCTTTTGTGTAAAAGCCAAGTAATTCAACCTGTCTCCAGTTCAACATGTAGAGCTGGGAAAATGTCACGAGTGACCGAGGATCCCAGAGGCAACTTATGTTCAAAATTGATAGTCACCAAGAGCCATTGTGGGACAAAAGTTGGTATTTTCTGCTCCAAGGAGTTCTGTGTATACAGGTGTTTGAGCCAGAATACGTTTAGCCTCCATTTATGTGTATTCTAATCAGATTGCCATGAAATGTGCTTTGGATGTTCTTGCCCTCCCCTCCAAGTACAAATCCTATTTTTTTTTTTTTGGTGACCCCATGACCTTTGCTGTAGTGTCACATTTAGGTCAACAATAGGAGATATTATCTTTAATGAACCCCAGAAGACACTTTCCACTTTGTGTGAGCCATGAGCTTTCCTCTTGCACCATTGCACCATCTTGTGTTCAGTGTCAGTACAGCATCTTGATCTAATAAGCATTACTGGTAAGGCTCAAAGGAAAACCTGCAGGTGGTGAACAGGTCCAAATATAAGAACAAGCACACGTTATAGGTCGTCCAATCTGTGGAAAAAGGTACATTTATACAAGAGCAACTACCTCCATAGTTGAGGCAAGAAGCTGGTTATCATAGAGTCGGTTGTCGTTTTTGGTCAGTAGTGAGTTTTTCACTGGTTTCAGTCCTACTATACTAACAAGGACCAAGTGTGATATTGTGTGAGTCCGAAAGAAGGAGAAAAGCGAGGACATTGTACCAAAACGGGATGTTTTTATGGTTTTGGGTTTAATTTAATTAGGATTTAGACACAAGATTAGGTTAGTGTTTAAAGATTTTTTTTAGAGACATTTAAGATGAAAAAAAAATAAAAAATGTAAGCTTATTTTAAATTTCATTAAATAATACATTAATACCCAAATCTCTGAAAAATTGGGATTGTTTGAATCAGTAACATAAACATTGTGCTTGGTTTGACCGAAAGGGAAATAAGTGCCTGATTAATTTGATGAAACTGCCTTTCATGATTAAGTTAAGGTTAGGGTACATGTTAGGCATGACTTTCACTTAAAGAGTGCTTGTTGAACCTGACTTGAGCCCTGCCCAGTGTGTGTTCCCTGACTACATGTCTTCCTTAAGCTCCCCCAGGGCTCAGATGTAGTGAACAGCACCAAAAAAAAAAAAAGGTGGCGCCCGCTCCCTCTGCAGTGCCAGCTCCTAGCCTGTAATTCTCCACAGCTCAGACATCTGTAAGCATTTCTCTCAGACCGCAGGAGGAAAATAGAAAGTTGGAAGCTATAGGCTGTGATTTGGGTGCATATAAATAAAGTTGCGAGCAAAGGAGAGGCTGCTAATATGATTTGAGCCCAGAGGGTGGGAGGTCTGGAGGAGCAGGACACCCAAGTCATCAAAGGCGAGGGACGAGGGAGAGGAGGACAAATGGAGCTTCTTGTGGTTTTCTGCAGGACATTTCAGATTGAGTCTCTGTATTGCTCAAATGCATCTCAGTGGGTTTATTTCACATACAATATGCAAGTAAAACTTAATGAATTATTCTCAGCATCCATCTTCATCACTAAGCTACATACTAAGAGATGTAGCTAATGACAGCTGTGTCAGGCAAAATTATGTTTGCTTGCAGTTGAAATCATAAAAAAAAAAAAAAAAAAAAAAGAATCATAAAAAAAAGCAATTTTGGCAGAATACACTATTTGCATTTTTGGGGCCCTGTTTTAAACCTTTATATACACTATATCATTAAATGTTGTATGCTCAATCCACTTATTCCACCCCTCAATTTAATGAAAACACAAGTAGTTCTGTCCAATGCAGCGTTACATCAAATGAAGGAATGATTGTCTTGTCTGGTGCGTTACTTTGAACATATTACTATGGGATTTAGCCTGCCATATCTGGTGTCTTTGAGGAAACCTGAACTTTGGGCTTTTAATTGTAACACTTGCAATTGCATCGTACATAAGTCTGTGATTATGGGCCTAAAGGTGGGAGCGAGCAATGTTTGTTGCAAATGTTTAGCAGAACTGGAAAAATATCCGTACATGGGCTCAGGCTATGAAGAATTTCCTGTGGCACTACCCAGCTAGCAAAGGGCCAATATAAAATGGCAAGTCTTCCCAAAAACTTGCACCATTTCTTCTGCGATAATTCCTCAGATTGAGAGCAGATTAAGTGGAAATGACCAATCTTGTCCAGCTGTGGGCCTCCACACAGCTGCTGACTCCTCTGTAGTGGTCTGCCTGGGCGGCCCTGCCTTATAGCCGAGGGCACACTTAAACAGTTTCCTAAAACAGGATGCTCTGTATATAGTTGGTACAGCAGCAGGCTCACAGCTGGGATGAAAACAACCGTGCCTCGCCCGTTCCCTCAGGCCCGCCCCAGAATCAAAGCTATGAAGCCCAAAATGATCACTTTAAATGGGTGTAGGTGCAGGCAGCAGCGGAACCGCGAGAGCCACTTGGACAGACATCTCTTCATCCCCCGTGTTCGTTAGTTAAGAGGTGATCTGAAAAAGTGCTGGAAAGTAGACTTTTGATGAAGTGAGTAAAGGCTTCATATAAAAGAGAAAAAACAAAAGATTGTTTTCAGTACAACGCTGAGTGAACAGTATCCGTTTTATTTAGCTCACCGAAGAGGTCAGCAATAAGACGATGTGAAATTGAGATACTTAACACAACAAAACGCTAATAAAAATATATATGAAGTGATGCATGTTGTAACAGTAATACAATGTGGAAAAACGAAACGAAAGAAGAAAAATAGGAATAGTAATGACTATCAAAGGGAGGTGAATGTTGATTGTCCTTTGTCAAGTGGCCTCTCATCATCGTGACATTCAGACTTTGGCTCCACGGTCTGCTGTTCGCTCTGCTCCTTCTCCTCTTTCTACCCTGACTAGAGATCATTTCAGCTGTCATCAAAATTTCCATTCAACATAAATACAATAAATAAGAACGAACGTGACCCAGAGTAGCTGCTTGCTCAATCTCTCATCCTTTCTTAACTCCGTTGGTTCCGCTCTTCTTTTTTTTTTCAATTTCAGGCTGTTCAGTCTTTGATCAACTTCACATTTCTACTGACCGTGTCTGGGAGACTGGCGTGTGTGAGCTGAACTCCCTCGAATTACTGATATTACAATTAAGGATGAGCCAATACTAATATCCTACAGCACTCACAAATTACTGGGAAGTGTTGGCCCACAAGTATCAAACTGTTGTGTTTGCGTTTACTGAACAGCGTACACTTTTATCATTAGTTTTAGGTCACTGGTCCAAAAGCATTATGTTTTATCCATTGTTTTGTTTTTTTTATGTGTAACTCTCAGATACTGGTTGAATGCCCTGTTTTAAGTATTTTATTGGCCAGAATTTTTGAGACCAGCATTAGTACTGGTGCATCCAGAGGACATTCTTGTAGTATACAAACCAAGGCTTGCTTTTCTTTCTCGCCAGTTAGCATTATTAAATTTAGGCCAGCGCACATCCTGATTCCCATTTAGATTTCCTTTATCCCTTGGCGTAGACCGGCAAAAATGATTCGCCGCTAATATGTCAGCCGTCATCTGCTGAATCCAATCAAATACCCTCTCCCAGGTTAGTGTGAATGGGTTGACTTTAAGACCGATCTGTGTTTTATTTGAATTTTATTTCTCTCCCTTTGCCTCCATCTACCAGCTGAACAGTTTCATGAAGTTTTGAAAGCCATCCTCTCCGAAGAAGTCGAAGGAGCCCTGGGACGTGCCCAGGTGGACGAGCAGGAGGACGAGTAGGACGACGGCCAGAAGTGGAATCAGCAGGTTCCAGCCGGCTGCCAGGATGTTGTACCACTTGGCCTTGTCTGAACACTCCTGGGCCAGCTGCAGGTTGCCCTGAGTCTTCTGGTCCCTGGCCTACACAGAGGCACATACACACACTCACATTATTACGCGCAACCGCCAAAGTCGGTATTAACCACGACACAGAACTGGAAAATCCCTATGTTTTCATAATAGCTTCGAGACATAAAAGCTTTGACTCTACTGCATGGTCCAGCTAAATCTTTCAGAAGACAATTTATTTACATTTATAACAAAGTTAGTTAGTGTCTACAACCCACGTACACTGTAAATAGTGAGTGGAGGAGGGCAAAGAGAGGCATATTATAATGTTCAGTTGTGTCTTTGTTTACAGCCAGTTCATTGCAGCTTGTCCCATAATTCCCAGTTTTCCCACATAGTGCACGGATTCAAGGTTGAGCAAGGGTGGAGTGATATGAAATCCTTGAGCTGCTTCTAAGTGTATCCGTGTATTTTGGAAACGACCAGGCTGAGTCTTTCCTTAGCACTCTCTAATTTCCCATGAGTACTTGCCCATTAGGAAGATGCCAATTACGCCATTTTTAACTCCCCAGACGAGCATCCAGTCACTGCCTTTAATTTGAGTGCTGAGCCAATACTAGGCCTGTGATTCAGAGCTGCGTCCCTATGCACAGATGAGAGATTTGAAAAGAAAAATACTTAAATAAAGGGTACACACCTACACACACCCTTTGGAGTTGTTCAGAAACCTTTTTATTCAGATAGTCGTACAGTTTGTCCAATCCTGCTTTGCACATGGCATAATCAAGGATCTTTGAGCCGTCTTTTCGGGATAAAAAGCCTTTATTTTGGTTCATGTTATTGTTTCTTCCCAAACCCATTCCTGTGGTGAAGGGCACAGGAACTTTCTACTGTGTGCGCCATCTGACCAGGGACAATAACAGGTCTCTACAATGTTTGAAACATGTTGCTTTTCTTTTTTTTTTTTTTCATTTTACAAAAAATACTTTTTGTAGCAGAGCGTTTACATGGTGAAACACATGATACATTTATTCTTGTTTTTATGGCATCCCGCTACCTATTGCACAAGTCTGGCACTCTAAATCTGGCCATGCCAAATTTTCCTTTTCCTTGGCAGAGAATAGGTCCTTCTTGTTCTTTTAGAAATTGTAGAGCTGCCATTCTTCTGTGTTGGCATTTGCCACAACATGCCCAATTTTTTTTAAAGCTTTCCTTGCCAGCTCGACCCACCTTTTGTATATTTTTGCCAAACTCGCATTACGGAAGGCTTTAAATCCGCATACATTCTTTCCCCTCTGCAGATAAGGTTGCACCGGACTGGGACTACTAAAATTGTACGTTATAATGCATATTTTTAAACTCATTTCAAAATTGTTCTCTTTTTTTGCCCAGTATATTCCAGTGTTTCTACCATACTGGAAAATAAAGCAGTTTTATTAACCACTTTTACAAACATCAGTTAATAAGCATCAATAAAGCTTTTGGAGTAACAATGAATGGTGAAAATATTTTAAGTGTCAAATAAAACAATTTTTATTTTGACAGTGAACAATGGCTTGGCCCTTGTCTTGTTATTCTACAGTAAAACACATACAGTTAAGAGAATCCTTCAGCCTCTGTTTGGACATCTTATCTTCAACATAAAACAGCGCAGCCTCACCCCCTATCTTCTTCCTTTTGACACCTCAGTAAAAAAAAGAAAAAAGAGCACAAGATCTCACCTTGATGGAGTAGACGAGAGCCATGAATCCCAGGCAGCAGAAGTTAACGTACAAGGTGTTGCACAGCGACCAGACTAGATAGTCCCGGGGAGGATTCTTGCCAGCGTTGCCCATGTTCACCACGGTGGATCCAGCAGGTTTACGGGCAGACTTACAGTTGGTGAGTGGGGTGCAGTCTGAGGGGAAGTTGTACGAATGGTTGTCCATGGCTAGTGTTCAGACAGAAGATCCCTGGCTGTGGGCGAAAAGGTGGGTTTGCGAATTGGTGAGCCTTCCAGAAGCTTGTGCACGGTCCCTCTATGGAAAGTAGTGCCCCCCCTGTGTGAGAGGCTTATAAAGGCCCATGAAGAGGGAGGCGACCGGGAGAGGACGCATGGGCAGGGTCCTTTAATATACAGTAGCTCTGTCATTATGTGGCCAAAGAGAGACTGAAATAGAGATACAGAAAGCTGCATAAAAAGAGAAGACCAAGAAAGAGACAGCCAATAGATCTAAGTCTCTTCCACCAAAGTACCTATCACCTCAGCTTTCTTAGAGGTCTGCTGTGGGTCTAGTGTGGGTCAGGTGGTTGAGTTGGGCGGAGGTGGCAGAGGACAGCAGTGGAGGCAGGGTTGCGTGGTTGAAAAGCCTTGAAGGTGTTGAGGAGGAGTTCTTCTGAAGTGCCGTCTGCCAGAGGCCTTCCTTGAGGGACGACGGTCTGTTGCGGTCCCTTAGGGAACACAGTGGGTGCAAAAAGGTCATGTTTACAACACGTTTGTAGAACATTTGACGATTCCATTCGTTTGTGAGGTTACAAGACCTAACATAAAAAAATCTAGCTAGAAATCCTCAAGCCTAAACTTAGTTTGTATTTAACATAAAGCTAAAAAACGATATGTCGATCCACAGAGAATTTACTTTTCTGATAGTTTCGGTCATTGTTCAAGCTAAAATGCCAAACACTCTCGGGTTCCAGCTTCACAAAGGGATGGTTTGCTGCTTGTCTAATAGCAGATTAACTGATAATGGAAATAATTGTTAGTTTCAGCTCAAGGCTGAGGGTTGGGTGGAAGACATCAAGGTTACAATCTATTTTATTTTGCCTAAGTCTTTCTTTTTACGGGTCAGGAAAGCTCATGTTATATTTTTAAGAAATTCAAATTCATTCAGTTACTGACACCGCTCGGCATCCCACTGCATAAAAGAGGTCAACAGGCATTACTCATACCATTACAGATGTCCCCAGTCAATTCAGTGAGCTGAATCTGGAAAGACATGGAAACGAAACCTGCTTTCTGATACTATATACTCACCCTAATAGTTGATGTTAACACAGAGAAAGCATTGTCGACATAAACATCCTGGATGTGAAGAATAGGAGATGTCACAGTTCAGTTCAGTTCATAAAACATTTAAAACACGATTGATAAATGTTTGAATGATCATCTAAAGTTGAACTGAGCCTCGTACGGTCGCCGATAGTTGGAGACATTCAAATGTTGAAATGTGGAACAACATTTCCCCCTGCTGGCCGCTTAGAGAAATCTAAAATATCAGGATCCATAGTGATCCTCTCATTTCTCATTTCTCAACATAAACACGTAACATGGGGACATAGAAACAGACACCAATAGCTGCAGACAATAGAAACAAACAACTAATCGAAAGTGCTGCTGCCCTGAATGTTAAGTGACATCAAACTTGTATAAACATTTACATTTTTAAGTGCAAAGTATTAAGTCAAAGATTATTGAGTCAGTGTCGCGTCGAGGTTGTGTCGACATTGTGATGTTGATGGACGTGCACACAAATGATGTTCTAAGAGTTTTTAACCTGTGTTCACACCATCTGTGTAAGTAATGTATACGACAAATACCCAGCAAGATGCACGGTTTTTCGGTCCGACTTTTAATAAAATGCAAGACAAAATCTTCGTAAAGTGTGTTGTTTGTGTGTTGTAAGAAAGTGCAGAAAATGAACAAAGCCCTAGCAGAGGATGGTTTCGATCCATCGACCTCTGGGTTATGGGCCCAGCACGCTTCCGCTGCGCCACTCTGCTGCCTGACTCAAAAGCGCTTTATACTGTTGCTTTAAACTAACTTTAAAATGTTGTGACAGAAATACAGTATGTTGACAGAAATTGTATGCATCATTATTTGATTATGAATTATATGGTCATATTCCCAAAGATTCGCAAGATGTTCTGGGAAACTGTTACACTTGAAAGCTAAAATATTTAAAAGAAAGTTTTCCTCAAAACTGGATGCTTGAAGCATTTTCCATTTATTAATTCACAGATATTAATATGTGAGAATACAAAAGGATGACTTTTCCTGGCAGCCACTTTCATTTAAGACAGTTATACAATAACACATAATAGGACACATGCACAAGTTCATTTAAAGTAAGACTCACAAGGCATACAAGACCTTTCTATATCTGACAAATTATGTAATTATTCAGAAAGCACTCATCTGTCACTTGCCAAACGCCATTTCCTGACAGCATGGTGCAGCCGGTGTCCTGGATGGATTTGTCTGGCTGTCCCTCCCCCCATTTGGTAAAGATCAGAGGTCGTTTCTTCATATCAGTGTGAAAATTCCCATCTGCTTTTGAATTATTGACGTTGATCCAGGCTGTTTTGAAATCTTCCCCAAAGAACTGAGTCAGTATGTTGTTCTCTTCTTCGTTCTGGGGCAAAGCCAGCTCTAAGCCTTGTTGGGAGCAGAACTCGACAGCCCTGGAGAACGAGTCTCTCTTCTTGTAGGACACAAAGTATTTCTGACCAACTCTTCGGACAAAGTCGTAGTTTATAGCTGAAGAAAGAAAAACAACTCTCAGGAAATAAGGAATAAATTATCATCATCTTTGTATTGACATGTAACATCAGACACTATTACCTCCGCACCGAGGTGAAATACAGGCTTGACTCCACTTATCCTTTAGCTTCATTTTACTCAGTTTAAAATCCAAATCCAATGTTCAAGAATAAAAACGTTTGAAATATGTGTGATTCTTTACATGTTCGTGAATTTCCCATTCTACACATAATAGTTCAGTATATACTGTAAATACATAAATAAAGTCTTGTCCTCATCTAATGGACATTAATGGAGTCCACTACAGCACAATTTCTTTGAAATATTTTGCTCATTGCTATATTCTCAAACACCCGTGCACATACTTCAGAAGTACTGAGGTAAAAGGTACAAAGTTAACACACAAAAACAGTCTAACAAAATACTGTCTCTAGAAGAGCTGTAATTAATCCCCATCCACACTCTCTCACTCCATGGTAGTCCTTGAGCAGGATACTTACCAAGGTCTAACTTTGTAATGCTATTCTTTAAAGTGTCCATGTCCCCTCTAACAGAACCAACGATATCTGGATTAAGCAGAAAAGGTTCAGTTACCAAAGTTGCAATAAATTGGTGCCAAGAGATGCACAATCCCTACAAAAGAAATGTTGTTTCCTTTACTTTACAATAATGTACACCTTACACTGTAATGCAAACCAGTGTAAAAGCCCCTGCAAAAAAATACTACTTTTCTAAATATTTACCTTTAGTTCAAAAGGTTTTTACTCACAACTGTGCTGATTTAAGGAGTCGTGTTAAAGTGATTAGTTAGAAACTGATTTCTGTTAGAAATTAAATGTATACCTTGCTGCCTTGATGCTTGAATGTAACTGTGTGATGAATAAATATAACCAATGTGATTTAACTAAATACGCACATATGAAATGTACACTGAGACAAAGAAGAAAGGATTCAATCACTTATCCCAGATAGCTATTAGGCTCTGATGGATAAGATACATGTAACCCTTAGTCAAGTGTTGAAGGATTTAGCTGCTATAACTATAAAATGAGTGGATGGGAGCATCACAGAGTGACGCCAGAGAAGGCCGATAACAGAAAACACCCGGAGAGAACAGATAAGGTAGCCTGCGCAGAAAGGAGACAGATGAAGGTCAGGTACCGATTGTAGAAGAGTTGGGCAAACGCAGCCTGCCACGTGTAATAGCACCCAAGGAGTCGTCGCTGATTGGATGATTGTGATGCCAAGAGGCTCTGGACAGAGCCTGTGCACCAACTAAGGAAGCTAAGTCTAAACCACAGACTTCCTGGCATAGTAATGAGATACGCCATAAGAGGCCACGCCTACAACGCTATAAACTGTATCTGCAACAGAAGCTCGGGGCTCTCAAGGTGTGGATGGTGGTTATAGAGTAACAGCAATCCGCTGACTATGACTTCCTGATACACTTGGAGTCCTTGGCCAAGCTGTCATTCACCAGGTTTCAATAAACTGAGTTGCAAATCTACTCATAGTCAAGTCTCCTCATTCGAAATCAACGAACGCGCCAACATTTCTTATAATGACTTATGATACTTTATGATAATTTATTGATGAACAATTATTTCAGCACTAGCCCTTCATTTTTAATTCTAGTAGAGATTTCAAGGTTTTTACAGATACCAAATATCTCAGACAAAATTAAGGGGGAATGTGTAAGAAATGATGCACGTGACATCTAATATATTTCCATTTGAGCTTTGCGTTTCAATGCGTCTTTCGCCATCATACTGTGTATCTTTGGAGAACAGTCAGATCAAACTGATACAATATTTATGTGACAACTTAAAATGAAGGGAAACAAAAGACTGTAAGTGTCAACCTCGTGTCTATCAACTACTAACCCTAACTTTTCCTTGTGCAGCAAGGAAACAACTTCTTACATCAAAATTATTGAAACGTTATACTACTTTCTGCATGCTGAATTGTAATAAATAACATATTATTCAATTTATGAAAATAGTTCTGTAAATTATATAAATTCTGAAAAAAGAAAAGATGACCTTGTCCACACATTACAACTGGTCCAGGTAATCCAGGTAGTCCACGAGCTCCAGTAGCTCCACGAGGTCCATCAAGTCCATCAGCTCCCCTTGGTCCCGCATTTCCGAAAAGACCTAAATCCCCTGAAGACCAAGAATAAATAAATTAAACCAGACTAAAACGTCAGAGTGATGCTAGAAAATTAAAAACTACACTTTTCAGACCACACATTAAAACTCCTTACTAGGATTAACTTCCATCTAATTTCCTAAAAAACAAAAGTACTTTCAACGTGGCTCTATAAAATTGTCACGGCTGAGGTAAAGGGAAGGACCCAAACACAGAAGCAGGCTAAGAGTTAACAAAAAGAGAGCTTTATTTAAACAAAGCTAGAGTACAAAAAAGTAAAAAAGCAAAAACACAACCTGGGAGGGCACAAGGGGACACGAGGGGACACGAGGGGACACGGGGGAACACGGGGGAACGCGGGGGAACACGAGGGGACACAGCATGCACGACCACACCAGGAACAAGGAAGACGTAGGAAACATTGAAGACAAACTGACAAGGAACAATGAAACAGTGGGGGATATATACACAGAGACACTAATGACAACGGGACACAGCAGGAAAGGGCAGGCAAAGACACAAGAGTGGCAAGGTGATTATACACAGGGCGATCAAATCAGGGAAGGGCAAACAATCACAAAAGGAGGGAAAACACAAAGACAGGAAGTAAATTCTAGACGTGACACAAGGGGAATGAACCAACAAAATAAAACAGGAAGCACAAAAAACCCCAGCTCATGACAAAAATACTTTCAGTTGTGTATTTGGGAGGGTTGCACTTCCAATTTATTATGCACAATTATAACTTGCTTTGCTTTGGATATATATATATATATATAGTATATATATATATATATATATATATATATATAAGGATCTGCCTGTAATCAATGACACCAACCTTTTTGACCTTTCATACCCGGTAAACCTCCAATTCCAGGATAACCCCTTGCCCCAGTTGGCCCCACTAGTCCAGGTTCTCCTCTTTCACCTTTGGGACCACGAAGATCTTGACCCTGACTGTATCCAATAGGAGCCATCATGCAGAGGACGAAGAATAGGAGCCTCATCTTCTGAATGCAGAACTGAAATCTATATATGACATGTGTTCCATCATAATTTACAACCGATTCATAAAAATTGTAGTAAAACAAATTCATAGTTATTCTTTTCACAATTTAGACAATAATAACAGTTGCCATGTATTGCAAATGATGTCTCCAGAAATGTCCACCTCATTGTAACACTGCAAAAAAGTAACGGAATGTTTTATCTAAGTATATATATGTAGATTAAAATTAGAGTAAAGTTATTCAGAGTATTTCAAATGATGAAAATCTAGTACCAGTTAGGGAGAAACAGAAAGGAACTCACAGTGCAAACGAAGAGTGATCTGGATGTGCTGCTTCTTTGCTGCTTCCAAACAAAAAGTGGCAAAGAAAATAGTTCAAAGGCAGAAATATTAGTCTCTAGTCCCGAAGAAATGAAAAGCAGATGAAACATCTTTTTAAGGGATATGACACAGAAAGGAGAAACAGAGCCTCCCTCTAGTCTGAGAATACAGAGATTAGTTACTACAGAATACTTTTAAAAAATGCATTTCCATTGAAACACATGAAATTAGATTATTTATTGATTTTATACCTTCTTTCCTGGTCCATACCTATTCGAAGTTGCATGACGATCCTGCAATAGCCTCTTTTAAAGAAACCTTATTTGATGTATCTATGGATTGAATTTTAGCCAAACAGTTCCTAATCTGTGTTTTTTTGTTTTGTTGTTTACTTTTATCCAGGTCAAAGTGTGTGGAGAGTCCTACTTTTCACCACTTGAAAATCATAAAGTTAGTCACATTGTTTCCTGGCAGAACCACAGTCTACTTCTACAAATGTCCGTCTCCAAAATCTGTTAGGAATTCATGATTTCATGTCACTGTGGATTACGTTCGCGTTTTACAGTTCAGTTTCAGCATGTCTTGCTCTCCCTGTGAGGTATGATATTCAGAGGGCATACTGGGAAAGAAAGGTGAATGCTGAAAAGGCATGTTTGGTTTAAAAAAAAAAAAAAACATTTGTTGCGCATCATTTGTGTCAAATCTGGAAAATTATTGTTGGAATGTTTGAATGTCCTTGCATGATTTTACAAGTACCCTCAGTATCTGTGGTAAATATGTAAAGTATGGTCAGTGTGCATCTCTAATGTTGTGACAAAAACACCATGCAGTGACAGAGGTACCTCCAGTGATCTGAAGTAGGATTAAGCCCAACATCTTGATTTAAAACCCCTCCACCCCCCCTCCTGTATGAATGACTCCTTTATTCCCATGTTATTCCCATGTTATTCTTGTTATTTCATGCTAACTCCCGTAAATTCCCGTTAATTCCCCTAATAAAGCTTCTACTTAAAAAATTCCGGGAATTTTGCAAACCTAGTGGAGACTTAGGTTAACGATATAGAGAATGGTTTTGGAAAACTGTAACATCTGAAACCAAATATTTCTAACCGCAATGGTTCTTTATGTAGGTCTTGGAAACAGTTTCCATGCAATCCCCAGAAAACTAAGGATATGTTTATTGTCCATTTTTTTTATTTCATTCATTATTAGCACAATAAAAAAATTAATATCGGATATATTTTTTCTACAGTTTTCTCTGCCACAACTAGAATCCAGACCGTTATACAATTCTTCACTTAATCAAAAGATAGAATATCAGAAAAAGGCAATGACTATGAGAACTTTCTATAACTGAAAAAAAAATATGTCAGTTAAAGAAATGTCTTGGATGGGCATGAATAACAAAAGGTCATCACTTAAACAGATAAATCAGCCATCGATGTTACGTATTTCGTGTCAGAAAAAGCTTCTTTTTTTTTTTTTTTTTTCATTTGCCCTACCCATCTAAAAGTCGAACAGTTAGCGCATACAAGACAAACATTTTGTTGGATAAAGTAAATGAAAAACCTTACATTAATATAAGACTTGCAAGGGATCCAAGACCTTTCTATATCTGACAAATGATGTAAGCACTTAGG
>CALSBV010012175.1:3536257-3547805 GCA_943590825.1 Bovichtus diacanthus | reverse complement strand
CATGCATTATATATTTGCATGTATTTTATGTATAGCATGAGCATTATCCTTTGGGATGCCAATAATCCCAGGAAACACTATTTTGTGTTGGTGTTGTCTATAAAACTGGGTCAAGCTTTCTTAATAAATACCTTTAAAAAAATTGTTTTTATTATTTTTATTTAAACCTCATTGAGTTTAAAAATCTCCGTTTCAAGAGTGTCCTGGCCCAGGTAGCAGCAGCATGTTAAGCAAAGTTTCCAACATACAAAAAAAAACAGTAACAGACAATAACGTTTCATGTCAAAGAATGAGTATACAAAAAAATATGATCATCATCATATTCCAGATCACATAGAGAATAAGGAAATTGTAGCCTAGAATAAGGAAATCGTAGCAGTTACCCTCAGTGCAGTCACAGATTAACACAGTGAAAATGTCAAAACACCATTTGTAGAAATGTGAAAAATCATGCCAGTGTGTATGCAACAACCATCTGTTTATTTACCTTACCAAAATATTACAAGCACGTTTCAGAGTTATGAAACAGACACCTTTATTGTCAGATGAAACAGTTCTCTTTTTAAACAATTGCTAGACATATACCTTTCAGACAGGGAATCAGAATCCAATAATAAAGTGTGGCATAAATGTCGAACCTGACTTCAACTTGTCATTAAAGAAACATGCAGGAGTTCCATTTAGGACTTTTGTAACACAAATGGAAAGTTTTGCTTAAGTAAAAAGGTATAAAAGGTTAAAAACGATGCCATGAACTTAAAGCAGAGAAACACAAGTATCACCAAGCCACAGCTGCAGACAACTCTCACGCTTTTTAAAATTTAGCCACTGTAATAATGGTTCCTGGCATACACATCGTTGTCTCTAGATACCTTGATGTAGATTAAAACAATGAAAATAACGGCCATCATGCAAAGCAGGACTGTGGCCCAGATGTTGAGGGAGCGGGCAGTGGAGCCGTAGCGTCGGGCACCCTCCAGATCTCCAGCCACCTTCCGGTCTCTGGCCTGGAAGGACCAAAAGAACATTGATTTTAAAAGTGGATTCATAGCTATGCTCGACCTCAAGGGAACTTGAACGTTGAGCATTGGCTCAATCAAAAGCTTTAGATGCAAACTGCAAATGAGATTACGTTATCCCTTTCCCCAAGTATAGTTTTCTTTGCATAATTGTTCTATCTCTGATTCTTTGTCTTTAAGAATGTCAAGCAAAGTTTGTTTGTAACACATTTTAAAACTCTGTTGTCTTTGAGCTTGTATTTATTTATGGTTTGTTTTTCCTTTTTTCATTTCATGTTAAAATAGTTAAATTGTAAGATTTAATCCTAATATCTTAAACCTTAGAGATGAATATTCTTCGTCCCACAACTGCCCGTCCTCTGAATGGTTCTTGTCATGGACTAAGTCTCTTCAGCCCTAAAAAAATAATAAAATGAAAATAAATAACGGCTATTTTTAATTTATTTAAATTTTTTCTTTCAAAGGGAACACTTCTTATTTTGGAGATCGAGGTGATACTGTGACACTGAAATAAAAAAAGTGTTTAATATTTCGTCACACCCCGCGCCTCTCCCTGCCGCCTGCAGGTGGCCATCTTGAGTTTCCGACCCCCGGTAAACTAACCATGGATACGTCCAAAAAAAGAAAAGTCTCCGAGGAAAATAGAGTTTAATTCAGCGTGGACACATTTATTTTCTTTCACGACTAAGGATGCAGGCTTACCTGTATGCCTGATATGTGGCGAGAAATTAGCGAACACCAAAAAATGTAATGTTGAAAGACATTTCCAAAACAAACACACAGCATTTGCTGAAAAGTATCAAGCAGGAGATGAAAGAAAAAGAGCGATTTTGGAACTGCTGCGGAAAACTGAGCAGAGCAAACACACTTTCAGGAAGTGGATCAAGTCTCCAAACTCAACTACTGCTGCTGGTTGTGTGGCAGCTCAGGAGATAGTGAGAGAATACATGAAAGAATCATTCATTAAAATATCACAACATCTATTCTCGGACTTCAAAAACAAACGTGAAATTGTTCAGAAAATTAGAGATATGCCTCTCTCTGCAAAGACCGTCAAGGACAGGACCATTAAGATGGCAGAACACATCACCAGTCAACAAACTGAGGATATTAATTCAGCTCCAGCTTTCTCAATCGCCTGCGATGAGTCAAAGTGGACACAAATGGAGCGATATTGAAAACCTTGTGTTTGAAACATGGAATGCCATTCCCGACACTTATTTGAACATGAAGAAGTATGCATTTGGAGTCCTGTCCATATTTGGATCCACATACTTATGCGAGCAGGTTTTCTCAAGCATGAACTACATAAAATCAAAATGTCGCTCGCGCCTCACAGATGAAGGTTTGAAGGTCAAAGTCACGTCTTACAGCAGTGATGTTCAGAAACAGAAATCACATTAAACAGGTGAGAACACCATCATTTAATGGGCTATTATTTTGCTAACTAATATTGATTGAAGAACCTGAGCTGATGTAGTTGTGTTTTATGTTCAGGCTCGATGGTTGACTGTTGTACGTGGCTGAGGAGGAAACAACAGAAGATGATGATAACAAACTGAAATGGACTGAAGTCATAATTAAATACAAACTGGCCTATTTTTATGTTTACATTTTTTTAATTATATTAGGCTGCAGCTCTATGTTTTATTTATTTCAAAGTTGGCTACTTTTTATTTGATTAATTTTCCACAAATAAGGGAAGGACTCAAATAGACGTGCATGGTTCTGTGTTTTATTTCAAAGTAGGTCTACACATGTTTCTCCTCTTCATAAGAGTTTGAGGTTTTTCTTTGTTATAACAGTTAAAAACAGCAGTGAAATGTCAACAGTTTTCTTTTTGTCGTTTTATAATTTCATAAATGCAACAAACTATAGTTCTTTTACAGTGGGTGACAAAAAAAAGGAAGTTAAAATATTATTATAAAAAAGAATAAAAAACGAAAAATAACAATAGATACATACTAGAAATAAGCTTTTGAATAAATTCCAATCCCTCTGTATATATAGTATACCTATATATAAACCTTTATACACTATGTTATCTTCATTTTAAGGGTAAAATGGGTTTTGTGGCTCCAGATGAATTTTATTTTGTGGGAGAGGGACCAAAATGGCTCTTTTGATAGTAAAGGTTGCTGACCCCTGGACTAAGTGAAGGCTGTGCCTTACTTGTCTGTTTTCCACCAACCCTATCTGTCCTTTGTAAGAACTGCTATTGGACATTGCAAGATATTGCTTTTTTTTGTTCTTCAATAGGCCATAACAGAAGTTTCCCCATGAAAAAAACTCACCTTGATAGAGAAGATGAGAGCAGACAGTCCGAGGCAGAAGGGGTTTAAGTAGGCAAAGGAGAAGATGGACCAGATGATGTGGTCCTTGGGGTGTTCAGTGGAGATGTTCACAGTGGTGTACTGAGCCACTGTATATTCTCCAGGCTGTTTAGGGATCCCATTATCCCTCTCCTGCAATGGAAAATGCTCAGATGGGTAACCGACAGGATTCATCGCCGTCCGCTCAACAATAGTATGGTGTGCAACAACTCAACTCTCACTTTAAGTGTTGAATTCCTGTTAATGCTTCCTGTTGGTTAGCACATGCACACTGGCCTGTTTTTTTTTCTGCACCAAAAGCCATACGTGGTTCTAGGCAAAGAACATACAATACATGACTTTTTGCTTTCTTAAAAAAAAATGTCCTGAATAGTTTGCAGATGAGATGGCGGTGGCGGTGAGATATGTTTGGATCAAAGAGCATAAAACACAGATGAGCTAAAAATCAGCGTGGAAACTAGACCAGAAGCTGAGACCTGTTAGTGAACTAGAACATTAAAGAGGCCAGCAGCTGCCCAGTGGTTTACAAAACAGAAGCTAGTAAGATGATATGTGCATGCCCCTTGTTGGCAAATACAAGCACTGATCAGATAAAGCCCTGCAGCCTTACCAAGACCCTTACTCAAGTAAGATTGCATCTGTTGTGTTGCCATTTTTACTTCTTCCTCTTTCTTTTTTTTGTTGTTGTTGTCCTAATTAGTTTGCAGATTGAATTCAAAACTAGAATGCATTGTATTTGTTGAACTGGACATTACAGTATCCTTTAAATTATCCTTCACTGTCGCATTTCTAAAAAGTAAACCTGCAAAAAAAAAAAAAAAAAAAAAAAAAGTATTTAGTATTTAGAAATGTTTGACCATACCATCAACATGGCAGTGTTGGTCAGTTAGTCCACCAATGTGGTCCTGGCTGAAGTATCTTAACAATATTGAATACATTTTCCATGAAATTTTCGTACAGACATTCATGGTGCCCAGTGGATGAATCCTGACTTTGGTGAAGCCCCAACCTTTGCTGCAGTGCCACCATGCAGACCGAAGTTTCCACTGAACCTGTGAAATCTCTCAATATCCTGTAGAATCTGGTTCGGCACACAATTTGGCATTATTCAGGTTCAATTGTAATAACTTATTTCGGTCGCTAAACTTTTCATCTAGCGACATCAAGTCAAAATGTTTAATTTGTCCAATACTTGGCTTATGACCGAATACCTACAACAACGATGACGGTCTCCTCAGCCTCAGCTGGTCCATTGTGCATTTAGAATGTAGTACTGTCATTGTGGGTACGTTAGCATGCTGACATTACCATTTAGCTCTAAACACCGATGTGCCAACGTACTCCCCGGCAGAACCGCTAGCAGGGCTACGGACTGATATTTGATGACTAAGTAGTTAAGGGGTATGTTATGTGTATGAATGTTGAGAGTGTGCATATGCTCCAGAGTCCGGGTGTTGTAGTGATGTGAGGTACCTGTCCAGAAAAGGAATGTCCTCAGATAAGTGTTCTCTTTACATTGGAAATGAAAACAACAAAATAGATTCTGGCCGTTTTAGGTTAATTCATTTTAACGCTTTAAACAAGACCTACCCAAAAGATGGGAGGTAAAGGGAATAGGACAGAGGGAAATAGGGAACAAGGACCTATTATTGACCATACACTTGCAAATTGTGGCCGGAGCTGACTGAGATATGTAAAAGAATGGTGTGAGAGTAAGGGGGGTCATTGAATAGCACTCAAATAGGAAATAAGAAAGAAAAAGACAATTAACATAAATATAAAGAAATGGGAAAAGATATGTCTGATTTTCATCAATGTGTCTTCATTTTAATTTGTGGTTCGGTATGTTTGCTCTTTGATGGGCCTGCCTGACTCATGACAAATCAAATGGAAGAAATGATTTTGAGCATCACTTAAAGAGAGAACCGGAAACAAGGGTGAATGTTTGACTGAGTAACGGTTAAATATTGAAGTCCTTTGACCAAAGATTAAACCAGTGTTTAATACTATTTCACTATGGTTTCTCCAGAAACTAAATCTTGGACTCATGAGGACGACTGTGTTTAAATTTACTTTGTACAAAGGGAAGTAAGGGAATGACCAGAGAGGTCGATGCCCAATTGAGTTTTTCACGAGAACCAGGTACGCTGCAGAAAGTTGTAAACGTTTTAAAGTTAACAAGACTGGTTTTTCAGAAAGAGGTTCACTGAGTTTGACATAACTCTAACAATTAGAAGAAAAAAAAAGAAAAAAAAAAACTTTATTGAGAATTTAAAAAATAAATAAATAAATGAAAACGAAAACTGAAGGTGTTGAAAGGAACATAACTGCGGAAAAGTCTTCTCTTTCTCTCTATCCCTCTCTGCATCAGGGGGGTCCTGATCTCAATGCATGTCCTCCACCACCAGCAGCAGCAAGAACACAAATGCCTCCAGTTACCACTTCAGTGAATGAAGTCCCACCTCCTAGAGAGAGCACACCGTCACGGCTGTCCCACTTCATGCAGAGCAGGAGAAGCAAGAACGTGACACAGGCCTGATGGGTGTCATGGCATCCATGCTGAAACTCAACTGGATGCCACAAAGTCAAAGACTGATAAAAGAAAAGAACAACAACTTCACAACTATAAATTTGCTGGGACGTGATCTACAAAATAAACAATGTGTTCTGGCAACATTGATTTTACTAAATCCTTACATGTGTACCAGTGGATAATTTTAGGTGACATAAAGTTAAAAAAAAAAGAAATTTTTAATAATAATAATAAAATATAACATTTTTGTACAGCGTCCTGGGGAAGGAGGGCATGGACTTGTCTTGGACATATGGCAGATAGAAGCGGATGATTATGTCAGAGCTTTAACTAATATCATCCAAGTTTTGTCTACACAGGTCCAGACACCAGAGGAGACACCTGACAATCCTGTTAGATCCGGTGATTGGGTAAAGGTAAAAGTCCACAAACGAAAGCGGTCTGAACCAAGGTGGACTGGACCGTTTGAAGTCGTTGCAAAGACTTCACACGCCCTCCAGGTAAGAGGCCACAACAACACTAAGTGACACCACCTGTCTCACTGTCAAGCAGCATATCTGCCGTCCAGAACACTTCAACAAACATCACAAGATTTGGCGATTCGGCAGACAAAACCTAAAATGTACCGTAAAATAGGCAGTCCAAGAAGGGACCCCAAATGTTGGGGCTCCCCAAGAGTGCTACTGGGACTAGCGTTCCTGGTGTTTATAGTAGTTTTTTCCCTAACAAGGTGGGAAGGGCAAAAATCAAAAGAAGCTTAACGGCACCATTCCCCCAGGTACGCCGGTGACAAATTCTGGAATTACTTTAGGACAGACTAAAAAAAGTAAAACGATCACTACGAACCCCTAACCCCATGGTTAGCATAAAATAGCGGTGTAGACAATCACTTCTCTGACTTACTTAGTTCCTGGTTTGGCAAATATAATCAATTGGTAATATCTGTCATCACCACAATCAGCATCAATGTGCAGCATTTTAATACTATGCGGGTGCTGTTGCATCCCCTGCCTTAGGACACTCGTTAACCAACTGATTACCACTGCCCTGACTAAAGAAGCCCCTTTTACAATGATGCCCCTACTCACGCCTGACTTTGAACCTTATGACGAAAAATATGTTCCCGGGAATCCCACATCACACTTACTCAAACAAAGACGAAGAAGACCCTGACGATGACCAAGACGACATAGTGTAAAACCATTCATTTTCACACCATGAAATGGTGTTTGTTTTTTAGTATTAATGAGTTTTGCTTATACCTAAAACTGTGAATGAAATGCTGCTGTTAATAAAAAGGTCTGAAACATGCAGACATTGAAAGGTTCACAGAAATGTGCATTATAGTTAATACACTGAAGGAAATGTTTTTAGTCTCATATATCTTTTTTAGCTGCTAGGGCGCCTATGTGTGAACTCATGTAACCAAATGACAAGAAAAGTACTAGTAGAAACTGTTGTATAAAAAGGTGCATAGACATGCTGTGAATAGGGCGGAGGTTACAAGACAAAGCTACAACTCAGGGTCACAGCATGATGCGCCTACTGCCAAAGGAGGGACTCGTGTTGCCAAGAGGCGTGGACACGCATGTGCACCAACCAGAAACCAACAAAGAAGAACATACCTATTTGCATATGCTAACTAACAATTGAATGAGAGGCAACGCCTCTCACTGAAAATGTATAAAACTCTGTACAACCCTGAGTTCATGGTTCTGAAACAAGCGAGAGACAGATAACTACATTGCTCTGCTTTGTGGACCGCGACTTTCAGAAACCTCGGCCGAGATATACTCTCATCACAACTTTATACTAAATAAAACAACTTTACTATAACCTCATTCGACCAGAAGTCCTGACTGCTTTTCTCGAAGATTTTGAACACGACAGGACTCATGTGCCGTGTCCTAATTCTATACTCCACACTAATTCCAAGCAGGTTTTGAGATTGTATTATATTCACACTGGAAGTGCTACAGGGGACATCAATTTGGTCCATTTTTAAGTGTGCAATTGATGCACAGCATTTGCTCACATCAGACAAAAAAAATTAAATACATCAAAAATGTAGGTAGCACTTAACATAACGGCTCGGTAATAATATGGTAATATTTTAGTAATAGAGGTAAAAGTAATACCATGTACGAAAGTAAAACCCAGGTAATAGCTTGGTAATAACAGTGGGTATATGTGGGTAGTATTAAACTGTGTGCAAAAGTAGGCAACAGGGTAATATGGGGCCAATAACAAAGGGTAATTATGGGGAAACATTTAAAGACGGCAACGAGGCAAAACCGTTATTAGTATAGTTATATTTTGGTAACAATACGGTGACCTACGAACAATAAAATGGTCAGTGCAATATTTGGATTAAAAATGTTAACATGATGATAATGAGGTAATATAGGTTGAGGTTTTCAAAATAGTATAGGCTAGTATCGGCGTAATCCCTTCAAAACTGTAAGAAAATTGTTGGAAGTCAGAATTCATCCTCCCTAATGTTCCGCACATTCCCTTTTTGTTTCAAGATAATACCCTATAAATTATATGTTTAATGCTGTGACTTGTTGGTGTAGACAGTGTATAGAAATTAGTATGGAGATTTGGGGGCGGAGCCTTAGTCTTTTTTTCCCTAAGGGTGACGATGTAGAGTGCGATACATCTGGAACAGAAGAAATGGAGACAACTGGGAGCTGCTGATAGGCTTTGATTACAAATTCATTAATTAACACAGGCTGCAATACACATCTCATCTGAAAGAGTTTCAGAACGTGAACAATAATATAAACATAAAATCTGTCGTATCAGAAGAACATTTGAGAGTAAATTCACAACATTAGCAGGTTACATGGACAATCCATTCTGGACACTGATACACTTGATAGTTTGCATCCTGTTGGGGATCACTGTGGTCTCTTCTCAGGATGAAGGTGGCAAAACATGATATTTTAAACTTGAACTGTGAGGTGAATCTGAAATATTAAGAATCTTCTCCAAAATTTGTCAGATTTTGTAACCTTACTCATGACATTACAGTCATGTCTCTTTCTACAGATGAATAAATGTTAAACTACAACGTAAAACAGCGATTCATAACGGATTCTTCCAGTTTAAGGTTAAAATAATCAGTATTTGGTAGTTTTAGAACACAAAAAAGGCACTATTGATTTAGATTTAGTGGAAATAATTCCTCATCTTGAAACTTGCTCTTCATGAATTGCATATCTGATGAGATGTACAGACGCCCACAGCCATTTCTACTCATTTCAAATAAAATAGTTTTTCATAATTATTGTCTGAAAACGAGCCAAAACAGAATACATTTTGAATAGCAGGATCGGTTTTCTTCAAACTTAAGCTAAAGAAAAGAGTCGGAGAATCACAACATAGTAGTACACACACAACCTGAGGAATTATTGGAAACAATCATCACTCGTCGTAGCACTTTACAGCACTTGGGGTTAATTGATTTAATGCAATTAAACCAAAATGCAAAAAAAAACAAAAAAAGAAAACACTTTTCAATTATTTCCTAAATTTTTACGTGGTAAAAGTCAAGATCTCATAAGTGGCATGCTTTTGGTATAAGCAGTTATAAACAGACAGTGGTCAAAATATGTTTTAATTTGTAAAGCAAATCGAGGTGAATTTACTCGAAATGTTAAATCAAGACAAATGAACCTCACCGGATTTTATCAGAGATCAAGAGCCTCCTGAATATTGCTAGCTTTGACATTTTTGTTGGAAAATCAACTGTTTGGATTGACTGGATTAAAAATGAACTAACCCCAAACCTGACACTACAAGGTTAGTCCAATCTTGTCACTGTAAGTAGCAGTTTGCAATCACGCAAGTGCGTTTGCTTGTAGATAAATGAGGGGGCGCCCCCGGTGGACATTTAAGGCATCACATCTTGGAGGACGCAGCGATGGCCGAGGCCCCTGGACGGCTGTAAACGTGCACAGTTGTGTTCTGAGAGAGACAAAGTAGAAGGGAGAGAGAGAGAGAGAAAGATAGATTTCATTAGATCTGTTTTTATGTACATAATATACACAGCATAGTCCACAATTACCTGCTGGCATTATGAAATTTGTAAGAAAAAAAAAAAAAGATGGTGTCTGTCAAAAATGACATCACAAATTCTTAAATTTCATCCCACCTCATATTAATTCTTATACTAGATCTAAATATCTGTCAATGTCCCCCCCCGGTAATCATTGAAGTCTTGTCCATTTCAAAAGGCTCAATTCAAAAATACACAGTGATGTCACTAAACTTTTGTTTACACTTAGTATATACAGGGTTCAGTCAGTCCGTGTAAAAATTAAACACTTCCTTGATGAAACCTGTATTTTTTTTTTTTTTTGGATCCAATGGTTGCAATGACATTCAAAGAAACTTCTGTATGTTATGTTTCTAGAATTAAGAGTCAACTGGCAGGTTGGTGGCTGAGTGACGCTGTACTTAGGCACAGTGGTGCTTTGAGCTAAATGCTAACATGCTAATGTTTAACAGGTAATGTATACTATTTTTGTAATCTTAAAATAGTGTGTGAACATGCTAACATTTGCAACTTAGCACTACACACAAAGTACAGCTAAGGCAGATGGAAAAGTCATTAGTTTTGAAAGTATTTGGTCATAAACCAAAGTATGTACCGAAGTTGTAACACATTTGAGTTGCAAGATGAAAAGTCAGGGAATCATCAAAATTGTTGACCAACTCATCCTCTGGTGAACCCAATTTGGCAATCAGTCAGTTTTTAGAACAATTCACTCAAAATATGAAATGACAAAGTCATGATGGCGCGACAGAAAATGTCAGGGTATCACTAAAGTCAATAAGACAATGGCTAATATGAAAAAAATAAAAATAAATGGAAATTCAATCCTAAAATGTGCATATTTTAAAGTAAAATGCATCATTCTGGTGCACTATGAGAGCAAAATGAAGAGGCTACATCTGTAAACAAGTTTGTGCTCTATACAATTGAATCACAAACTTGTTGGTTGTATAGATATGCATGTCGCAGATGTAGATGTTGAAACAATGTATCATGCAGCCCTAAATAGGATTCATTCTCTGTGGATCATAAATGTCTGTACCAAGTTTGATGCCAACTCTGAACCAAAGTGGTGGGTGGACTGACCACAATGGCATCGCTGGGAGATGGAGTATTATCCAGCACTGGATTAGACCTTACAGGGACTGTGTTTACCTTCTGGGCCTCGGCACTGTGCTTGTTGAGGAGGGTCTGAACCCGGTTTCCATAGTCAGGATGAACAGCCTTCAAGTTCTCGACCTGCATGAAGAATCAGACAATGAGGCTTACAGGCTTTGCAACCATATTTTCATAGGTTCTTACCATAACTAAACTACTATGTGCTATAAGAATTGAAGCCACGGTGCTTTAAAAAGTTTCTCAACATTCAATTTCAGAGTTTCTCAGAAACTGTAAGCTGAACTGGGTAAAGCTTCCTGCACAAAAACCACCGGGGTTACTGAGGTTCGGGAGGGGGACATGGAAGAAAATATACATATATACGTATATACATATATACGTATACATACACATACATATATACGTATACATACACATATATATATACATATACACATATATATTTATATATATATATATATATATATATATATATATATAT
>CALSBV010012175.1:3517994-3535857 GCA_943590825.1 Bovichtus diacanthus | reverse complement strand
TATATATATATATATATATATATATATATATAGTTTTAAGTTTTAATGTTTGTAAAGCACTTTGAAACAGCTTTGTGCATGAATTGTGCAACATATTGTAAATATAATTGCATTAACTTATACCCACATAGCCACATAATTCCGAGCAAAAGCTTTTCAACAAGCTACAATCCTGTGGTTTTATCATGTAGCATCCGTCATTCTTTGCCATTGTGCAACTGATTTAAATACTGGAAATCCCATTTTTAGAAATCTTCAAAAAGTCATCAAAAATCTACTATGTATAACAGCATGAAATACAGTAAGGTGATAAAGATTGTGTGGGTACTATAAAAAGGTGATTTGGACTCACCATGCGTTTTTGGATGAAGAGTTGGGCTCCCTTTAGTGCCCCCGCCATGTTCTGGCAAAGTCTCTGGCGCTCCTCTTCGTTCAGCACCTGCGTGTAGAAGGTACGAACCTGCAATAAAACACACAAAAAAAAGTTGACAAACTGGTCAAAGAAGATCAAATCAAAATGAGATTCATTTAGGTTATTTCATAGAGAAACTGCAGTTTAAAAATTTGGTAAACTGTTAATTCAACAAATCAATAGGTACTCTGCCAATAAACTAATTAGCAGTAGGAATCTGACGTACTAGTAAAGTTTGATTGATATTTATTTATGTCATTATGTTAAAGCAGTATTAACACATTTTAATGGCCACTTGAGGCAGCGGAACAACCTGTAAAAACAAAATTTTTCATATTATGAAATAGGATAATCCTTTATTAGTCCCACAGCGGGGAAATTGTGCAGTGTTAGAGCAGCAAAGGGACAGTGCAACAACAAGATATATAGAGAGATAGATCTATATCTATATATAGATATAGATATATATATAAAATTAAGAATAATAGCAGCAAAACTATGGACCACTGGTCTTTCTAGTGATCTTAATATTCTGGCACAACACAGTGCAGTTTGAAAGTAAGTGAATTAATATATAAAAAGCACCTTTTTATCTCACAAATCGCTTGGCCATAAAAAACATGCCTATAAAAGTGTGAAGTTATCTTTACCTGTGTGACATTATCGTCATCTGCACTGTTGTAGCGTGCCACATCTGGAGACACCTTGAACTTGGACTCCACAAACTGAGGCTGGGTCTCTGGGGCACTGAAGCTGTTGGGATAGTAGTTTGGAGCTCCACCTAGAAGATAGACCGACCAAACACTGGTGAGTAGGGTAAGACAAAAACATGCTGTTGGAGGTTGAATTCTACAAATACTGAAGTAACTGAGGCAACAAAAGAAAAGCATTACTTATAGTGAGTGAATCTGATCGGTGTGGACAATATGGCATGCTGTGAATACTCTAAAGTATGTAAAAGGTTTTCACAGGTTTTCCAGGTGTTCGTTAGGGTGTAGATGACTGTGGTTAGTGTTCATAGATCCAGTTAGGATAAGATGGGTAAATGTCAAAAAAACAAAACATTCTCAGCAAGTAAAAAAGCTATTACAAGGGACTGTAATAGGGAAGGTATCACCTCCGACAAAGGACCAATGGCTAATAATTTTTGAAAAAAATCTTCTTGATGGATAAACAAATATATCTTTAAACTATGAGAAGCACAACTCGAAGAAAAATGGGAAAAATTGCCATTAAGTAAGACTCAAAACGGCAACATCAGAATGAAGCTGCAAATCAATCCATCAACAGGAATGTAGAAATGATGGAAAAAAAATGTTGATGATGTTGCAAATAGTTTTCATCCAAGGAGGGAAAAAAAACATTCTCACTCGTACTCCATTTGATACAGTCCAAATGGCGACACCTGTTGGGGAAACCTTGGCATTGCATGTGGTGGTAGAGGTGTGCTTGGTTTCAGGCGAGGTGGCTCACCTCTGCTGGAAAAACTCCGGCATTGCCAAAACTACAATACTGTATGGATATAAAGTTGTGTGAAGTAAAATCCCTTATTCTATGGATTATACAAGATTAACTGTTGAGCCACACTAGCCCAACCTCCTGCTTAATCAGTTAAGCATTTGTGTCCATCCTATGTTATCTTATGAACAAAGACACACATACTCAGCCACAGAAACGGACACACTGGCTGGACTATGACTTACCTTGGTTGTCAAACATGCACATCGGGCCATCACGCTGGTAGTTGGTCACACGGGCCCTGAAGGGGCAGTTGACGGGGATCTGCAGGTAGTTGGCTCCCAGCCGGTGTCGATGTGTGTCTGGGTAGGAGAAGAGACGACCCTAGACGAAGACATGATGGGACATACACAAGACACATCATTGGGACACCACTGTAGGTCTCTCTACTGTCGAAGGAGTTCACACTGAGCATGTTTTGAGCAGTTTATTCACAGGCATTTAGTCCAGCTTGAGTTCTACTGTGAAGAAAATGAAAACATCCAAATTTTTTTCATGAAAAATTTTTGTATTTTTTCACATCCAAGCTTTTTTCAAGAAAATTTAATTTTTTTCTTTACTTAAAGCTTTTTTCATGAAAATTTAGTATTTTTTGGCATTCAAGCATTTTTCAAGAAATTTTTTTTTTTTTCACATCCAAGCTTTTTTCATGAATTCTTTATTTTATTTTTTCACATCCAAGCTTTTTTCATGAAATTTTTTATTTTATTTTTTCACATCCAAGCTTTTTTACAGAAAATTAATTTCTTTTGTTTGTTTTTTTTTACTTTAAGATTTTTTCATGAAAATTAAGGTTTTTTTTTTCACATCCAAGCTTTTTTCATGGAAAAAAAATGTAGTATTTTTTCACATCCAAGCTTTTTTTTTCAATGTTTTTGAAAAATAGAAACAGTCTCTGGTCACTACAAACAGATATTGCAGATTTAGGTCTAATAATGGCAGCAGAGTATGTTTTAATTTTTTTTTACAATTCAATAATTTAATTACTTTTTGCAATTCAATCTGACCGAAAGAAATGTCAGGAGAAATTGTGCTGTGGCGTTACCTGCAGCATCTTGTCGGGGCTCGGCTCAATGCCTGGTGGCATGTTGCTGGGGTCGAAGGCCAGCTGCTCTATCTCTGCAAAGTAGTTCACTGCGTTCCTGTTGAGTACCAGTTTGCCCACAGGGATCAAAGGGTATTCCTTATGTGACCAAACCTGAATGAGAAAACTCTATTAGCTGAAAGACTGTCCCCTTCTGTTGGCTGGACAAAAACAAAACACAGAGGGAAGTATTTGACGTGCGCAAGGCTTTTCTTAACATCGCCTCATTTCAAATTTGTGTTAATATTCAAAACTAGGCATCAGACGTTGGCCTCTAAACAATGCCAATTAACAGATTTTAGTGAACAACACTTATTTGTTAATTGGACAGTTAAAAATGTAAAATCATGAATCATAAATATAAGGCTACTAGCATCACATTCTCCAAATGAACATTGCACACCCAGGGATGTGCAATTCATCAATAAACAGCTTCTCTATGAACTCGTAAGAAATATGGAGTCAAACCATACTACACTGAATGTGTACGTGGTCACAGCTACATTTTTTTGTCTTTTTCCTTTACGAAGTTACTGCAATGTCAAAACGTTACTCCAGGTTGGAATTCATTTGTAAGGCTTTTTAAACTTAGTGGACTGATCAGCCCTTAGGGTTTGGTCAACAAATACATTTTTACTCAATCATTTTTCTACTAATTGATGAATAATGGCAGTCACTTCTGTGACATCACAGTAATATTCACACATGTGCATTTTTATTAATAATTTAAATAACCCCTGATTACAACGAGTTTTGTTCTCTTAGTGATATTCTTGATACATCTGTGATAATGTCAACGGTTTCTTGAAAAGACACATTTTTTCCTGCTGTAGAGGGATGTGGTACCTTGGTAACATCGAAGGGGTTGAACTGGAACTGCTCAGCCTGCTCGAAGGTCATGACCTGGATGTAGAAGGTCCAGGATGGGTAGTTGCCATTGGCAACGGCGTTGAACAGGTCGCCGATGGCATAATCTGGGTTGTTGGCAGCCAGGCGGTCCGCCTCCTCCACTGACATATTCTTTATTCCTTGATCAGTCTAAAAAAAATTTAAAAAAAGAACACGACATATGACGTATGGTAACTAAGAAATGCCAGATAAAGTGTAAAATGAGAGTTAAGCCTGGGCTCAAACAGACCTTGAAGTGGAACTTGCAGTAGAAACGCTCTCCATCAGCATTGACCAGTTTGAAGGTGTGAGAGCCGTAGCCGTTCATGTGACGGAATCCATCAGGCAAACCTCGATCGCTGAACAAGAAAGACACCTGTGCAGGGGATACGGGACCGAAGACACAAGATAGTGACGAGTCCTGCAAAGTTTTCAGTGCCAACTACTGTGGATTCAAACCATTGACCAATCACTGCAGGTATAAATACAATGAGGCAAATAATGAAAAGTAATTGGAATAATTGTCTATTTCCACTTGAATTAAAAACAGTCATATCAAGTGTCACCAACTAAGGAATCTTCCTTCCTGAAAGATTCCTCTGTGCACTGGACTACAATCTGTCTTTAACAAGCGCATCGGGCTCGGCCGCAGCTACCTGATGCAGACTCTCGGGCCTCAAGCTCCAGAAGTCCCACACCATGTCGGGGTCTTTCATGTGGGTTTGGGGATTGCGCTTCTGGGAATGGATGAAGGACGGGAACTGCACGGGGAAAAGCGGGCAGGTTAACGTGATAACGTTTTACACTTGATTCATGGTAACAAAAATGTTGTGAAAGTACAAGTTAATCATCTGTGTGCTACAGTATAATATACTGGTTTTGTTTCCAGGTGTGTTTGTTTTTGGAATACATTCAAGCTTTTCAGGACTGATGACGCTCATCTACAATCTGTCCCTATATTTAATGACATGGTTGACTGGAAACTATTATTACAGACTATTATTGAATGACATTGTGGCCCTCACACTCCTGAATGAATGCTAAGCTAAATCTGGTTCATACACCACCGTACACTCACCAGAAGGGCGTCCCTGATGAAGAAAATGGGGGTGTTGTTGCCCGTCAGGTCCCAGTTGCCCTCCTCAGAGTAAAACTTGACTGCAAAGCCTCGGGGGTCTCGCACCGTGTCTGATGATCCTGATTCGCCAGCTGAAATAAAATGCAAATGACATTTGACTCGTAAATTAATAGAATAATATGTCACAATTCCACAGACATTGATAGAGTCACTGTTCTTATTTCAAAGTCAAGTAGTGTGTCAATGATTAGTCGATTAGGCAATCAGTCAATCCACAGAAAAATGATTGGCAACTATTTTGATAATCATTTATTCAAGCAGAAATGCTCAAAATTGTGTGGTAACAGCGTCTCAAATGTGAGAATCTGCCGATTGTCCATGTCCTACATGAAAATAAAACAGAATATTTTGGTTGGTCGGATAAAACAAGACATTTGAAGACATCCACTTGGACTGTAGGACATTGTAAAGGATTTCTTTTTTTTTTTTACTGTTTTCTGATGTGTTATAGATCAGACAATTAATTAAAAAAAGAATAATCGGATGATTAATCAATAATGTAAATGATTGTTAGTTTCAGCTCTGAAGTAAATGTCGAGGCTCATTCATCAGATCAGTGAAAGCAAACTGTTCAAAGTGTGAGTTGGAGGAGAACAGTTGGTCTCAGCTGATAAAAGAAGTGCAAACTTCCAAATCACTCTTACAAGGCACCATGCACCTTCTGACGCCACTCATACTAATCCTGTCAAACATCTGTGTATATATATTTATATATAAACTATTATAAAACTAATTCAAATGTTAAGATATTTGAAAACTACTAATATGAATAAATATGAATATCCTATTTAGAAACTATTTTGTGAACGTGTTCGAAAAAAACTGTCATCACACCACCTGAGCTTCAGTATATTGAGCGTATATCTTTTCTAGACGCGACTCTTCGAGAGCAGCCCCTGCGAAGTAAATTAGTAAATCGAATTTGAGAGCAGCATTTTCCAACCCACTTCTTTCATGGGCAAAAAAATGTATGATACAGGTTTAAAACAGATAAAAAGGTATAAATAATACAAATGTTGGGGTGAAAAAAACCAACTGTAAATATAAACTATTTATTGTTTTTATTTTTAAATTATTATTATTATTATATTAAGCGTAATCATCAGGTCATTTGTGTGACTTTCTATAAGCTTATTCTTTGTTTCCAGCATACATTAGACAATGTACGAGGACAACACATGACATGGTAGTTCTTACCCACAGTGGAGAAGCGGACAGCGACAGGTGTAGTCTTGCCGACATGCTCGAACAGTTTGGCCTTGCAGTATCGAGTGACGTCGTGAGTCACCTCAAAGTAACCAAACGCTCCTGCATCGAGGAGGGGAAATAATAAAGACATGGCATCGTTAGGTTCGCATTTTTATTTCAGCTCAAACATGTCTGCTTCAAATATTTGTAGGTTGACGGCTCAGACTAGTTGAGTTTTATTTCACCATGCACTGGAAAGAAAGCAGCTCCCTCCAGAGAAGGGCAAAGAAAAATAACTAACTCAATATCGGCCCAAAGTCTTTGACCTTGATCTGAAAACCTTGCAAAGATCAGAATTTGTCCGGAGCTAATCCACAAACGAATGACCCTCATTTGCCTTTTCATTTTTTTTTGTCAGTTAGTTCTATTGACTTTGGCAGGTTAATGTAGCTAGAGTTGCACAAGTGTCATTTCTTAAATTAGTGTGCACGTACGTTTGATATCTTTCCAATATCAAGAAGCAGTCTGAATATTATACTGTGCTGGAGAAAATGGTTAAAACAAGTCAGACCATTATGCTCTGTGATGAACTTATCTCAACTTAACTGCAACCCTGATGGGAGGAGACCATGACATGCAGTTACTGATATCATTTTATCACAAACATTGATCCCCGGACATGAAGGAACTTAACCAACCAAACTGTATGTATAATAAAAAAGGAGTTCGGGCTCTCCTTTTTGACTGAATGAAGAACAAAAACAGTGGCTGAGATGGTGTCTTTTTATTTGTGTTTATTATATACATATATTTGTGTTAGCTTATTATTGTGATTTGGATACTTCCATGCTCAAGACCAGTTTTTATTAAAACTTTGTTCAGTCTTACAAGTCCTGCTCTTCAAGTTTTGATTGTTGACTTCATGGATAATGATCACAGCAGCATAACTCACAATGCTGCGCTAGCAAAGAGTTCTTAGCGTGGAATACTTTTAAGCATTATATAATAATATTATTTTTATATACATTATAAAAGATTCTACGTGGAGCATTTTAACATCAGCGCATCATCACCACGTCCAGTTGGACACATTAGCATCATTCAGAGAGACAAGTGCAACCATTGCAAAAAGACCTCTGCAAGGCTGTACAATGCTCCGTATATTATACAGATTTCTTTTTTATAGTATACAGTACAAAGGGTGCATTATGTCTCCAGAAACAGTTTAATGTTACAAGCAACTAGAACTGGGCATCAACCCTGAATACTTGTTTTGCTAGCATCACACAATAATATCAATATCGTCAGGATACAAAGTCTCTTCAGTTTTGAGAAACACAAAAGCACTACAATAGCGTCTTCAAAGTTTAATGTCAACCTGATATAGACAACATAGGAGGTGACACAGAATCAGATACACACAAGAGACTGATCACTGGCCGACACTCACCTCCCCCTTTGGCATGCACCACTCTCTCTGGGATTCGTTCCCGGTCAAAGTGGGCCATCTCATCTGTGAAGACCACGTCTTGGACCAGCAGAGGGCCCCTGGGACCTGCAGTCTGCAAGTTCAACTTGTCTCCGACAGGATGGCCAGCCCCCGTGGTCAGTGTGTCTGGCCTCTGTTGCAAACAGAATCCATGTTAAAAAAAAATACACGAACACGGACGCCCCGGTAGCTCACCTGGTAGAGCGGACGGCCTGTGTACACAGGCTGAGTCCTCACTGCGGCGGCCCGCGTTAGAATCTGACTTTGCTGCATGTCTTCCCCCCTCTCTCCCCCCTTTCACTCTACAGACGTTCTATCAATTAAAAAAAAAGCAAAAAGGCCCAGAAAATAATCTTTAACATTCACTTATGTAAATATGTTTATTAGACCAATTACATGTGTACATTTATCATAATAAAAAATGTAAATCATGTTGCAAACAAATCATACTTTTTTTTTTTATTCAAAAAAAATAATAATAATAATATAAATAAATAAATAATAATAATAATAATAATAATAATAATAATAGGTTAGCGAGCCCAAGGTGGCAACTTTAAAAAGGGTCTTGCTAATTTAAATAATATAACATACAAAAGAAGCAACTAATCTTTACATTTCAGATGCCAGAATTAAGAAATATTTGCAATTCAGGCTTAATTAACTGAAGCAAAGAATCAAAGTTGTTGCACATTCATTTCTGTCTACAGATCACTCCATTTAAAATCAACTACTTGTTTCATCACTAATAAAAAGGAAAAAAAAAGAAATTCCTTCCTACGTGGTGCTGAGACAATTAGTATGCATAAGAGAGGAGTCGACTGGCGACTAACATTTGCTCATTTTCAAAAATTTGGGGTATCGAAATGCACATTTCTGCGACTGGCACAACACTGACGCTTGGCGTGTTGCACCAGAAGTACTAACAATCTAAAACTGGGTCCACCAAATCCATGTGCTGAGATCGCAGTAACTTCGACATTAAATCGTGACTGCTTCATACTTTTCACAGCTATAAATGATTTTGTAATTATTTATATATATATATATATATATATAAATTATTTTGTAATTATTTATATATATATATATATATTTTTTTTTTTATGAGTATTAGGCATGAGTATTATGACAACTGTTACGTGGTGTGGTGTGTGCGCGTGTCTCTCTCTCGCTAATTGTCTCCCTCCAGGTACGCCTTTACTCAAGTGCTCCCAATCTCTCAGCATGGCCTGGGGATAGAGCACAGAGCACCGGGGATAGAGCACAGAGCACTGGGGACAGAGCACAGAGCACCGGGGACAGAGCACTGGGGACAGAGCACAGAGCACTGGGGACAGAGCACAGAGCACTGGGGACAGAGCACTGGGGATAGAGCACAGAGCACTGGGAATAGAGCACAGAGCACAGAGCACTGGGGATAGAGCACAGAGCACAGAGCACTGGGGATAGAGCACAGAGCACCGGGGATAGAGCACAGAGCACTGGGGACAGAGCACAGAGCACTGGGGACAGAGCACAGAGCACTGAGCACAGAGCACTGGGGATAGAGCACAGAAGTATGCTCCAGAGGGGCCCGTTGTCAGCTCGTTCCCCGCCTGTCGGTGCGTCTCTGCACCCTCCCTCTCCCTTTCCGGAGTGTCACTGTTAGCTCTGTGTTGAAAGTATTTCATTTAACTTTCGCTTGTTGTTTTATTTAACGACAACACTCGGACTGCCCTGGAAACTTGCACAGCTGCTAAAACAGGATAAATAAATAAAATACTAAGAGAAGGACAACATCCAAACGAGCATGATGGAGAGACGTGGACTACAGTGAGGTTTACTTGAGGTGACCGTAGCTATTTGCTCTGATATGCTCTGGTTATCTAACCCACAGGGGTGAAGTTCAACCACAAACATGCCTCAGGACAATGACTTACTTCGTGAATTTGAATGTCTCTCCTTAAGGATATTAAAGCTGTTTGTATGTTAATTATGTTTTACTAAAAATGTCTGGAAAACGGTTGGTGGTTAACAGTTAACGCTGCTTCCCGGTATTTGATTTATTTTATATATATATATATGGGGCTATTTTAGCAATAATATTAGCAAACGACTGTGGCAGGTCTGCCAGTGAGACCTTCACAATAACAACGATTACATGGCTGCAAAATAAACATTTAACGGTACTAAACTACTCGGAAATGAAAGTAGCTCGCCCGACAAGCTAGCTTTAGTTTTTCGTAAACGTTAGCTGGTTACCCTAAACGACCTCTCACCCATATACCCCCAAGTCAGGCAGCGCTAAGCAGCAAAAACACTTGATCAAATGCAGGGTATACACAGACCTGGGAGCCCCTGTTCTCCTTCCATGTCTTCATTTGATCCGTAGCTTTATCTCTGTTGTCAGCCATCTCGATAGTTCAGCGCTACGGGAAGTTTAGACGACACCCTGCTCGGTAGATGTTACGGAAAAAAATGTTATCGTTCTTATTCCGATGGCTAGCAAATTCTTCCTGGACTTTGCTCAATGTGACTCCGCCCCTCCGGCAGCCCACCTCTCTGATTGGCTGAAAGGAGGAACCTGACCTACTTTTGAGACAAGAGGAGAAGGCACCAAACCAAAGATGTATGTATTGTTTTGTAATCATACAGTATGCTATCCTTTTGCTCAGTTTTCAAAACAGAGTTTCAAAGTGCAAAAAGTCATAAAAGAGATTATTCTTAAGATCATGTAATAAAGCATAGCCCACCTCCATCATACCAGTCGATATTGTGCTTAAGCGATGGTGGAGTGTAACTAAGTACTTACATTTACAAGTACTGTGCTTGAGTCCACTTTTGAGGTACTTGAGTGTCATTATATGTTGTGCTACTTTATTATTCTATTCCACTACATTTCCCAGGCAAATATTGAACTTTTTACTCCACTACATTTATTCGATTGCTTTAGTTACTAGTTTCATTGCAGACTTATCAAAAGAAAATATAAATCAACTAATAAATGAGGATGTAATATAGGTTAAACTTCCCAGCAGTATATAGAAGAAATTAAATTAGATCCACCTTTACCAGCTGCCACGTTAAAGTGATGTGGGCAAATCTGCATAATGCATACTTTTACTTCTGGTACTGGAAGTATATTTTGATGGTAATACTTTTGCACTTTTACTTAAGTAAGAGTTTTGAATGCGGGACTTTTCCTTATATCCGAGTATTGTTACTGTAATATTGCTACTTTTAAGTAAAAGATATGAATACTCCCACTACTGCTGCATATTCCTAAAAAAGAAAGTCAATTAAAATAATCACAAACCAGTTTACAACCACCTATATACCCTTCCCACACTCTATTCCTATTGTGTGTTTTACTTAAGAACTACATTCTTTTCTCCTGCCATTGTAATGAGAAAAAAGGGAAGAGTGAGACGCGTTTCCTTCTCTCAGATTACACCAATTCCAGGTCATTCCAACGACAAAAAACATGTCAGCAGACTGTTACTGTTGAATTGCTTTTATTTCAAACAGCATTCACACAATACACTGTATTCTTGAGGCACATTCACATCGAGTGCTAAATAACTTCATGCAGGGTTGAATGTAGGCTACAGCTTTGTGGAATCCAATGCAAATGCTGATCATAAATGAAAATATTGCTTCATTATTTGGCACAGTAGGAAATATTGTCTATTATATGACCACAGGTGTGTTATTTTTGGATTGATTTTCAAAGTGAGTTGAGGAATGCAATCAGAACTTGACAAAAAAATGTAGACTAGGTTCTGCTTGAACAAAACGAAAATCACAACAGTGCATTAGGCCGATGATGCTTTTAGAGTTAGCGGATAGTTCACATGATAATTCACATTCAAAAGTTACAACAAAACAGCACTATTGCACAATGTTGTAGAGAATATCCCAGACAGATAAAAAGCAACCTTGACATTGTGACTTTTACAAGACCCCTGTCACTTTATTTTCATTTTACCAGCAATGTCACCATTCAGGCTTCATGCTACAAAGCGGCTCCTGTTGGTTTCAAACAGAACGCCCTCAGTGCTAACGAGATGTTTGCAGGTGTCTTTAGGACGGAAGCTAAAATGAGTGTGACAAGTGCCTGGTGAAAAACAACTACAGGTTAATTCAGAATATCAAGGTGTTTCCTCTGAGACAAAAGGAACTGTAAACCCATTTAAAAGGGTCAGTATACTTTACATCACAAGTTAAATTCCCAGAGGTGTTTTGATAATAATTCAGCAACGATATTGATGTTACATATAGTGTTGTATAAATGAACATGTAGTCTGATGTCTATTAAATTTGTATTACTGTGAAAAACATGAATTGCACCCAGACTTTAGAGGGGGAAAAAATGACATTGAGAAGAATGTTGTAGTACACTATTTACACTGTTAATTATGCTTATGCAAATTGTGTTCCATTAATCATGGTAAAAATAGAACAGTATAATATGATATTTATATGCTGAGTATGTCTGATTTGGCCACCCTGTAACAACTGCTACAAATTACAATTATTTCACCTGGATAAGAGTACCTGGATTTTTTTTTTTTTTTTCAAAAGCACAATAATATACATACCAAACCAAAAACCTACCAAAACCTCTATAATTTTGTCAATCTCACTAGTTAAGAAATGACACAAGCAAATCCAAAAGAGCTAACTCAACTCGGCTCTAAAAACCGCAACGAAATCAATCAAGTAGGCGCAATCAATGACTGGTTTGAACAGACGAATGAGTGTTTTCCTGAAAGAGAGGCGATCTCACCCCTTCGTCCAGTCGCTCATTTAAACAGGCTACAACCAGAGTAGGCACCATGCAGAGAGGGGGTTACGTCTGCCCAGGCTGGGCTCCTGTTGTTTATTAAGTTTCACATCAAAGTCCAAACTGAAATTCTGACTTTTGAGAAGGGGAAAAGTACCCACACATTCATGTCTCCCCTGCTGTTGTTGTAGTGGAGAATCTGGATTCAGGCCGATTCTCAAGCCAAGGGGACAAGGTGAGGACGTAGGACGCACACCACTTGAAAACTCAATTACTTTCAGTATGTCATTTGGGTAATTTGGGATATGCACTGCACCTTCCTCACCCAGAGTGCACCCAGGCCAGAATTAAAGCCAAATACTAAGGACAGGGTTTAAGCATATAATTGATCCAGCGATCAATAAAAACATGCTGTTCAGAGTCAAACATTGGCTTTTCCGAATCCTCCCCCCTTACACGAAGATAAGGTGTTCACTCCAATTTGTTACTCACCACGTAGCGCCAGATACCCCACACAGTATCCTCCTGTGGGCCAAAAACTCTTATCTTACTAAAACAGTGTAACAGACTGGCACCAAATGAGCGGAGAGGTGAAGGAAACGAGAAGAAGCGAGTGTTTTACTTGAAACAGGTCGGGTGTGCGGGAGGGCAAGGAGGGCTAGATCCTGCGCAGAGGGTGCCACATGGACACGGGCTTCCTCAGAGTGGCCAGCATCTGATTCCAGTGGGTGATCCCCATCCCGCTGGCCTCTGGGCCGATGATCACGTGACCCAGGTTCTCGCCCCGGCCGTCGTCGGTGGCCTCTGCCACTGTCACCCTCAGGGAGAGTTCCTGCAAACAGCATATCATGGTTACACAACCTGCTGTGGAAGCATGACTCGGCATCTTCTTTGCAACGTGGTTCATACAGATCTTCATGGAATCAGTTAAATGGACACATGTAAAAACAATATTTGCTCTTTTAATTGCTGATGGCATTTTAATCTTATCATCTTCTACGCACATTTAATTTCATTACTGTTTGGCTCATTTAGTAAATAGCCAGAAGTGTAAGAGCAATTACATCCTTGGGCTTTAACATCTTTTACAGAGTGATCCATGCATTTAAAATACACATTTTGTACTGCAGGAACATGCGAATGATGCTGTCATGTTTAGAATGATATTTAAACACATGGTTCTAGGGATATGTCGTCCAGCAGTATGTCCACCACTTCGGTCCTGAAGGCTGAAGTATTAAAAATAAAAAATATTGTATTGTTATAATATATAATATTATGTTGCACATTGCTGAAGACTTGCTAACAGACGTTCCTTGTTCTGAGCACAATGACAAAAAAATATCTATTTATCTATGTATAATGTAGTATTTTTATTGACTTTTTTAACTTGTATTTGACAAGGACTTCTCTTTTTTTTTTATGAGAGTAGTTAACACATACGCATAAATACCTGCATTGTTACTGTTCATGTTCTTTTAAAAACAATTTTTTTATCTAATATGTTAAGTACTGTTTTAAGAGTAACTGTTGGCAATGCTGCTTTATTATTCCGTTTTTGTTATCCCATTTTATCTTTCATATCTTTTTCCTTGACTGTGGATGATTAAAGCTTCCTCTCATCGTTCCGTCATTCGGGACTAGTTTGGTGCCACAGTCTAAAGCGTCACCTGCAGGACGAGGGACGGCACAGAGAAGATCATGGCTTCGTTGAAGATGGGGTTTGTGTCGTCCCGTTTGGTGGAAGTCTTCTTCTTGCTGATCTTCCTGCCGTCTTGCAGGAGATACACTTTGACAAACGGATCTGAAAACGAGAATGAGCGAATACGATAACGACCGCGTTGACGGCTTTCTAAAGCCCAAGATACACACGTACGAACGTAAACACCGTTTGTAGAGCATGTATTAAACTCCTCATTAAAGAGCAATCAATTACAAGCACAGTTCTGCACACACAGTTAGCTCTGAGGATGATAATGACCTTCATCGGTACAATGTTGGTGTGGCACTTATCTGGGCATTTAATGTGATAAACAAGTCATTTCAGACCCATCGGCCTGTCTGGATATGAATAAGTGTGTCTTCTGGGAGTCGACTTTAAGAATCTGTTATTACTGAGTCAGTTTCAGGTTATGAGCGATTTAGAAAAATGTAGAAAGAGTCAAAGAGTTATTTTTTGGTTGTTATTTTGCCAAATACTGCACCTTACCCCATCTCAGCTCATCTTTTTTTTTTTGTATTTGTATAAAACATTTTGCACTATTTGTACATTTTTGTAAATTTTGGAATCTTATTCTGTCTCCCACTGTGTTTTGCAACTGTTGCACAACAATTTCCCTCTGGATGGATAAAGTTCAGTCTCATCTTATCTCTTATCGCAAAGGCAGACAGATTATACACAGTTCAGACAAAGAGTTACCGATACTCAGGGAGCATGTCATTCACACACATTTACAGATAAAATACAAAAAACATGCCACGGCAAATAAACGAATGTCCCCGACCTGCAGTGTTCTTGCTGTTGGTCCACACCAGGTTCTTGCACTTGGCCACAACCACTGTGAGGCGCTCTGCTGTCGGCAAATAGCTGAGAGACAACAGGATCTCCCCAACTGCATCCACAGCCTGCAGAGTTATACAAGAGCATGGCAGACATTAAATATAACACACACACACACACTGTTTATACATTATATATACATATATCTGACTATATATATATATATAAAACGTTTATACGTCTATAACGTTTTTTTTCTAATTTTATTATTAAATAGTTGGTTACACATATAAGGAAATGTAATAAAAAAAAAAAATGCTTAATTTAATGATCCTTATTGTTAATTATTTTTGTTTTATTGTGCATAATCTAAATGCAAATGTAATGAATAAAGTTATAATAGCTTCTCAAAATTGCTAAAAGTATTAATTGATTATAATTAAACATGGTACAAGCATGCAGTTATTTTTTTGGCACATTGCATTGTTGTTTATTGAATATGACATGTAGTTTGGCTGAATGTCCAGCAGGGTCTCTCACACCACCGTGTTTTCTTACACAACATTTAGACACTTTAGTTTACAGTCTGAAGCAGTACACGCCACACTGGAAATGGACTAAAATCGTCCTTTAACTGTCGAATTTATTACAGCATTATTTTTTTTTGTACCTTATGCCACATAACCGTGTTGCAACTCACCTTGTTGACATCTTGAAGGTAGAGCCAGGCGTTGAATGGTCTGATGTTCAGGTCCAAGTCTGACAGCTTGAGATCTGCTACCCCCGCGCTGATGTTTCTCTCATCAGCATCGATACCAAAAGCGGCGCAACGCAGGCTGTACTCCTCCAACAGGGACGAGTCCATGGGGACGGAGAAGTGCTCATCAAAAATCACGGTGTATGCATTCGCCTGGATCTGCCAGAGGCGAAAAATGGTTGAAATGTAGGAATTTACTTTTCACATGTAACATCCACCTCCCATTGGGACAATTTTAGAGGCAATTTTTGCAACTTGTGACTCTGGCACAAATAAACACAGAGGTAATAAAAACAGCACAAAAGTCGCTGTTTGCAATGATGTTATAATAGGCAATAATCTAACTTGACAAGAAAAGATGTGGTGTATGCTGTGACATCAGGCAGGCAGCGAAGCACACAATTCTATTCATTAGAAATTGTTTGTTAAAGGGTCAATTCACCCAAAAAAAATGGACATTGGTCTCTGAAATTTCTGCTCCCACTTCAATACAAAGAAGGAAAAAAAAAGAATCTTGGCTTTGAAGTACTCTCTACTGAAGAAATAGTACCCATGAAACTCCTGGCAGTGTGTGCTGAGGACTATCCATAGTAATGGGGACATTGTTTCTGGAAAAGTCATGATGCTGTGTTTTCATTTTTCAATGTTATCAGCAAACACAAACTAAATTCTGTTCTCCTTTATTGTATTAAAATGGAGCTGTAGATAAAGCAAACCGTAGATATCAAAGTTATGCCCTTTTATACTTCCCGTCTATATTGGCTTATTGTTCTGTGTAACGTCCCTGATTTATATTCAATATGCACTTTGCTACTGTTTGCACTTTCTGGTAAGTTCCCAGAACTGCATTTTATTTATTTTTTTTTACCAGTGATTACTTTATGCAAATAAAATGTAATCTAATCAAATCTAAAAATCTGAGAAATAACCCCCAAATTATCTGGGTGAGAAAAAATTTCACCAACGCTTTAAAAAAAAAAAAAAAAGTGAGGCAGAATCAGTCAAAAATAGCTACAGATACAGAAGGAATAGTCTGCAGAGAGGGAGTCAAAATGTTCTATTTTTCTGATAAACATTTTTGTTGTCTGCATTGTTGAGAACATTGCAGTACATTAGGAGCACAAGGTCATCGTGGATACTTCTCACACCATGTCACGTTCCTTCACTCTGTTGCTACTAGGTTTACTGGATATCATCCGGTAAGAAAACCAAGTGTTTCCAAGTGGAAACAGATTAGTAATCACTATTCAATTTATTTTCTTAGCAGCCAAAATAGCTTTTACAATGAAAAAGACTTGGTCTGGCCACCAGGACTACTTTAGATTGAAGTGACCAGCATTGGCTGTGTGGCTAATGGTGTTTTCAGGCCATCAGATACTAAAACGTGCTGAATCGAAGGTTTTTAAAGCGGTCGGAAGTTACCAGGCAACTAGTAAATGTGCAGAGGAGAGTGGATTTAATAATAGCTCTTTTTCACACCATGCTTGTTCTTGAAGTGTGAAATACAAAGAGGAGTATTTCTGCTCAATACTATAACACAGATACAGTGAAATAGAATACAGACAGAAAACAATAAAAGCATGGGGTGTGGTTTTTGATAAAAACAACAACTCACGATACAATAAATAGGAAATGTGAATTCAGAGCACAGGGTGTGCAGATCAGCCTGTGAGGCCGACCTTGGATCGCACGTCACATCAAAGAGCTGAATAGCACCATACTCATACATCCAGCACCCATAGAATCCTGGAAAAGGCCCCGCCGCCGCCGCCGTACAAATATGTACATAAAGATGTGAAGCATCCAAAGCAGGCAGTATCTCTCTGCCAACCCAGCTCACACAGACCTGCACTCCATCCACAATATGTCTGTCTGCACTGTTAAGCTTATCGCTTGGGGGGGGTAACAATGGGTGATGTGTGCGAAAATGAGGCAGTAAAAGCTCAGAGAGATGCGTGTGTGTCTGTGTGTGTGTGCATGTGTGTGTGTGTGAGAGAGCTCTAGTAGACAGAGAAAGAGAGAATGAAGGAAGAGTGGCACATTATCACAGGCAAAACAAAAGCAAGAAGCAGTGGCAGCAAATACATGGGGAGACGAAGAGATGAGGGGGGGGGGGGGGGG
>CALSBV010012175.1:3503477-3515977 GCA_943590825.1 Bovichtus diacanthus | reverse complement strand
AGTCAATCTACATCTACTCCTGATGAAGGTAAAGGATGTGGAAACAATCTCCTTGACTACATCCAGCTCCCATGGGGCTCGCCACTCACGCAAATGAAATGGGCTCGTCCGTCAGACAGGAAGGGATTGGTTTGTCGAGCTGTCGGATCAAGACTCTCACCCCCGTGGGACGTATTACTGTCTCTTGCTAAAAAACAAAAAAAATCAGCCAAGGTCCCTTTAAGCGATGTATTCCTCAACGCTAACCCCCGTCACTTTACTATTCAGAGAGACACAACTCTGACCACCCAACGACAAAACAAAGACGCAACAAATTTACTTGGTTATGTTTAGTCAACAGAACTACTTGGTTAGGAAAATACTTTTCCCTCGAAACGTAATAGACAATGCAATTTCGTTGAGTGGGAACACCATTTTTAGGAGACCGGGCTGGTCCACAAGGTGCAGCCCAAACAAGTCAAACATGAAACAAGTCCTAGTTAAAAAAAACAAAAATGAAAAAAAGAAACCTCATGCCAAGATCAGACCATGAGAAGTGGTTGAAAGTTCCAGAAAAAGCTGGTCAGTTTTACCTTGTTCTTTGTCAAACTACTATTTCCTCGCTCAAGGCCTCCACATACTGAGGAGAACCACACTCTACCACTTCAGTGGTTTTTACTTTTCATCATTTGGGTACAAACACATTCATATAAGCACAAAACAAAAACAGCCTCTTTACCCTCGTGACGCCCACGCTGAGCTCGTCTGGCCCCAGGGAGACTCTGATGAAGCAGCCGGGGAAGTCTCCCTCCTCCCTCTCCAGCAGGTCTTTGCCCTGGTGCAGATTGATGTGGAGCAGTCCCGGCCCCTGGCCCGGATGCCTGGGCTGCTCAAACTCGAGAGTCACCTCCAGCTGGCCGACCGTGAAGTCGTGGCCGAAGTTGTTGGCGATGGAGGAGATGGAGCTGAGCGAGTCGGTGGAGATGGATCGGTTAAGCTGGGCCACACCGGTCGGGTCCAGCTCCCTGCTCATCAGCTCCAGGTGGCCCAGGTCCCTGAAACCATCTGGGGTGTCTCCAAAGGCCAGGCTGGGCTTGCGGCTGGAGGTGGTGGAGGTCCGCCGGTGGTTGTTGGCCGCCACTCGCTTCAGATAGGAGTTAAATAAGGGATGAAGAACATTTTAAAAGGTAATGAGATGGAAATCTAATGTGGCGTGTATTTGGAAAGTTGAGGTTTAGTAGTCGAATATTCTTCATTAGTGGCTGGAAATTCCGTCATGAAAATGGTGAGAGTGAACAAACAGTAAGCAGTGAAGTTGTTTCACTCAACTAATTTCAACTCAACTTTTTTCCTAGTTTTGACCAATATTCCTGTCAATATTAATAAAATAGTTCTCACCAAAGTAACTGCTGAGATCTGGAAACACGGCGACATAGCTAACAAGAGGTCTGAATGGGTAAGAAACACCTCAGAGGATCAGGTTAGCCAAAGTTACTCAGGAGAAATATTAAAGGTGATCGATGAAATTATTGACCAATTTCGACTGCTTGTGTTCCTTGGCCCTGTCAAAACTCTGTTGTAGTAATAACGCTGTGTTCCCAGATCTCAAAAAATTACTTTGGCTAAGTGCATGTTGTCAAAATAAAGACACAAATTGTAGATTTACCTTCTAAGGTAAAAGGTAATCATGGGCCATTGAGGTCCAAGTTTCTGAGGGTCGAACTAAAAGCTGTCCAGTGAATTTCAAAGCACAAAAATCCTTCACCCAGACATATATATTTTGTATTTCTGAGTGGCATGGTTGTAAATGCACCTTTTGTCTGACTTCTGAGAAGGAGGTTCCATATTTTTCTTGCAAGTATCGATAGTCAAAGTTGGGGAAGGGGGACGGCGCAGGGAAGGTTCCAGATTTCCACAACTTCCAGATGTTGATCCCGGCCACGCACAGCAGCACCAGGAAGCCCACCAGGTAGATCCCCACCTCCCAGCCGGGCGGGTTACGCACCACTGAAAGAGACACACAAATCAAGCGCGTCAAGCTATCCTTACTTCCATTTCATCAATGGTAGCATAACGTTTGGCCTCAGAACACAGCCTGTATTATATATTTGATGGGGGAGTTTGATCACTGGTGGAAGTGCACAGTTTGGGAGAAACACCGGCGAGGGAGAGAGTTTTGAAAGGCTTTTTTATTAAAGACCAGGGGGAGTCTTAACAAGCTCACAATCACTGAGCACAGTCAGGCTCGTCATTTAGCACCGAGCATCGAGATGACTTTGGGAGACTTCGGAAGGCGTAAAGTTTGATGTAAATCGGGTAATAGTTTGGGAGGAAATTGAAAGGCCTCTCCGAATTAAACGTCAGAGCATCATGTTGCATTTTAGCGAGGGATTGTGCCTGTGCCGAGCTGGCTTTCTCAAGATGAATTGCGTCTGTAGGAGGACTTTGACAGCTTTATCTCTGCTTTTTAACGCGAGAGATAAGCCAATTAAAGGGAAAGTCGAAATGTGTTGTAACGTCGACGGCCTTCAGGAAGGGACGAGGCCGAAAGAGTTACAAAGCGTGAAAAGGTGACTATAGCTGCCAGGCAACACATAGATGCACACCGATGAATGAAAGTCTACAAACAGCCTCATCTCTCAGAGTCTGTTACACACACACACACACTCACATATGTTTACAACAGTGTGGACGCCACCTGCATTAATCCACACAAGGACACCCATGCAGAAAAAAAAGGAATATGCTGGAACTGACAACTCACCACTCAGATGGTAGCCTGATATATCCCCACTTTCAGCGGAGGACATGGTGCTGCAGCCAGCCTGGAGAAAAAAAAAACATCAAAAGCACAATAATCTGTTCAAGTGGCCTTTTATGTCAGATACCACAACAGAGTCTGATACTGTTCCCAGACATGGTCCTAGAACAAACTGCACAAAGAAACATAACAGAATTAATCATCCAGAATAATCATTTGTGTTCTTTATTCCTCCTAAATATATTGAGTTTTCGGCTGAAGGAACAATTCATTCTGTTTTTAGAGTACAGTTAAATAACACTTTCATTCTGTCTTCCGAGCAAACGTGGCAATTAACCTGCTTTGGGCCACAGGGCAAGATGAACCGCGGGAACCTAACGACTCCTGACATCCACCGCTGCTGCAGATACCTGCACAGGATGGGGTGCGTGCACAATAACATGCATGCATCACAAGGGATGTCAGGGCTCTGGAATGCATTTTCACATTTTGGCCCTGTGCAGAAGTGGCCAGCAGAGGGCCGACACATCTGGAGCTTTCCAAATGAACTAAAGCATCCACTCACTGATAAACACTCCTTACAAGTAGAGTGGAAACCACCTGTTGGCCACACCTACTCCAACAGGTTGATACCACATCTTTACACATATGAGTGTTTTCTAGTTAAGGTTTGGTTAGGTTTAGACCATTTAAAGTAGAAGGTTAAGGGTAATGTAAGATTGTTGGCAGGGTTTAAAAGAGTACTTCACCATTACATTTTCCACTACACATTACAATTTCCTCCCTTAGAGGTTTTGTGGGTGTATGGCGACATCACGCTACCTCCGTTTTTTTGCTTCAGAGACAACAGTCATTATTTGTGAGACCACAAGAGGTTACGTGTCAGAAAAAGCTAAACTGTAGGTCGATTTAAGTCTTGGAACAAATGACTATTGCTGTTGTTGTTGTTTTTTAATTTTTCCACATTGAACACGTTATAAGACTTGGGGAAGACTGAGGGCATATTCTACACAAACAATACGATATATAATAATACAGTATGTTGTGTTCCAAACACACTTTGTTTGTCAGAAATTTGTTTTTTTTTTCTGCATGAGCATCTACAATAGTTTGACTGAAACTGTGGCGGGAATTCAACAAGTAACAAGTTTTTTTCAGGAGCAGAGATGAAATGTATTGTACATGTGAAAGACTTACTGTTAGTTTGTAATCATACTGCTCTGACAAGAAAAAAAGGAAATGTAATCTGTTCCCTGAGTTCTGCTTATGGTACCCTGCTTCTGGGAGAACTCAATGGTCGTAAATAGCAGCAGGGGCTGTTTTTTTCAAGAGACAAAAGAGAACAATATTTTCCTGAGCCTCCCTCTTCCTCCGCAAAGTGCAAAATGAAAAAAAAACCATGGGCGCTTGTGTGTGACTCATTCCTCCACCCAACCTCCCCTCCCGCTCCCTACACTTGTTGGAGTCTCCCCATATCTCAGTGGCTCAGGGGGAAACAGGAGCATTACACTAATGATATAGAAAAAAGCTGGAGGGGGGGGCTGGGGTGGGTTTGTAGACGCAATTCTGCTGAGCGCTTTGCGGACCACAGCCATGCAGGCCAATTAAAGTGGCTGACGCAGTGCAGGGCCCACTGACAGCTGCTGATGTGCTATTAGCAAAGCATGGGGGATCTCTAGCAGAGAGGGAAATGTGACCATCACCAAACTCGGCCCGGCATCGCTCAGCGGGGCTCGGCTTAAGGTAACATATGAGTGTCGAGGGAGGTCCGGAGGAAGTTTAAGAGAAGGAAGAAGAGGAGGAAGGGGGGGAGAGAGAGAGAGAGAGAGAGAGAGAGAGAGAGACAGAGAGAGACACACACAGAGACACAGAGACACACACACACACAGATTTAGTAAATAGGCAGCGTGGGAACCCTGGTGCCTCAGTGGGCTTGAGGTGGCATGAGACTAACAAAGCAAGGAGGCACACACACTCAACACACACTCACTGCAGTCCGTAGTTTTCAGTTCAGTGCCGTTGGGGAATTGGACCATTGGATCGTTTGATCAGTCGAAAAAGTGCAATTATCCTCGAACGTAGGAGCGCACAACTTGGTTATACAAAAGCAGATATTGTTTCCAGCCTTAAGGTGGATCCCCACACACGCTGCCTTCTGACAGAGAAGAACATAATCTAACCTGTGACCTTTGCCGTCCTCTCTTCCCCATTGCCTGTCGCCACGTACCATCGAAGCAGAAGCGTGTCAGACAGTGTGGTAAGGAAGATGGTATGAGGAGGCTTAACATAGTTTGACGGAGAGAACAAGGAGAACAGACAAGAAGATGCTTACATTAAGGGCTGGGAATTAGTAATGTGCACCGGGCTGAGTCTTTGTACACTACAGTGTCACTTTTTCTACATTTCTTTCCATTGCAATAATTAAGATGAGACCCACAGAAGTATAACGGCTTCAACCCACACCGTGTTTTATTTCAACGACATCAACAGTCATCAGATATGTAACATTCTCCCTTTTAGATTTGAGACTTTCCCTTCGGTATTAATAAACGGCAGTGAAGGGAAAGGTGAACATTTGCATAAAAGCTTTTCCACCGATGTGTCATCTTCATGCCCACACGATCTCGACTCGTTTCTTTAGATTTATCTGACCGTTGCTTGAGGAGCGCTGCGTCTAATAACATTCCTCAGAAAGCCTCAAAAACGTCCGGGTTCCTCGAGTGCACACGGAGAGCAGTTCTGTCGAGGACGCTTTAATTACCGAGATATGCGTCAAATTAATATCTTGTCAGCTTGCAAAAAACTGGCTGTGATGAGCGTTAAGTGGCATGTGAGTAATGCATTGGAAGAGAGCTTGTGAAATGTGTGAAATACAATTTTCCAGAACGATAATGAGGCTGTCAAAGGGAAAACAAACACAGAGGAAAAGTCATAGTTAACAGTGGCATGACTATCAATACTGAAATGGCAAAACAAGACAGATTTTTTTTTCTTCTGCGTTATGGGTCGCAAAGTCACGTTTATATCTGAATATGAACCTGACGAGTGGGTTTTGTTTTCTGGGGAAACTATAAAAACGTAATTCTTATTTTTTTGCAACTTTTTCCACCAAATTCTGCAGGATGTGTTCACGGAACTTAAAACTGACGTGATAAGTATGATGTCTTCCAATGTGGGTTAGGGTCTCTCTGGGAAGGTTGTAATTCTAACAACTAATGGAGCTTTTCATTTCTTTATTTTTTTCTTTTGTGGTTATTTGGATCCCTATTAGTTGTTGCATTGGCATCAAGTGCACTTCCTGACGGTCCATATATAGAAAAAACACATACCGTATAATCAGTAAGGTTGAAATTCACTCTAATCTAATCATCAAGCACATTTCTTTTGCAATTGTGATCATTGATCGGAATAGCAAAACTCATCATCATCATTTGAATTTATTTCATAAAGAATATGGTTACTTGACTATTACTTTTGGTTGTACCTAGACAGCTGAGTGAAAGATGCTCCGCTTACAATACAAGTATAGCATAACGCCAGGAGCTCGCCTCATCTTCATGCCTCAAGCTTGATGCAGGTCCATCTCTTTTTCTTTTTTTTTTTTTAAAAGTCTACCAGTGGTCGGATTTGGTGATTTATTTGTGGTTCTTTAACTTCAGGAGCTATAATCCCTTGTGCTTGCTTTTTTGGTACAGTGATCATATCATAACCCTAATGATGGTTCTAGTGTGTACTTTAGACGATGCATCTCAGTGTCTTTGTTTCTATGGTTTCCCTGTGGTCTGGTGCAGGGTCGCCAACAAAAATCAATGTGACAGTCCGCCTCCGTGTCTCCGGCTAAACCTGAAGCAGCTCCGACACAAACAGCAAACCCGACGCACCTGCTCAGAGAGCAGCAGGTTCTGCACACCGGATGTAAATATGCCACAGCTGCTACCAGCCGGGAAGAAAGAAAACAAGAAATCCCCTCTATAGGAGCTGCATTTTAAAACAGGTCGGATCGATAAGAGCAGACGCGCTGATTTATGTCCGCACACACGCCCACACACAAAGCGGATAATGAAATAAATAACTGAGAACGGAGAGGTTAGATAAGGAGAGAATTAAGACAAGGATGAGATGATAGAAAGAAGTGATGGGGATAATAAAGAAGACATGAGTTTCTCTGTTGACAGAGAGAGACAGAGAGATGCTGGGAAGAGAAGAAGGAGGAGGAGGGGAAGGGATCACAGGCCTGTCAGCTCGCGCTCCCAACAACTGATCAATCCACTTTGTTTTTAATCTCGCCCAATGACTCATAATCAAATTAACTGCCTCACTGCCGCTTACTGTGAAACGGCCAGATATATCAAGACACAGCAATCTCTCTCTCCCTGTCCTACCTCCTCACATATCCGCCTGTTTTTAAGCCAGCTACGCTTTGACTTTCTGGTTCGGACAGCTCATTTGGTGCCTGGTTAAGTAAAAGTAGCATCGCACTGGCTGGCACCGGCCTTTGAATGTCAGCGGTGGCGCCAGCTGAGACACGCTGCAGCCCATCAGCTCAATCACTCGGAGTTAAAACAGCAAAACGTTGAACTCAAACGTTCTTGACAAGGGTGGCTAAAAGTGTGGCAAAGGTGCTGAAACCACAAACATTTAGGGTGAAGTCGCTGCAAAGGAAGAACAAGAGTCTGGAAGTCGACAGACACGCTTAGCAGCTCTGTGAGGCTGTGCTGAGGTAAATGCTAACGTCAACATGCTAACATACTCACAATGACAAGGCTACCAGGCCGATATTTAGCAGGTATAATGTTTACTGTGTAGTTGTCGAGGCTTTTTTTTCCTACGAATGTCCAGCAGCACGAGCGAAAAGTGCAACAGGCAACAGAACTACTTGGTTAGCTTTAGGAAAATATCGTAGTTTGGGTTAAAATACATACGGAAGCGGCGTAACGTGAATGGAGACATCGAATTTCATGACAATTCATCCAACAGTTGTTGAGATGTTAGACTCAAAACCGAAAATGTCAACCTTATGGCGGCCGAGAGGAGAAGTGAGTATGAATAACCCACCGGGGAGCGACGTCTGTACAAACATGTTCCGTCACTCGAACCACGGCGCTAACGTGGACAAGAATACAAAGTTTACTTTGCAGGAAGTCTCCGAAACACAAGCGACATTATCCATTAATGTCAGTGTACGAGACAAACAAAAAAAGAGGAGATTTGAAAAATGCAAAATATTTTTTGATTTTCATTTTATGATCCGTTTCATCCGTCTTGCTCTTTTAGCCGTAACTATGAAACCAGCAGAAACACTTGACTCTCCTTTGTAAAAGATGATGTTTGCGAATCAGTTTAATACAAAAATGGAAACTGACGGAAGTGGCGTCATTGAGCGTAACAGCAGGCAGAGAATCGTTTGCGCTCTGTCTACTTTGATTATCAGGTCGAGGGCGACTTAAACAACTCGTTCAGTTTGATTTGTCTCCAAAAATCTGCCGGATAAATATTTTCTCTCCTTCTTTGCCAGAGACAGAGTAAAGCTCTCTCTGCTGTTTGTGATGCGCTTTACGAGGAAAAGCCGGCTGACTTCACTCAGATGGGGATAAAACTTTACAAACACCATCAAACCAGACAAATGGAGACGGAGCGCTTTGTTTGGTTTAATTAACTACAACATAATTATGTTAAATAATGTCTTTTTTTTTATCCAGGTAGTTTTCCAGAATGAGCTCAACCATGGTTTCACACACGTGGATGCATCCCAATACAATGCAATGCAGGGTAATTTAAAAAAAAAAGTTGCTGAGTGTTTCCCCATTTATTTCCACACGTATGAACTTTTTTTTCCTTGCCACTGATTTGCCATCACTTTTGCAATCTTGAAGTCAGTCTGGAGCCCTGGTGTCAAACTCATTATAACTACTACTTATTAGATTAACAACCTGACAATTAGGCTAACACAGGACAGGGAAAGCACTTAGTGCTGCAAAAGCATCTGTCAGACCCAATTTAATGTTTTGGAAAAAGGTTCATTCACCCTCAGTCATGCCAAGGTGGGTGGAAGCTTAAATTCTCCAAAGTGGGGGAGAGCAGCGATTTGAAGCCAAGCCACAGTTTTATTGATCAACTATTAAGTAACTGCAGTCAGATCCAAAAGGTATTGGGACACTACCAGTCAAACTCAGTTGGTAACAAACCACATCCCCAGGGGAACACGAATGTACTGAAGATGTGCCATCACCGCGAGCATAAAGAAAAATGTCTTCTTCTTGCTTACATTTTCACTAAATAGGTACAGAAGTCAAAACAAACAACTTTAATTTGTTTGTGTATTTTCATCCATATTAGATGAGCAAACCGGCAACATTTTTTGGGAAATTAGAAATAAATTAAAAGGACATTTTGGGAAATGCACTTATTTTATTTATTGCCAAGAGTTAGATTAGAAGATCGATACCACTCTCCTGTCTGTACGGTCCTTATGTAGACGGAGCCAGCAGCCGGTTAGCTTTCTGTAGCTTAGCATAAACTCAAAGGTAACTAAATCTGCCAACCAGCACCTCTCAAGCTCTCTAATTACGGCACTAATGGCAGGAGATTGCTCCGAGCCAAGAAATAGTGCGGCACATAACCCCCTGTAAAACAGCAAATGATCATTTTTACACTTTTTGTACGGATTAAACAAATGAGATAAAACGTGTTAATTAATGAGTTTATCTAGCTGTTTCCCGTCTTTACGCTAAGCTAACCAGCTCTAGCTAAATATTTACAATACAGATGTGAGAGTGACACAAACCACACTGTTTAGTGCCTGATAACTTCTAGGATTGTCAATCTCCTAAATATGATTCATCTTGCGGCATTTCATTTTACGATTCCCTCTCCGGCCGGCTGTGTTTTTCGAGTCATCTCCAGGAGAAGTGAGCTGTAGCTGCATTTGGCAGCAAACCGCTCTGACCACGGGCCTTCGTCGTCAAATGAGGCAATCCTTTACATGATCTATTCTGGAAATATTAGGGGTGATACATTGAGGTGCAAGCCATCGCTCGATCTTAGGAGAGAGCCATTCTGATAATGGCAGAGGGCCCTTTAGGTGCTACAGTAGATTCACACAGCCACATCTCCAGGGCTCATCTAAGTGCTCTCAGTTTTCTTAATGTAATCACACTTTTCTTCCAAGGAGTTTGTGTGTGTGTGTGTGTGTGTGTGTGTGTGTGTGTGTGTGTGTGTAGAAGCAGGGGAAGCCCATGGCAGACAGCGAGAGAGAGAGAGTTAAACGAATGGCTGAGATGATTGCGAGTGCTGGTGGAGGAATTGAATTCTGAGCAGGTCGTATTTCAGGCCGGGCGAGGAAGAGGCGAGAATCCCAGTGACACTGACACACACACTGACACACACACTGACACACACACACACACCTCCAGCATCATTAGAAAGCTGCGGGGAACACACTCGAGGAGCAGGAGAAGACTCAAGAGTGCTCAGATGATGTTAAAAAAAAAAAGCAAGTGTTTTTCTTTCTTTTTGGATTTTTGATGTCTAAAGCAAAGCCAGGTTTTTTATTTTATATATTTTTTTTTAAGTGAATGTTCCTCTTTTGGACTCTGAATGAGCTTCATAAAACGACAACTTCGAGAGGAAGGCGACTCCTACACATCTTTAAACTGTTAAGTGATGCCAAAAAGCTTTCCTGGTAATCAGTGCACAACATTTAATTTTGTTGAGATGGAACACAGGGAGGAAGCCAAGAGGTAAAACAAATAAATAAATAAATAAATAAATAAATAAGGAGTATTTGCAGCTTCAGGGGGAAACAGGATGTCTACAAAGCCAAGAAAGTGTTAGAGGGACAATCAGTCAACTTTAGTTCCAGTAAATAGGATCAACAGCGCCAAAAATCAGAGAAAATACACAATCTAAAACCTCTGAAAGCCTCAAAGACAAACACACCAACCAGTAGAGATTCTGTTATTTATAGGTGTCATTATCCTATTTTATCCTATTGTGACCCTTTAAAGCAAACCAATGTCTACTCTCGACCCCGTGTCACAGGTTGCATAACGTGATGTTATCTTTTCAGATTGTTGAAATCGCTTGCAGTGGACTGCAGTGGTAAAACTATCCAATATTTCATAATAGAAAAGCAAGAATCAGGAGCGCCCTGATGGTCGAGAGAGTCAAAGCGCGGACAGTGAACCACAAACCAACCGCACTTTGACAAGGACAGGCTTCTCAGTAGCATCTCTCTACCCTCATTACCTGTTACCTTGTCCGGAATAAAAGGCATGAAAAAAAAAAAAAAAAAAAAAAAAAAAAAAAAGCACAAAAACAAATGGAATATATTGTTTTGGTTCAGTAAAAGATCAAGTGATCACATTTCTGATCAAACTGCATTTCATCTATAGATAAAGTTCTTAGCAAAATATATCAAATCAACTAAATTAGGTATTGGAAAGAAAGTAATCATTTTTTACAAATTTTAATTATTTACTAATTTTGCTATTGGTACCAAAACTCAGTCTTACAGTCAAGTCACATTTTTTTTTTTTTTATTGGACTTTAAACTCTGCAGCATACTACACTACACACACACTCAGAAGATACCCAGTCCTACATGGGTTTCCTAAGTATTCAAGGCATAAAGATTAATAGCAGCTCTAAAAAAAAATAATAAAAAATTCTATCCTACAAAACAAAAGCCTGGCTGAACCTGACTTTTCCACATCCTTAAAGCTGCACTAAGTTTTTTTTAATTTATTTTTTTTAAGGCCACAGTTTTCAGCTGGAGTTCAGCAGAGTGGTGCTGAATAGACAGCACCTCTTGTTATCTTTCCTTTAACCCCCGTCGCCCCCCACAAAAGGCTGACGCGAGCACCAGTTCACTCCCACAGCCAATAACCTGCTCCTAGTTCTGGGCGACTTGCGATGCGTAACAATATTTGGGTCGACTGAGGGAAACGGTTGGAGTCGCGGATTGGAAACGCCGTGCCAGGAAAGCCTGCCATCCCGTCTGCTGGGATGCATTCACGCGCGCAGCTAATGCTTCACGCTTTAAATGAATCCCTTCACTGGCAACAAAAAAAAGCGGTGGAGGAGGAGGAGGAGAAAAAAAGACGCATGCAGGTCCCAAGTCTCGCCATGATGCATGTTGTGCACGGAGGAGTGCAGGAGCGCAGCGGCTTATTGCAGCTGATCGATGGGGCCAAACGGCCTGAGTGAGCACGCATTTCTTACCCGGAGTTTTCTTTTGGTGCAGTAGGGAAGAAGGAGGTGGAGGAGGAGGAGGAGGAGGAGGGGGGTCGACCAACTCCACCGCTCTCCCTTCTTCAGGCGCCTCTCTCCATCCAATGACACAGACGCCGGTCCGGTCTATATATCCCGGGGCTGTTGGAGGGAAGGGAAAAACGGCGTTCACACTCCCCCCGGAGGATGGGGAGGAGTGTGGGGAAGATGAGCAGAAGGGGTGGTGAAGAAGAGGAGGAGGAGGAGGAGGATTTATCTTCCACTCGGAGGTGTCCGTCTGCTTGTGCTGCTGCTCGCTGGAGTCTGAAAAGCTGCTGCTCGAGGCATTTCTGTACGAGCCGCAGCTCACCCCCCGACCGACCGACTGCAGAAAGAAAGTCCCACCCCTGCAGCGCAACTTCCACCGCCGGGCCGCTCAATAACACGACCACCACCTCCTCCTCCAAGGCTCCACAGCAGCACTGAGGAGGACCTGCCTGCTGCACACACACACACACACACACACACACACACACACACACACACACAC
>CALSBV010012175.1:3485184-3503467 GCA_943590825.1 Bovichtus diacanthus | reverse complement strand
ACACACACACACACACACACACACACACACACACACACACACACACAGAGCCTGGTGTTACGCAACGGGTGGAGGGGGGAGTAAATTGTAAAAATTTCAGGACCAAAAACTTTTCTTCCTAATCATCCCTCCTTAAACTGATGCCGACAAAGAAAAATCTGCCCCCCCCCCCCAATTGTGTCATAAGAACAAACCATCATCATCATCATCATCATCATCATTTCCGCAGGTAGGGATGATTCAGTGTGATGTTATGGGTGCAGTGATAACACCTCTGATGCAAAACACTCATCTGTATTCATCCTCTCCCTGTACATAAAAGCACTCGTCACACTAAAGTGGTTCTGTCAAATCTGGAAGTATCACTTTATGAAGTTTGTTTTCTTTACTATTGATTCCATGTTAATAAATCATGTAAGATTGCTTTCTAGGTCAGTAATCGAGTTATGTTATAGCAGGATGAACAGCAGCCGGAGGGATGTCCACAACACTATTAATTATTACTGATATTTAAAGCACATATACATTATTTATTAGCCCTTAATAAAGACATTCGTTACAATTCATAATCCAATTTGGAAATCGCTTCTCTTTACTCGGGTGATTTGTGACACTCTTTTACTTTATTCAACATTTTTAAGGAGACATGTTCCAGTTTTCATTTGTCTGGTATCTTATTAAGCTGCTTGGCAAAGTAAAGTTTTGCATAGCAAATGTTTGAGTAGATTAAATATGATGCACGATCAAAGCTTTTAAATGTATTTATTGTTATGAATGGTGAGCAGTGACTCCACTTTATTGTCATCCTCGACCTGCGGTTATGATTCCATCTAACACCCACTGCTTCTTGAGCACACATTTCCACCTTCGTCAGATCACACTGTTGACACCATTTTGAATACTTTTCAGGAACAATATCAGTGAGTTAATTTTACTTTCACTAACGTTGTTAATACCTCTTCCACTGTTGCCTGCCGAGGAGCCACACGGCCCACCTGCAGGGACACCGACCCCCACTTTGACCCGCTTGCTTTGACCTCAATTAACTGGATTATTGATTAAGCAAATGGCATCACATTACAGGTGATAAACCTACTGGAGCGTCCCTCTGACTGCCAACAAGAAACACTCACCACGGCTCAATGCAGGGGGATTTCAAACTAAAGGCGCAAAGACGAACACCTACGCTGCACGTGGTTACAGCAAACGCAACATGCAGTTGCAGCAGACACCGTGCCCCGGGGTTTACACTTGATACCGGATGATCTTTGTACCTGGAAGCGTGTCCGTGGAGGATCCCGGTTTCTCTGCGGTGGCCATGTTGTCAGCTGCAGCTGTGACATTGGACGGTGGATGAAGACAGACACACAAACAGAGCACGGTGAACAGGAATGATGGGATTAAAGACTCAGCTTTGTTTGCCAACAGCGGCGCGGTGTGCTCAAACAGACCCCTCTCTCACCTGGGAAGCCAAACTCCACTGGCAGTAATCTGCGAAATGCAGTACATCTGAAAGAAGAAGAATAAAGTAGTAGTAGCATCCTTAGAATTCTTCTGGAAAACAATGAGGAGCGGATGGAAAGGATTTCCTCTTTCCTCCTTTTCAATTACAAAGACGAGTGAGGCAGCTGAGGGAGACACATTATAATTATTATTATTATCATTATTATTATTAGATACGAGTGTAATCTCAGTCTCGACAGCATCATCTCGTCTTTTTGGTTCAACTTCGTCCTTGGAGAGGCTGTAAATGATTGTATTCATCAATTGCAAGTGAAACCCTATGACCAGTACATTTAAAAGAGGCTTAGCAACAGGAGATGGGGTGCATTCGGGTTTTTTCTTTGCCTTTTGAATGTCTCCATCTGGTGGTGGAGCTACTGTAGTGACGTTGGCTCACGAATGCATCTTGTTCCAATAAAAGCAAATGTACAAAACACCAACTTTACTAAGTCTGTGTGTGAATCATACTTATGTCAGACTCACACTTACGTATATAGCATATACTATAGTTTCAGCTCACCCAAACAAGTCATTTTTAGCCACTCGAGTTTTTGAATTTAAAAAAAGATGAACAAGATATGGCAAGAAATGCTAATAATATGCTTTAGTTAGACGTACACGCCAGCAGTTTTGTTAAGATGCTTAACATTTTTCTTTTAAAAAGAGTCCTAGCATTTGTTGTGGGAAATAGCGTGCTGGGAATTCAGTTTGTGCTTTGGGGTTGCTGTTGACACTCTATTTAATCACAGCATATCTTTGAATTTAATATTTTGAAAAAAACATCGATCTATGTGGACAGAAACATCAGATTTAAGAATGAATTAATAACTAAAAACTCTCTGGACTCAAAGAGATTCCCACACGGATGTCAATCTTTAGGATACATGGGCTCCTTTGAGATACGCGAAGAAACATAAAATGAAAACTTCTTAAAATTAGAAAAATAAATAAATAATAAATCCATTTCATTTCAGCTTTCTCGAGTTAAAAAATAATAATAAAAAAAAATAAATCACAGGGGTTTTGGTATATGTTCCAAACCCCTGAGAAGATTAATATGTTTCCAGTTTTAGTACGGTCACTGTAAATAATTTAAAGGCTCATTAACAGTCCAGGGCCGTGAGGATGGTTCTTATTTTGCTGAAATCAGTGGACTGAGGAAATCTTCAGCATCAGTCCAGCTCCAAAATGACTGGAAACGAAGAGTTTCACTGCACAAACTGCTTATAATCAAAAACAATATAACTTAAAATACTTCCAGGGCAGTAAAATAGACTTTAAAAATGAGTCTTAATGTACTCAAGTACAGAACCACGAGCTGAAACTCTTCTCCTTTTACACACTGTCCAGTTGCTATAAACTCTAGTTATTAAGCAATTAGTTATCAATAACACAATGGCACAAAGTGTATATATAAAAACATATATTTATTGTTCTGTTACTGTTGGTTAACTTGATCAACAATAAATGGCGGCAGGCCAGGAGACAAACTGTACACATAATAGAAAGCCTTAGAGAGCTTCTGTTTTTTCTGTTCAGTGGCAATAAACAAATGCAAAAGAGAAAAAAGAGAAAACAAACGATATTCGCTGCAGACCGTACAATTGGTGAATGTTGGGTTTTTGATGGTGCGTTCAAGAGCCATCCTTTTAGCCTCTTTTCAAAGTGGTTCATCTCCTAAGCAGATAACCTTTCAAGAAGGGTAAAAAATACTGTACATTTGATTCTGTATATCAATGCTCCTTACCATGCGCCTTGAAGAATAAGATCTTTTTCATGTATCCTATGTTTAGGACAGTGATAACTACTCACCTTCCCCCCCCCCCCCCCCCCCCCCAACAAAAAAAAAAAAAAAACGAGCGAGGTTGAAGTCAAGTAAAGCTTGAAAAGTGAACAAATGATAATTAGACTCTCTAAAGACAGAAATAGATAGCGGTGCTCCGTACTCGACAAAATAGTGTGTGGATTAAAATAGATAAAAGGTTATATATATTTATACTATATATACTATATAAAGGCTTAAATCTCTAGATACAAGGACAGCCACCAGTGCTGTCCACACACATTCCTTAGTACACAAACCCTTTAATGCAGCAACAAACTCACACCTGCTTTGTCTCATTTTCGCTCCACGGACCGTTTAGTCCCAAAAGCACCGCCCCCCCACCACCACACACCCACCCCCCCCAGTGACAAGCTGAACTGCTGCAGTTAAAGAACAGAAGTACAGGGTACTTCTTAACTTTTCAGGGTGTTTGATCATCATAACCACAAACAAACCCATGTGTGTAAAACTCAAAATGTTAACAACACCTCATTGTTTTCATGGGGAAGCGGAGGCTCGTGTACACGTGTTACTGTACTGATCAAATCACACACAGCTCATTTAACCAGCGAAGAATGAATCTGTTGCGTGACGAGCAGTGAGCGTCAACGCAGGATCCGCGTCCTGTTGGTCGGATGACAGAAAAGCAGACGGGGGGGGGGGCAAGGCAGGAGGAATGGAAGCAAGTCTCAGTGGTTGAGTGTCTCTTCAAGGCTGTGGTTGATTATTCCATTATTCATTTGTGAAAGCTAAGTGGTTCAGTTGGGAGATGAGTGTGTCTCTTAAGCGGTAGTGAGACCCAATGTCTGTTTCAGTCCACGCAAACCTTTACATTCCACACGCTGCAAAACAAATCAAATCCAGTTCCCTGAAACTCCCCGGGGGAACTTTTCTCAGTCTCTCCTGCATCATCGCGTCCTCGGTCTCCATCGAGGAGCGCCGACGTTCAGGCCGAATGTGCAAAGGTCATCTGTAAACGCAGGACCGTCCGAAAAACAACTTGGCAAAAAACAACGCGACGGACAAAAGGAGGAACTTTCCGCAGTCCCCGAAACATCCCCGTCTCCCATCCACTGTGAGAAGTTCTTCGAGCTGCACTGGGGTTTTTTTTTTTTTTTTTTTTTTTTACTTGCAGGATTTAACTGAAATGAATCAGTTTATGTGCCACAAAACTAATGGAAGAGAAGTTTAATAAAAGACCGCGGAAAAATGTTCATACACTGTGACCTTCGAAAGGAAACAACAAAGATATTAATTGCACATACTCATAGGAAACCAAACCGCCAGCCAAGGCGGTTGTGACCCATTTTCACTTCAAAGCGTCTAAAACCTCAGAAAAAAACTGCGAAGCCAAATTTAGCTCAGTGATCATCACCTACCTCGTTCAAAGCCCCGTCCACAAGAGTAAAGTGTGGTATGAAACAACAGCGTTTAGGGGCGTAAACCTTCGTTCAATTGAACTCCAGAGTGGATTTTGAATTTTTTAACCATAAAGAGTGACATTTCACTGATTTGAGTCTCGGCTGTGGAAACTTTGGTACTAACAACGAATGTAGTAACTGATCGTCGGACTGCATTTTGTAATAAACGTCTCGGGTAAAAACGTGTAAAAGTATCTCTAAACTATCCAAGAGGACTATGTGTGGCAGATCTTTGGCTTCAGTGGTAAAACATCTCTCACTTTTACATCAGTCTAGAACAAAAAAAAAAGAAAAAAAGTCTCCCATTAAATGTTGACTAGGACATCAATGGTTAGGAAGTTTTCACCCCCCCAATCCCCTTCATTTCAGATGGCCTCCCTTCATCTTCTTTTAAAAAATGAACCGCATTAAAAAAGAAAATACAACACTCTGAGTTAAATCTCCATTTCTGAGTCTTCCTCAAGATTTCTCTCCATAATTCAACTGTGGTGCATCTTTCCATGTCTGATAAAACTATTCTAAAGAATAATTGATGTGTAACACTATAACAAACTCAAATGTATTCCATTTGACAGTGCCTCAAACAAATCCTGGAGACAGCTGCCATGCAAACTATATCTAATATGCAGCCATCACAACTCTGTAGTCTCGCAGAACTTTGCTGAAAGAAAATCCGTCACACATTTGGTAAATCTCTTCAATCTGGATCTGGTGAAGTGTTTCAACACACGTGGTGATGTGACTGGCTAAAGAAACAGATGAAGTGAGTAATGAAGAGATGTCTGGAAAGTCACTGCCGGGAGCCAAAATGACGTCAGCTTGCTATAATGTTTCAGTTTGTCTTGGATTGGATCGGAGAACGATGGCGGATAGCCACTTCATCTGCTGGACTCTTAACCATCCCGCAGTTGCTAATGAGTGTAAGAATAACCCTGATCATGGAGCCGGTGGATGGGAACTGTTTAGTTTTAGGTGAGCACTGTGGCTGCTGCAACAACAAAGCTGACTATTAGCTCACATCACACATTAGCGTCAGCAGAGGGACCACACGGGGGAAGTTGGATCTGTTGCCATAGTAACGGCTGGCTGGAGGAGCTCAGAGTGGCTGCGACTGAGTCAGGTGGAGGGTGTGTGTTTGAGGCGTTTGAGTCTGGCTCGGCGCTGCCTGTCCCGGCTGGCTCTGGCTCTGGCTCTGGGACTGAGGATGTGGCTGCGGCTGCTGCAGGATGTGCACCACCCGGCTCAGGGTGTCTGTGGTGGCAAACGCCAGATACTGACAGCACAGCCAGTCCTCCAGGCTCACGCCGCAAGCTGCGTCCAGCGAGCGCTCCGCAAACTTGATCATCATCAGTGTACGCTTCAGGTCCAGCCAGTTCTGGAGGGTGGCCTCGCGCTGGCTGGAGGTGGCCCCTGACATGGGGCCCGTGCTGCTGCAGCCCAGCGCCTGGAACAAGTCCTCCCGAGGGCCCCAGAGCAAGCACTGCAGGCAGGCCCGGGCCTCGGACATGCGGATCCTTTCAGAGGGGTTGACGGTGAGCAGTAACCTGGCCAGCTGCTGCAGACCCTGTGAATAGAGCGATCTGATGGGCAGCGGCGGCAGGTCCGCCCAGGTGTACTCACGCTCCTTCAGCTCCGGCGTCTCCTCGAAGGGGTTGGGCCGGTGCAGCATCTCATAGATGAGAATCCCAGTCTGGAACTCGTCACACTTGCGGTACTGAGTCGCTGTGACAATTTCAGGCGCCAGGCGTGACTGGTCGCGCAGCGTACCAGGGTCGGCGGCGATGAGGGCGCTTTTCTGTTTTGCTTGAGAGAAGTTACTAATGATGAGGCGGGCGGGGCAGGTGGCATTGGCAGCAGCAGTAGCGGCACCGGCAGAGGTTGCACCAGAACTGCCGCTGCCGCTGCTGTTGTTATTGGGTTCAAGAATGTCCAGATTCCAGGAGTTGCCAGCTTGGCAGTGGACCAGTAGCAGGTTTTCCAGTCGCAGGTCGCAGTGGGTCACATGATAAGGTTTCATGTGCTCCAGCCCGGAGCACAGCTGCAGCAGCAGGAGACAGACCTGACGCTCATACAGCTCCGGGTTATGAGTATGTCGTGCCACGCCCTCTCGGACGAAGTCAGCCACCGTCTGGAAGGGCACCTCGCGTGTGATGACCACCACCCGGCTCCGCAAACGGCCAATAGTGTTCATGTGACCTGCTGTTGGAGTTTCATCCAATTTATCATTGGAGTCTGTTGTCTTGGTTTCAGTCTCAATCCCTCTCTGTTTCTCCTTCAGTCCATTTACATCTTCCACTTCATCCTCTTCCTCCTCACCTTCTTCCTCTTCCCAGGGTAGCAGGCGGGCAGGGACGTCGGCCAGGAAATGTCCACAGTCTTGCTGAATATTGAAGTGGACGGCCAGGCTCTGTCTCACTGCAAGGCTGTGGAAAAACTGCTGCTGGGTCTCCTTTACTTTGCTTCGACAGATCTGGAGAAGTAAAGACAAGAAAGAGAATTTTTTTCATCAATGTAAGTTTCGAGCTGGAAAAACCTTACCAAGACTGCTAGTAAGGATATTCTATATTTTTCTTATTGTCAGCAAAGCCCATGAAAAGACAAGGCATACACCCTACTTCAAAGTGTCGCCTGTGAATCCAAAAGCTGATATATCTTATTCCTCTGTGGCATAGAGCTCGATCACTGATGAGCCACACCGTTGCACCGGGTGTCATTTCCCCTTATTACTAGGAACACAGGCACTGTGCGTTATTTTAAGTCAGCCACACACGCTCTCGGTAATCATCACAACACCAAATGTGCATTAATATGCAGCTAAAAAACAGTCCCCAACAAATGCACTATTTACTCCTATCTGAGTGGGGTTTTCTCAAAAAAATAAAAATAAATAAAAAATAAGAAATTGGGGGGAATTATTCAAATTGAACAAGAAAACAAATACCTGTCTATTTTTGACCAGTTCTAAAAATTCACTTCCTCAGTAGGGATGAATAAGTTTGGGGCTGAGAGGGAAGTCAGAGTAATGAGGGTCGAGGTGAATATGAAATAACGCATTGTCCTTTTTACATGGCTGAAATGTCACTTTCAAACGATAAAAGCGGACGTTTGTACCTTTGTGCACGTAAACGGCTTCTCTGCCAAGCGCTTTGTTAAAACTTCTGTAGTTCATATAAATCTCCCGTTGTTTGATATTAAAGAGACTGCAATTGATTTGAATGAAGTAAAAATGAACAGAAATTGCCTCTCTAAAGTCCCGGGAGACCTTTCAACCGACAGCGAACTCCTGCAGCACCAGCAGAACAAAACACACTATTTTAGCGGAGAAGGCACAGGAGAAACTGCAAGATCAAAGACGCGTTCTGTCTCAGTCCTGCTCCGGTTTCTACTAGAACATTCCCGTTAACGATATGTAGAGCGGAGAGAAGCAGCGAGCAGACTTCAGGCTGCCCCCACAGCGCGAGCGTCTCCACTCCTAAACCACAGTGACAGCCTCTGCAGCTCTCCGTCTTTCTACACTTTGATCACTGCAGAGAAGAGAAATCCAAGTCAAGGATAGGATCTGCAGACGTCGCAACATTCACTAAAACACCAGCAAAGGGAGAGAAGTCACGACACAGAACGGAGATATTACGGCGCAAACTTATTGCGTATTAATGGTGTAGGTTTATTAGTAATTATGTGACGGAGACATTAACCTGCGCACAAATTACAGTCTGCTTTACTGTGACACAATGAGTGTAATGGCGGCGAGTTTAATATTAAGAAGTAAATCTTGCTATTATTTCTGACGTTGTGTATTGTTATGGATGGCGTCGTTGAATGTAGCAGTATTTCTTAAAGATGCACTGCATGTTTATTTGTCTTTCATATCACATTGGTGAAATTCCAAACCTGTTGTTAGGAAAATGTAATCATGCAAAAGAAAGTGATGGATTCCTGCACACTGTCGGTACTAAGTAAGTTAAATACATTTTTAAAACGCAGGGTCGTTGGTCCTAGACCTGTGTCAGGTGCCCGAGGTTGAATTTTGTTTGGAATTATTGTTTATTAGTTGGTAATAAAAATCTAAACAGATCACAAAATGTTCATAAACGGGACTTGGAAGTCGAAAATGAAATGCTGACAGGAGAATATTATTCTGAAAGCAATTACATTACATCTTAACATTTTCACAATGTACTACACATTTCGTCCAAACCGATTTAAAAATGTTTGTACAACTATGTCACATGTTTCCCTATATTGGGAGCAATATTGTTTTTTTTTGCTGAAGAAAACCTCGACATTGTGGACAGAAGGAGCCAGGAATCAAAAACACTAAGAGTGTTGAGCAACACTTGAGTACATGAGCACTGGCTGACTTTTTCTACAGCCTCTCTTGATATAAACCGTCAAATCCAAAAATCAACATTTATTTAAAAAAACTTGATTTTTGAATCATGACACAGCACCTATGTGTGAAAAATTGCATATTAACTCAAATCTAATGATCAAGTTATCATGTAATGTAACCACGTAACCACATGCAACAGTTTTGTATCATATTAGACAAAACACTTCACATCAAAACGTATCAACACCTATAAAAAATATCACTTTGTGTGATGGGGCTGCAATAAAACCGTGTGTGTTCTTTTATCACTCCTACGAAACCAAACATTGAACTTTATTACTTCTTTCAATGGCAACTTGAACCATGGTGGTCTCTTTGGCATAATTTATGTACAGATCGTGGTGTGGGATAAGGAGATCTTTCTTTCAAATACACGGTGTAACTCTTTAGGAATGTGGACGTTCGTTGGATGTTTGTTTAGACATGTTGGCTCTGAGACCACAGCTGTCTCCTGATCATTCTTTGAGGTCATATTTGAGTTTTCTCCAGTTAGATCCTGCAGTATTCCTGGTTATAACACCAAGCTCCAGGTTAACAGGCAATCCATTGGATTCATTGTTCCTCTTTCCTTTAACGCCGACATTTCAGAGATACTTTAACGCGCACCAACTTCTCTTGCTGGATTCCTCTGAGAGTCAGGAATTCACACAGACATGCTAAAAGTAGATTATGAATAATTAGCACCGCATTAAAAAATGTCACAGCATGAACAATCTCATTTGCAGGAGGATCAGCTACACTTGCGGGGTTAAAGACGGCAGGAACACAACTGGGCTACATTAAAATGGGGAGTTGGGGAAAAAGTTTAATTGGGAAGATGGGGCCTGTTTGTGCTCTGCTGCTCTCGGTTGCCTTATTTATGGATGAGCATCACGAAAAAACAAGACTTTCCCTTGAAAGCCTGCTGCTAATACGAGGGCATAGCTTTGAAGTGCTGTGGAGCGCAGATAGTTTCATATCCTGTGAATTATGCAACCTTCATCCATATCTGCTTTGTATTTAGCTTCAGAACTCTTCCAGCAAGCTATGCCCCAAACCCCACCTCTCTCTCTGTCTGTCTGTCTGTCTGTCTGTCTCACACACACACGCACACACACACACACGCGGTACCACAAGCAGACAAAACGGCTAACCTCAGACAATTATAAAAATGAAAAAATAAAAAACACAACCTCACATGCACACACAGGTTTTTATTGCACAAGGTTGTGCCCTAAAGTGTAAGTGTATAAGTGCCAATATTTCAGCACAGACATCTTCCTCCACCTCGGCTAAGGGGAGTGGGAGGAGATTCCTCAACGCAGAAACAAAACACAAGCATTCGTTACATCAACGGCAGCGACAGCAACCGCCGGACTCCCAGTTTATCGTAACAAATCCGTCTATATATATATATATATATATATATTCATATATAACGGACTGATCTCTGAACAGAACCAGATATCTCACCTTGATGGCGTAGTTGACCAGTGGGTCCTTGGCGTAGGAGGCGGTGTAGTATACAGCATCTCCCGCCTCACAGCAGGGTTTCCCAGTGGTCAGCCTGAAGTGGGACCAGCTGTCAGTGCCGAATCTCAAGTGATCCTTCTGACCAGCCATGAAACGGTCCTCGCACTTTGCTGCCAGCTTCCGCAGCGTGTCTGTGTGAAGCCCCCGGATTCTCCCCACCACCTCATCCCAGCTGTCCAAGCCCCTGTAAAGAGCAGGTCTCTGGGGTTTGGAGCCTCCAGCAGCAGCACCTCGAGCTGTTGTCCGACCCCTTCCAGCCAGAGACTCTGTACTCAGGTAGGCCCTCCTCTCCCTGCCACTCGTGGCGCTGGGCGCAGCAGGTGCAGCGGATGCAGGCTGAGGAACCAGGGAGGACACGCTGTTAGTCGGGCGGCCCTTGCTGGTTGCCGTGGAAGCTAATGGCCTCTCTAGGGAGTCCCCGCTTTCGTGGTCATGGACCCGATGAGGCTCGGAGCTGAGGGAGGAGCTCTGACTGGCTGTCTCCCAGGTGGAGTCCAAGTCGTAGATAGGGTTGGCCACACTCAGGTTGGTGCCCCCGGGTCTAGCCTCAGCCCGAGGTCTCAGGCCTCCCTGGACTGACTCTTTGCCTGCTAGGTTGGGTTCAGTACTGGAGCGAGGTACAGCCTTCTTAGGTAGTGGTGGTGGTGTGGCCTTCAGGGCATGCTGGTCAGCGAGGCAGTCCAGGTCGATGGAGGCTAAGGTGTCGTTGGATGCTTTCATGTTTCGTGGCTGCTTCAGCGGGATCATGTTGGCTCTGGATTGACCTGGAGGAAAAGAAAGATAACAACATGAATAAGAATCAATGAAATTCAGAATCTTTAAACCACTGAAGCAAATAAAACTGTGTGGATAGCATCATGTTATACACATGGTAGAAACAGCAGGAATGACAATACAATACAGAGGAAGTCAAATGACGCAATATTATGATGACCGACCAGGCAGTCTGCATTGTGGCATTGTACACAAGTACTATTTGAAGAACTTGTACTTTAATATTTCCGTTTTATGCTACTTTACAGTTTTACTCTACAACCTTTCAGAGGGAAATATTGTGCTTTTTACTCCACTGCATTTATTTTAAAGCTACTGTTACTCCATTGCAGATTGAGCGTTTACATGATCATCTTCTAATTATATAAAGTTGGGTTTTCATCTTCCTTGGGAGTAGCCACTTTAAATGACAGTTTTGCATTTTAGTTTTGATTCTTTGATTCGTTTCATTCATTCTGTAAATGTTGGCCAAAAACATGTAAACCTTTCAGGACTTGAAGGGTCCTTTTTGTGATCTTAGCTGTCGAAAAAATTAAACCGAAAAACAAAATCAGGTATCAAATGTGATTAGTTGAATGTGACTTTCAGAAAAGTCCCCCCCCCCACAGCTTTTTGTTCCTGCCACATGGCGCTTCCAGCCGCCCGTTGGCTTTCTGCCTCTCATGAAGACGAGGGGCTGACACGAGCTTGTGTGCTGCGGCACGTGAGGGAACTGGTGGCCCTGAGGGGAAAATTCAAGCCAGAGACAGCTGGACACAAGTCGTCACTCCAACCGTCCAGCTGCCCGACTCAATCTGCAGTTCTGTTCTGCAGCGAGGCTTAAAGAGGCAGCGTGGAGAGCACATTTATCACTGGCTTCAAGTGACCTTATTTTTCTGGGATGGTGGTGGGAGGGAATTGGAGGGTTGAGGGGTTGATTGGACTACCCCGGTGTCCTCTGGAGTCCAGGACCACAGAGGCAGATGTGTCACAGACAAGTGGCACGATGGAAATAACACAGAAGCCTTGCCCGCTTGCATGACGGGAATGAAACTGCCTGATGGTTTCAACTGAGTGGGTGTGCAAGGTCACGGACAACCCTACTGCTCAGCTTTTAACTCACCAGGGAATACCAGGAGTTCCTGGAAGGTCACGATAAAAGGCCGAGTGTTTTAAGACGATGTCGTTCAAAGTCACATCTTCTGGCAAATGACTTTTTCCATCTCTGCGATGGAGGCATCTGCTTGGACAAAACCCAACGTTTGTCTTTTGCAAATGCGGCTGATCACAAGTTCTTGCAAAACGATATGAGTGACTCCTCGCGTGTGCGTCACGCTGCCATCATCTTAAGGAAGCAAAAAGAAGCCTTAAGAAAGAGCTGTCAGGATAAAGTAAATGAGTCTCGGTAATCCTCCCTGGGTATTTTTAATGTGTTCCTCCACCAATCTGCAGTAATCCATCCAAGAAAACAACCTCCCTCGTCCAGTCATAGGGATCTTCTATTGCGGCACTGTGGCTGTAGCTAAATTACATAAGACTAACTCAGTTTGTCAATATCATTTCAAAATCAAGAATATATTTTTTATTTAATTTTTTATAAACACACAGAAATATGTGTGATGATAAAACAACCTGTATGAAGGGATTAAAAACCCATATGGCTCATGTGAACATCTCACTGTACAACATAATGAAATTAGGGCTGCAACTATTTGTCATTTGCGAGAAAAGTGGCAATTATTTTTTCAATTGATCTACCAATAGTTTAGTCTATGAAATGTAAAAATACATAAAATAAATAAATAAAAAAAGGCCAATCAAAATGTTTTCAGAGCCTAAATTGAAAGCAAATGTCTTCCTTTGTCTGATGAAATGAGTTGTGCATTACTTTTATCTTCACAAATATTAACAAAATAACATGTGTACCATTCTCTTCTATTATAATACATTTTTCGTTAAATGGACCTTTGAGATAAGTGCACAGAACGCTGTAATCTTATTGTGAATGAATGGGATCGGACTTTGAAATGTAACCTGCTACCTTATCTGTGACTCGCAATTATGTGTTATCGACGATTCAAACAGCGATAACAGATGACGCAGGATCAAAGCAAACCCCCCCCCCCCCAAAAAAAGGAAAAAAGTTTGTCAAAAAGTGTTTCAGTAAAATGGTGCACACAGTAATTGAAAATGATAGTACAACGTTATTTCCTGACTATATACAACACACTGCTGTTCAACTGAACTTCTTTTGACCCGTGTCCCAAACCCCTCTAAAATCTGTTCCGGATTAAAAAAAGATAATTGCGTTTTTTTCACCTCGTGAGGACAGAGCCTAAAGTGTCCGATACAACTCTTTTGCTTCTGCTTTCTATTTCCTCAATCCACATCTGTGCACCACATTCAGACACATCCAGGAGGTATCGAATATTATCTTCCAGGATTGGGTTGATGATCTACTCATTCTAAAGTATATTTAGAATATAAATGTATGCTGCAACACACAACTGGTAGAATAACTGGACATGATACAACAATAACCTCTCCGACACTCGAGAGAAATTAAAATGTATTGTTCTTAATCTTGATGTATATAACATGAAGGCAATCCATTCACATTTTCTAGAGAACAATATTCCTCCCAAATTGGTTTTGCAATGACATGAAGGAACTTGTTGCCGTAGCTGAGAGTGATCACTGCTCAGCCCTCATGCTTCCATTAAACGATGGGAGGAGGTGGGTAGAATAAAGAGGAACAGAGGGGAGGAATGAAGCGAGAGCAGAGGAGTGGGTGGCTCGAGGTGGTAAAAGTGAGGGAAGTGGCAGAGAGAGAGGAATACAAAGAGGTGACGGGGTGAGCAGGAGTCTACTGTCTAAACAAGGAACAGATGGTGAAAGAGACAAATACTGAGCGATGAGGAGGAAAAACAAAAAACAAAACACGAGCCTACCTCGATTGCACTAATGCCTCAAAGTTTGTGGGTAAACGTGGTGCAGCAGCTGCGCGGGGAGGCAGAGCGAGACGTTTTTCCCTGTTTCCATCTCTGAGAGTCTGTACAGAGCCGCTGGTGCCAACAGGCAGGCTCAACGCTCCCACCAATACTAGAGATTTCTCACTGAGTGAGGCAGAGAGTGCTCTGCCTCCTACTGCCTGATGCTCTGATTAAAACACAAGTGTGTGTATACCGAGAGAGCGCGCGCGAGAGAGAGAGAGAGAGAGAGAGAGAGAGAGAGAGAGAGACAGAGAGAGAGAGAGAGACAGAGAGAGAGAGAGACTAAGTGAATGTGACTCTCTACTAAAAATGTGTGAACAGACAGTATCACTGGAGCCGCAAGTGGACAGCAGAGAGCGGAGGAAAATCCCATCTTTTCAACAAAAAGAGGCAAGATAGACGTGGAAACTTCAAGTACGCATCACACTCAGCGGCTGAGATGTTAATCTCCAAGGCCCCACACACACACGCACGCACGCACGCACACACACACGTTGTGCTGTTACTGTACAACGTTTGAAGGCAGACGACCACACTCCTGCCTCGTTCCCTCATTAGCAGCATGCAGAAGAGTAAAATGAGGCTGTAGGCAGCTCGTCGTGCGTCATCCAGGGAGCTTTTAACACATTCACAATATATCCTTTCCACAGAGCCGCTGTGCAGACTGAGCTTCACCAAACACACATGCCCAGTTTGCAAAAAAAAATAATGTAACGTTGACATATACACACAAACACTCTGATGAATTCTTTTGACAAGAAAGTAAGACCCAGACGCCTTTTAAATCTCAAGCACAGCAAACGTGAAGCACCTCAGTAACGCATGTGCATCACAAACCCACGCTCTCCGCTCCACCACTTTGTGTCTTTTCTTCTCGTGCACCACTTGATCACAGCGAGATGTGTTCCCCATCACAGAGCGCCTCATTTGTTAAGTGCCCGGCTATGTTTGACAGATGTGCATACGTCTCCCTTCTTCCCATCGTCGCTGCGGAAGCCTGCTCATTGCTCCCTGATTAAAATGTCCACAGTCAAATAGTCCCAAACAAGCTCCAAAAGGGGACTGTAACAGACGATCTTTGTCATCATGGTAATTGAGGAATGTAATTTGCAGCCTCCAGTTGTATTACAAAGCAGAGAGGGTATTTGGGCCTGCTCATTATTTGATATGCATATTTTCAGTTTTTGTTTCCATGGCTGTATTGGAAATTGCCATGAGCTGCTGAGACAAACATCTTAAGGAATTAAGCATTAATAAAAATGTGTCTCTTTTGCCATTTGGTTTTCTTGCTTTAAAAAAAAAAAAATAATAAATAAATATAAATGTGCACTGTCTCGCTCCCAAATTAAATTTCTAACCACTTGAAACAATGGTTTTCAAAATGGAAAGGCTGGCTGAAACATGTCTTTTTGGGATAGTAGGTGAACCTACTACAGATTTATAGATGTGATTGTGCCTTCTGGTGCATGTCTACTATATTGTTTTCACCTTAAAGCAGAAAAAAAAAAAGATTTCCTACACCAATCTTTAGCTTCAAATGTTGTTACGGCCACTAAGAATACAATAACAAAAAACAGAACTACACAATTACAACACAGATTTGTCCGTTTGTATTTCCTAAATTAGCTTCTCTGTGTGTCTCCTCTTCTTACTCCACTCACTATGTTAAATCAACTTGTCGTTTTATTCCCACTGGAAGACGTTTTTATTTGCTATAAAAGATTTGATTTGTGTACTACAGTGTTGGCAACGGTGTCACGTGAAAATGAGCCTGAAAGTGCCAGAGACTTTGATGACTTTTTCAAAGCGGACTTAAACCTCGTCGCGTCAGACCGCTCAATTGGGAATATGGAGAACAAAGACAGTATAATGATTCGTCTCAGATATAATTTGAGGTTATAAAGTTTCATGACACTAATAGCAGTACTGTGGTCATTTGCGCAAATACATGTTCTTGTAATGTGGTTAATAGTGCAGCCCTAATTCAAACACATCAATCATATCAAATATGGTTTTCAAAGACACAGGAGAAAGAGACACAGGCAATGAGACAAAGGAGAATACAAAGATTAGGATATAGATGAAAACAGGAAGGTCATCTGTTGATTTATGTGAGTGGGTGATGCACTTTTCAGCATGTTTCATAAAAAATAAAAATAGCCCTGATGCCAAACAAAAGGAGAACTCACTTCAGGGCAAAGATCTCCGCCTCTATCTGAAATAACATATTTGGAATTATTCTGGATTCCAAGCCACATGCTGTGTGTGACGAGATGCGTCGAGATATAGCGCTTCAGCTGTTTTTAGCGGGGAATAAATTATGACTCGTCGCGTGTGGAGGTGTGCTGATGCCGTAAAAGCAGCCATTTAGGGGACATGTGATGCTTTCTTTTTTGTTGTTCAAAAAACTAAATCTGGGTTGAGTTTTATACAATACAAATCAAACCAAAGAAGCAGATGCAAATTGGACAAATACACCATTCGCTGACCAAACACCGTGGAGTTTCAGTTGTTTTTATTGCTCCGAATGATTGTAGTGCACAATCAGCGGATTATTTGCATTTCCCTCCCGTGTTTCTCTTCCCCTTTTCTTGCAGAAGTACAAGAATACAGCCGCAAGAGAACCGTATGCAGTCCAAATACAGCAAACGGTGTCTTTTGCAGAAGATATTTTACACAAGAATTCATATTGCAGGTGATGTTCTTACCCAGGTTGCTGTATGTGGCACTACATTGGCTGGAGGCGGGAGAGTGGGAGTGATGGGAGTGATGGGAGTGATTCCCGTCGTCCTCTGGCTCTCCGAGGCTGGCGCTGCCCTCGCTGGCTGAGGCTGCTGGGGCAACCTGGTTGGCATGGCCCTCCTCAACCTCCCCAAGCAGCAGCCCCAGATTCACTTTGGCAGGCAGGGAGGCGGCACCGGGCAGCTCCCGATCCCTGGCATTGCTGGCACTGGCTGGTACCTGGCTGCAGATGACAGAGAGAGACATGGCTTGTTTAGTTTAAAAAAAAACAAAAATTGTGAAACGCTTGCTCTATTAACCGTCTGATTAAATTAGCATTGTTTCCCTTCTCCCTTTGTTTGTGATCTATGATAATATTTTCCCCACAGCTTTGAGTTTGCTCATTATTCTGCGGGAGATACGGTTTAATTTTCTGCAAAGAATTCAGAAAAGAACAGGATGATAATAGCGAGCTCTACTGCTGGGACTGTAGTGTTGACAGTAGATAAACAAGCTGCTGTTGATAAAGCCTCCAGTCTGTCATAACTACCAAACATCACAGGATATGAACTGAAAACATACAACAATGTTTTTCTTCTTCAATCTTTCAAATCGCTGTTATCCATCGGCTCACTTCATTCTTCTCAGCAAGTGATGAATTAGAGCCGGAACATCTTGTAAGGGCTCCTGACGCCTGGTCCGCTTTTAATATGCAACTACACAAATGTTGCCCGAGGGAAGATATATACATATATAAATATGTTTTGAAGATCCCTCTGTGATGAGAGATGAATTTCATCAACCTCAGCAGATTGATAAACAGGTGTGATGATAAGGTACCAGTTCTGCACAGGTCACACGCTTATTTCACAGGGAAAAAAAACGGATTTATGGAAACCTTTACACAAATGTATATTCGTATTCACAATGCTCTTCATATGGTTTATGGAAGAGAGATACGTTATTTGCACACAGTTTAATTTGGTTGCTGATATTAAATAATATGATTCAATAATAATCTGTTCATTCATAATGTAGTTCTTAAAAGGCTACAATTTCACCCGGTCTCCCCTAGTGTAACTCTGAAGAGAGAGAGAGAGAGAGAGAGAGAGAGAGAGAGAGAGAGAGAGAGTGGGGGAGAGAGAGGGGGAGAGAGAGAGAG
>CALSBV010012175.1:3459058-3484784 GCA_943590825.1 Bovichtus diacanthus | reverse complement strand
GAGACAGAGAGAGAGAGAGAAAAAGAGAGTGGGGGAGAGAGGGGGGGAGAGCGAAAAAGAGAGAGGGAGTGAGAGAGAGAGAGAGAGAGAGAGAGAAAGAGAGAGAGAGAGAGAGAAAGGGGGAGGGGGAGAGAGCGAGAGAAAGAAAGAGGGGGAGAGAGAGAGACAGAGAGAGAGACAGACAGAGAAAGAGAGAGAGAAAGAGAGAGAGAGAGCGAGAGAGGGGAAGAAAACCTGCAGTACACTGTGCACAGTCTCTTATTAATCTTCCCTTAGTGACAAAACAAAACAAAATGTATCGCTTGGCCGAGCGCCACCAAGTCCGCGAGTTTCGGTTCCAAGTCCTAATAAGGTGACAGACTTCAATGTGATTATGAGCTGTCTTTAAATAAAGAAATAAAAAAAAGCAGTGTATTGAGGCACTTAATAAGACAGCTTAATAAGACAGACTAAAGAATATCTACGTGTCTGCTGACTGACATATTTAAAGAGCATTGAAATAGATGCAAACTGTCACCTCGAAACATTCTCGTGAGCATCACGGAGTGTGGCATTATGAAACACGCCGCCTGTCCTCCTCATGATTTATGGTTTTATGTCTCTGACTTACAGCGGATGAATATATAACAGATATATAGATGAACAATATGATGAATATGTATACGTCGCCGTAAACTTCATTACGCTCCGACAGTGGTTCAGCTGAGTTGTGGGCACTAGAAATCTGGGTCATGTCTCACAGATACTCAGGGTGTCGCTGAGGGTGTTGAGATCGCAGTGTCTCCACTCACAATGTGAAAGCCCTGGGGGTGCTGTGACGGGACTTGTCGTATACTGTAGCTCGTCGCTGCCAAAGATGCAAGTTACACAGGCGATATGCCACACACCGTATGTGTCTTTGTGACGAAAGGGCACGACCACAATTGCCCACGGGGCCTGTGTGTCATGTAGAAAAGGTATTGTGTTTAGTTTTTTTCACCACTAATTTAAAAAAAAATAAACATGCAAGCAAGCACAGGTGATGCGATATACACTCCTGCCAATGGTTTCACACTATTTAACTGATTTACAGTTGGAGGTGGTGGTTGGGGGGGGTAAATGCACCAAGATTCCCCAGAAAAGGCAGGGAAGAAGAATTTTAATCAACGCCGCTCTTAAAAGACTTGAACAAATGTGAGGAAGGAATCGCATGGAACATGTTCGTTGGACTTTAAAGGATACACACGCTGCGTTTCGGTGAGTAAAGTTGAATGTAAAACATTACTTCTGCGGGGAACACTTTCAAAAATAGCGAGTAGAATCAAATACGGAACATGCATAAAATTGTTGTATGATTACTATTAAAAGTTTCCTCCTACGTTTGCTTTTATCACAATGTCCAATATTTACTATACTGTCGTCCCGTAGGTTACTATTACTCTTAGTTCCTTAAGAGCTGCTGAGTAACGAACAGCATTGACTCAAGTTTTCCTAAAGCCCTTCATAACAAAACAATAATCAGAGACGTTAACAGAGAACGAGGTCTAACAAATCTAAGTACATTTATGCAACATAGTAACAAAAATAAAGACGCGATAACTCACAATTCACTGTACAGAATGCAAACTTTTAACACGACAACTGGCTGAAGCAGAGAGCAAACACAGAGCTTCACCTGGGTGTCTGCGTCTCGCCGCACTACGCTGAATACACTTCACCAGCTGGTGATTCATTGGGAGCCATCTGGGGGTCAGGCTGCAACTCTGATCACGGTAAATAAGATACTCAAAGGCAACCTGGTTACTGTCCTCTGATCTGATAACAGCTCAGCCGCCGCCTTCCACGGTGACCTGAGTGAGACCTCGCAGCCTCAGGCTCCCCGGGTTGTGACCAGAGTGACATTCTAAACTACTGTAGGCTTTAACCCCCTTGTTGTAAACGCACAAAATACCTGCTGCCTTGCTGTCCGCCGAGTGGCTGGCCCTGCCATCTGCTCTAAGTTTCAGATGTTGCTGCGGTGGCATATTGTTCACTATTCTGGCACTGCTGCTTTAAGTCAAAAAAAAAAAAAAAAGGTCACCAAAAGTTCACAGAGCTGGATTCATGGCCGCAGGTGTTGTCATGGGTGGGGCAGGTTGGCAGTAATGTTTGCATTAGCCTGAATCAGACGTGTCATTTCCTTTGACTGGAATTGTGAGCACACGCGTTGCTAATATGATGAATGATTTATGTGACCGCAGGCTAAAGTCCGGGTCAAGAAAAAGTACAGGTCAAGAGACGACAGACAACTCAACGGTAAAATGGTAAAACAATCCCAGCCTTTGTTTCCAGAAAAAGCTGCGTATCATCAAGAGAACAAAACCATTAATGACTGCAAAGACGGATTTTTGGCCAAGATATCTTTTTTTTTTTTTCTCACTTTCTTAGTAGACATTTTTCAAACCCAAACTGACGCCGACAGAGTCTGAATGCATGGGTTTTAAAGTTCCATGTTTAAGCTCAGCAAAATCGAATTACATTATCTTGTAGCCCTCCAAAATACAATGCTAATACAAAAAAATATTTTTATTTTTATTTAAAAAAAAAGAGTCCTTTTGTGTCATTGCTCTTACACTGGCATTTTGGAGACAAAGATTTCATATGAAAGCAGTGTTGTTGCAATATTTTGACTATGACGTGATAACAAAGTGAGCACTCAAAGGAAACACCCAGCAGCCCATGTGTCAGTCTCCACCTTGGGGCTGTGTCTGTGGAAAACACCAGATCTGACATGTTTATGATCCGTCTTTTGTAGACCACAAGCCCTCTGTGTCTCTTTTAAAGAGAGTTGATCAATAGCCTCTGAGTTATTTTAGCACTTGGCAGCAGTAGACGGTTGAAATAAAAGACCGAGGCGTAAGTCAACTGTCAAAAGAGGGAGGCGCAAAGAATGAGTAAAATTGCAAAGAAAAAGTGAATAGACTGAAGTACAATTTGTTATCATCGAATGCAGAAAATGTTGGCGTGAAATGAAATCTGCTGGTGGCCGGACTTGTACATGTTTCCTCTGTTATTCTTCCCTGTACCGTCTACATGAATATTACATTACATGGTTCTGGCTTTACCTAACTGGACATACTGTATCGTACACAAGGGCACAATCAGTATGAATCCTACTGAAAACCGGACTATTGATGGGTTACAGTCACAGCTACAACACTAATCAACAGAGAAATTAATCACAAAGACGACAATCACCAGCTCATAATCTTTCCAAAAACATCCAGTGTGGCTACACACCTCGAGAGGCCCTTGACACAATAAATACCTTTATGGCTGCTACACATTTCAATGTCAGGACCTGACTTGTTCAGACAGCATGAATCTGCTAAAGTACATTTCACCGTTTCACTGAATTCTGTTGTGAGAAATTAACAATCTCTGAGGCAAAAACACAAATGACATCATCTGAAACAACCTTTGCTCCCTACTAAGTCAATATGTCGTCAAATGGCCCGGATGGTCACAGACATTTACAGACGTGAATGGAGAAAAGTTTCACTTCTTACCCACTGTACTGGCTCACACAGCTTCCCATCTGGAAACTTCGAGTGCAAGGCAAAGTTGAATTCACATTCTAGGCAGAGCAGTAGTTGCAGGTCGGCCAGTTGCAAAGAATCACAACGTTTCCCCCCCCCAGCATATGTTCTTTCCTCGTCTGTCTCTGTTTTCCCTCTTTGAATGCTCTTACCTGCCTAAGGTAATATGTGTTTGCCAGCATTGAAGAGCACGCCCACTGTTAGCCAATAAAAAAAACTGCTTCCAGTAAAAAAAAACAAAAAAAACAAGCAGGATTAACCCCTCGACTGCCAATCAAAACAAAAAGGTCTGTAGGGCGACCCGTGCCACCTGTTCATGACATGAAACCACTGACCTGCTGGTCTGTTTAACCAGAGACTGCTCAGGTTTTTAAAAAAAAAGAAAGAAAAGAAAAAGTCCTTCCCTAACTGCAAAATACATTAGCACCAGAGTTATTTTCATTCATATGGAGACATACACTATTACCATTTGTCAGCAATAGCGATTCGTGCAAGGAAGTGGGACTAAAAATGTGTTATGGAAACACATTCTAAAACAGCAAGGATTAACTAATAAATAGCTCATTTTAGAAACCGCTTTGGTGGCACAGAATCCAATTTTTTTTCAGGAAGACTTTAAAGCTGCAGTACTTTGCAGAAGCACTGCTTTGAAAAAAAAAAAACTCATCTATGAAACCTTCTTTAAGTTAACTGGCGGGACCTTGCAGTTAATAGCAATCAGACTAGCTATAAAACAATGCTTCCTATCCCTTTAGCGTCTGCTTCTAAAGCACATTTCACGAACGCATTCTTTCTGCAGACTTTGATTTTGTCACATCTTCTTCAAAGGCAGCTTAGGCACCAAGGGAGTGGTTGAGCTATTTTGCCATACCTGAGATAACCATCACATACACAGTGTAGTACACTGTAACCTACTACCAACACACACAAGTGAATAAATGAGTCACTCATTGACAGGTTCACGGTGAAGGCTGTAAACAGCAGGGTCACAAAAGAGTGTCTGTAAGAGACAGATGTAAAGAAAATAAGGAACGCGAGACCAAAAGTGGGACGCTGTGAAGTGTTCATGTTCATTGCATCAGCTCTGGAGAGAAAACTTGGTATTGGCCACTATTGAAAAACCAGCATAGTTTCGAGGATGCAGACAAAAAAACTCATTTAATTTCTTCTGCACGAAGTGAGTGAAAATGCCAACTTTGCGCCGAATAACGGCATCAAACTTTTTGTACTCTCCAATACATACGTACATACATACAGTCATCATATACCCAAGCATGACATTGCCTAGACAACTCACATTAATAGCAAAACTAGAGAATACTTCAGTCTTGTACGACTTGTTATAAATCGAGAGAAGAGACATGAACTTCTGAAAGAAATAAAAGATGACTAGGGCTGAAACTTCAGGTGGGGAGAGAAAGCAGGGAAGCTAGAAATGAGACAGAATGAGGACTTTCTCTTGACAGGATGAAGGACAGAAATATTCAAGAGTTCACAGTGCTCCAGGCTCAAAGGAGAAAGATGTGATATGGAAGGCATGGAAGAGGAGCAAAAAAAAAAGACACAGACAGTGATGGTGGAAAGCCATGCACCTTGAAAACAACCCAGCATATATATGGGGAGGGGGGTTGCAAAGAGAGGAGAAGAAACAGATGCAGGAAGAGTCAGGCGGAAGTCAAAATGTGACGGATCAGGTAGAGAAGATGAACAGGAACACCGGAACAAGTTATGCCTGAGCTACACTGTATGGAGGTGCGAGAAGTGTTGACTAAACAATTCCCTGGTGCTTTTCCTACTAATCATGTGCTGTGGGATGCATTTCGTGAAACACATCGGCGCTAAATGACTCTCCTAAAACGACACCCAAAAAGTCCGGATGCTACACAGGATGTCTTCAGTTCGTTTTCTGCGCTTGATTACATCAAATCAAGTTTATTTATAATGAAATAGAGTTTATTTATACAGCCCAATATCACACATTGCACATTTGTCACAGTAGGCTTTACAGACTGTACAGGATACGACGCCCTCTGGCCTTAGACCCTCGCACCGCACAAGGAAGCACTCCCTAAAAGAAAGCCCCAATTAAAAGGGGGAAACATGGAAGAAACCTCAGGGCGATCAACTGGGGAGGGAGATCAACTGGGGAGGGATCACTCTCGACAGACGTGTGTACAGAATAAACAACATAGTCAATCTATGTGAAAGAAATCTCCAAAAAAAAATTAAAATATTAGTATGCGATCATACAAAACCAAAGGGAATGTGCCTTTTTTCACTCAGAAAATAACATGACACCCCAGGAGGAGGTAGCAAGGAAATACTGTAGAGAGTATTTAGCTTGAGTAAAGAGTACTTTCTAACTGTGGGAGCTTTCATATAACAAAACAACCTTTTCATTTGCTTGCTTCCCAGTTACCACTTTTACAAAACATTTACTAATTAGTCAGTTTGCATGCTATACACTGGAAATACAGCATGTTTAATGAAATTTAGAATGATAGGAAATGACTATTTCTAACCTAATGATTGTGCCAGATACATCAGGATGGTTCAGACGATTCATTATTGAATCACCTACTGTAGAACTTGAGGAGGATTTGGGGTTAGTTTTCCTACATTTGTAAGTTAAAAGGGCATATATATATATTTGTTTACCCTACTAGGCTTATTTCATTCTTCATCCAATCATGTGCGTGGTGTATCTGAAGTACTTTCCTGCAGTCATCAAATAGTAAGCTTGTAAATATTGTGCTAAAACAATGGTTAACACAAAATGAATGTTTTCAGAGTGCCTTATCCAACTTGCTGTCTAAGTGATTGGTACTTCACATTATTAGTGCTATCACTATAGACCTTTCCTGATCAATGAGCCACTGCAGCATCCATTTGACTGATGAGGGCATTTCTAGGCACTTGGCTTAATTTCTAAGGCAAAAACAAGTCATGTTCAGCAGAAACAAGTTTATAATTTAGGACAGAAAATACAGTGTATCCAACACATCTGGGTAAAAAAGATGTTGGCACCATTAGTCACACTGCAGGAAACTTACCCCTAAAAAGGTAAACACAAAGGTCAACAGCAGGTCAAAGACAGATAATTAACTTATTACGAAAGAATACAGGAACTACACTGCCAAGTAGAGCGATTACTGTGAGTGAGTGTGTGTGAGAGGGTGTGTTTTAGATGGAATATGCCATCTAAAGTAATGATTTATAGAGCAATGGTTGATCTGACTGCTGTTGGATGACTTGTAATACACTGAGGTCCCCTCCTGAAGGGAGAACCGCTGAGCACAGAGCATGCTGTTCAGGTGATAGATGACATTAAGGAAACGACCACATAGGCTTTACAGCCTAGGCAGTTGGTTGGGCAAGTGGGTGAGCGGACATGCCAAATTAAGATCAAACACCTCTAGAATATGTAATGAGGGATCTGTAGGATAGGGGCAGAAGCATCCCTGGCACTTTGGAGGAGCAGCTGGCAAAGTTTGAGCGTCTTAATTTTAAGCTGGGTGCAATGAATGCTATTTGGGAGTCGTCTGCAATAGGTGTTTAGTTTAGCAGCTTTACTTTTAGTTTTTCTCTCAGTATTCTGATAAACATCTGAAAACACATTTATGTTTAACATATATCTAAGTTTTAAACATTGTCCTCACTACAAAGTGTTACTGTTACATGCTTTATTCTAGTCGCACGAGCATCTTGTAATACAGTGGCATCAGGGGAGTCATTAAAACATTGGAAAATCTTGGGCAAATACCTGAAATCCTTGCTGATGAGCTCACATCCAGTGTTGTGTGAGGATGACGTTCGCCCTGGGCTCAGAGGTCTGGATTCCTTGCTCTCATCAGGTGTCAGTAGTGCATTCTCTCTGGACTCCTCTACTCGTAGTTCTCCTTCTCCGTCACCAGGGGTGCTGCCACTTTCTGGTTTGTAGGTGAATATGATTGTTGGCTTCTGGGTGGGATCCTCTGGCTTAGCCTCGGTGAACCAGTGATGCTGTTGGACTGGTGGTGGTGGAAGCATGTGAATGACTGTTCCGTCAAGCCCAACCAGCTTGCCTTTGTCCTTCTCTTTCTCCACTCTCTCTCTCTGCTCATCCTCGTCTTTCCGCCGACGGAAAAAGCTCTTAAAGGAGATCCAGCGCTTGGGTTTGGAGCTTTCTGTTGAAATACGTCTCCCCTCTCCACCTGGACTTGCTTCACCTTCACTAGGTCGTACAGGAGAACTGGAGGCAGAGCTCTTAGTCCAGTTGCCAAAATGTCTCTGAAGGATGTTAGAAGCATGGTAAGGAGAAGATGTAGATCTAGGAGGTGGGAAGGGGGCATTGGGCTCTGACCGGGGGCTAGAGAGTGGGACAGCAGCAGAGGCACTCTGGGATTTAGATAAAACTTTGGAAGGAGTGTCTTTCTTTGGTTTGGAAAGACAGCCTTCAGTTGTGGAAAAGAGAGACTTTGGTCGGGTGAGGGTGTCCTTCATGGCATCAGGAGGAAGGGCATACAGCTCCTCAGAACTGAGGGTACTGGCTTGTGCTGAGGGCGACTCTGGAGGAGACTGGGGAGGATGAATGGAGGCCACAATCTGTAAAAGCACCGCACTGGCCTCCTCCCTATGGCTTGCCACTGTCCCAGAGAACAAAGCAATTTCTGCATTATCATCTTTACTGCAAGTAGGGTCTCCACTTGTCTTGCAAGTGTGTGTAACAGCATTAGCAGTAGGGATGGGTTTAGGTAGGTTTGCAGTAATGGCAAGACCGGCAGGGAAATTTGTTGATGCAGTGGGTGAGAGGGCCCCAACAGTGGAGCTCATCACAGTGCTCGAGTCTGTAGTGGTTCTAGGTTGTAAATGTGGTGTTTTTGACACTCCCTCTGGTAGAGCTTTTGTCTCTTCAAAAGAGGCTCTCTCTGATGTGCCTCTACCAGAGATAGTTTTCTCTGTTGAGGAGGACTGGACACTCTCAGAGGATCCAATCTCTTCATAAGTATGGCTGGCTACCCGACTACCTACCCCTTTTGGCTGTGTGATTTCCCCACTGAGTCCCAAAAAGCTCTTGTACACAGCTAGGTTGTCATATGCACTTGGATTAATAACAATAGGTACCTTAACGGCATTCTTGGAGCTGCGGGCATAGGCTGGTTCATCTCGAATAATAATGGGAAAAGGAGGCATGCCTGCATTATTGAAACTGTTAAACTTGATCTCTGAGAAGTTGGAGGATTTCACAGGGACAGTTCTGGAGGAAGATAGCCCAGCAATGGGAGAAGTTGGAGCTGACTTGTGGCTGCAATGTTGAGTAGGGATGGAGGGGCCAGGATTACTCTTAACCCCAAGATCCACTTTAGGTATCTTTTGGCGAGGACTTGTGCTTGATGTCCACACTTCTTGGTAGCGTATGTTCCCTGATTTCTTCCGGGAGTTACCTGACAGACCCACATATGTGGGTGATGTTGGCATCACAGGAGAAGAAGGAGAAAGAGGGGAGGTTGGAGACAGGGGCTGACCTAAAGGAGTGCTAGCCAATGATGTAGGGCTGGAAGGCATTGACATGTTTTTGGGTTTTGGAGTAGAGTCTGGAGTCTGTCCTTCTTTGTTTGCCATGGATGCTGACACGTCCACTACAGTGTAAGGCTTACAGATCAGTGATTTTTCCAAATTCACTATACGGTAGGGTTTAGCCTGCTCCTCTGTGGGACTAAAACTAATAGTGACTGGTTGACCTGGAAGGGCCTGGGGCATTAGCGTGCCTTCTCTGCCATCCTGATCTTCTAATCTAATGGCTAGGACAGCCTTGTGCGTTTCAGTCACCTTGAGTGGACTCAGTGCTCTGTGGACGGGCTCCTTTTTTGGAGGAGAAGTGCAGGGGACAAATGCCTTAGAAGATGTGGGAGAATGCAAGCCATTTCGAAGACCACAGGGGGCACTGCTCCCACTGCTGGAAATTGTTCGAGAATCTTCTGGTAGTGACGACGATGATTCTGGAGAAGTGGTACACTCTGAATTTGATAGGAAACCACTGCCTTGCATGTCACAGGTCCCATAGGGAAGAAGAGCTCCATTGGAGTCCATAGATGGATATCCATTCAAGATCTCATCATAGCTATCATCATAGTCCACTGCACAAATCCGCTGTAGTGAGCGGTTGCGAAGTGGCACAGTATTCCACTTTTTCCCTGCAGCAAAGGGCACCGGAGACAGTGTGGCGGCACGGAAAATTGAAAATCGCGGTTGGCCTCGCATACGGATCTCCATGGCAAGTAACTCTTCATCACTTTCATCCCAGCTTTCATGTTCATCGTCATCCCTTTCAGTCTCTTCGTCCTCATCATCTTCACCTTCACTGGAAAACTCTGGGTAGCAAAAGCGACCACCTTCTGTGCTGATGACCTCAGAGCTATCACTCAGGGATACCCGTTTTTGAGCAGTGCCACCACCAACACAACTGCTGTTTCCCATCGCAAGACAACTTGAGGCTGGAAGGCCTCTTTCCAAGGACCGTCGGTATGAACTACTAATTCGTCCCCAAAACAAGTCCTTGGAACCGGAAAGGGGTGTGGTGCTAGGGCCAGGGCCTAACCCAACAATTTCCTTTAGAACATCTGTTAGTCCACTGTTGTTATTATTTCCACTAGGGGTCCTTGGGCTAAGTTGTCCATAACCTTCAATCTCCTCACTACCATCTTCTCCTTCGTTGTTGTTGCTGGGCCCACCAGGCCTCTTACGGTTCAGTCCATTGCGATTCCAGACCGTGAAGGCTGAAGTTTTGCCTTGTTCTATCAAATTTGGTGGCCGTTGCAGGTTGCCATCTGAATCCAGTCCTGCAGAGGAGCAGGGCAGCATCATAGTGGGCTTAACAGCAATTGTTGGCTTCTTAGCCACCGGTGGACGTAAGTGTCCTGAGCGGGCAGACCCACTGCCAGCCCTCTGGGAGTTGATGGTAAGGTTAGTGTTGGCTCTGGCCGCAGCCGGGGGTGGATTCTGTTGCTGAATTGTAGGAGACCTCTGTTCAGAAGGAGGCCTTCTTCCACTACTCTGAGACAGACAGTGTAGACTCTTAGGTTTAAAGCAGTTCTTGCACTCGCCTGGTTTCCACACGTGCTCGGTGAAGGTGCTGCAGGCGGACATGGCTGCTGGTCCAGTGAGTCAGCCTGCTGGGTCAATGGACAGGAAACCCCTCCATGAAGCTACAGACTACAGGAACTGACTGTAGTACAACAATGATGAATACTATCCAAGCTTCAAATGTGGGGGATACTGGACCTGAAAAATAGGACAAGAGAGAAAGGCATAAATTAAAAATAACTAAATATGAATTAATTGTTAATGTAATTCAAAACATTTATTTGATTTATTCGCCACATATACATCACGTAAACAAACTGCATAGAGTAGTTCTAAACTTGGTTTTTGCAAAGTTTTGTCAATGCAGGACCAAAATACTGACCCAAACAAGGAAAATTAGATCCCATTATACAATAAATACACTTATCACACAGAGCTGAACTGAAGGAAAAAAAAGGGTGCATTGAGGCTGGAAGAGAGAAACAGAAAAATAAGCTGTGTGAGAGAGAGACTGAATTAGGAAGTCAGTGCTACATTGTCTCCATTAGGTGGCAAACTTTCTCTACTTAGCAGCCAATCTATCCTATGGAGCAGTCATCTGTCTCCTCCTAACCCTCAACTGGATTGGTAAGACTTGAAAAAGCGGCAGAAGTGAAGAGGATTAAGAGAGCTTATTTCTGAATTGCTGTCCTGCGTTGTTGTTGGCTATTTCAGCAAGGCTTAGGTGAGATAAAGGTGCTGATACTACTCATTGAATCAAAACCTCGATGTCCTAAATCCTATGAACTAGATTAGTTACATGGAAAATGGAAATCAAAAGCGCTTCAGATGAGTTCACGTGCACTGAAGTCTGACAAATGGTATGACGAAAGAGTTTTTCAGTGTACAGCAAAGTGTTTAACTAACACATTTGATTTGTTTTTTTGTAGTTTTGGCTTTGTTTTCCAACAAACTAGACATGTAGGACAATGTAGCTGTTCATTCCTATACTTCACATCGTCACCACAATTGGAGTTCAATTCAGCAAGACAATCATCCTACGCATACAGGCAATGCAAGTTTTTTTTTTTATAATAATAAATAAATAATTTGAGTTTAGTTTCTTTTAATTTTTTTTTTGGTAAAAAAATGTATACCATTCAGTCTTTATAGAACAAAGACTGACATTTTAAAACTTGGGCACACGCATGGACTCAGGTTATCGGCACCATTCATATCAGACACATCCTGTTTTCTTAGCCCACCAGGTCAAACTTTGTCACATCAGGAAACCACATCCTTTTGTTTTTTTTGTTAAACAGTGCAAAAGTACACCAGTTTAGGACCAGCCCATTTTGGATACGATTTGTAGGCGCAACAGTTATTTGCTGTTCAATCGCATTAATATTAAATCCATGGATAATAAGTGGCGTGTTGCTCAAACAACCAATTTAAAACCACCTGTTACATGAAAACACTTTTACTTTATTTTTTTAAGATCCATTTTTTTGTCTTTTTGCCTTTATTACAGATAGGACAGATAGACGAGGAAGGGGGGAGAGACTCGGTACAGAGTTTGAGTCTGAGTTTAGTGTCTGATAAAGTAAACAAACTAAAAACTCAGAAAAGGACCAGGAGCACTGCAGTAGGGCTGGGCGATATGCAGAAAATCTATTATATTATAAATCTATTATCTATTATAAATCTAATCTATTATGTTTGACCATTGGTGCATTAATAAAATATTTGCAAAATGACATTTTTGAAAAATTATTAGTCAACTACCAAAATGTTGGTATAATATCGATATATTGCCCAGCTCTAATTATCTCAATACTCTACTAGAAACTTGGATATTTCTGTAGTATTTCTGTTGTGCGTGTGATGCCACTATTAGTCAAACACCTTACTAATGCAGTCAGAATCAAATAACTGCAGTTTCAGCTCTTCATTTTTCTATCTTAGTCAAAAAAACATCAAAATGTACGGCTGGCATTCTGACATCTAAATGTTGTAGGGTAAAGGTTAAAGATTTCCATTTAGTGGTTAATTGATCCTATTTTACCAACCAAAATAAGTACAACAACACAAAGTTCATCCTTAAGGAAAGTAACAGAAAATATGTTACAGGCCTGCATCTGCTGTTGACTATGCTCCTGGCTGCCACCAGAAACCTGCTTTTCTTCCATGGAGACCTATCAATGGTTTAGAGCTCTTTCCCTTAGCCAGCAAAACCTGATTAAGTGAGATTTGCTAAAGCAATATTCCATCTATTGGCTGGGGTGAGCTCGCTCATTCAGCGCTGTTTGGCATGTAAAGGCTGCCGAAGGATTATTATACAGTACTTTAACACACAATTGAGTATGGCGTGCTCCTGAGGAGATAATCAATACACATTGGGTAGTGTGAAATATCTCAGAGTGAGGACATTTTAGATATCGTTTGACTTTGGACAATGATAAATAAAAAATAAACAAATAACAGCCAGACAAACATAGCACTCTATTTCCTGAAGAGTGCAACATACAATAAATGAAAGAGGGGTTCGATATGCTTATAAACACTGGCCCTCCATCTCTGTCCTTTTATGGGTGACCCAAACTGTCATTTCATCAAATAAAGCAAGGGCTATGATTCACTGTAGGACTGCTATGCACAGGGGCGGGTGAATCTCATTTATCTAACAAGGTCATAGGTGTCAGGTCCTGTACGGAAGGATGTCGCCATGACAACACGGTGGACCCGCCCACGGCAAGACACAATAAAGCAGGAACTCTTGAATCAAACTTTGCTGACCGAGCTGTGATGGGCGGGGGATTTTATCCTGTTACACCGCACAGGCCTCATCCTCACAGGAAACACACACTGCAATTCACATAATATTATTCAAAACCGGCCGGTGGTGTGACACGTGAGCACCGGATATTTCTGCGGCAGACTCTCAAAACTTCACGGACAATCAAAAGTACAGCTCATGAAAAATGAATTTACCGAGTCCAATATCTCTCTCTCTCTCTCTATAAATACGCTGCTCCCTAGATGGAACAAAAGCAGTATTTTAGTCAATCCGGACTCATTTTCTCAACTCCATGAACCTGTCCTCCTTGAAACACCACAGGACACGAGTAGGACTCCGTTTTGCACAGCTGTAATGCAGCTGTTGCGCACATATGTATTTCTTTCATGAGAGGAAGAAAGGACAGTGGAGGAAGGCATAAAACAAGTGGTCTTAACATGGATATTTCAGCTGCATTGCTTTTATGAGATCTAGACCAGATAGACTTTCTTTGTAACTACATTATTTCTTCCCTGACAGACAGCGGAGGGGGGTGTCGGAGGGGGGTGTCGGAGGGAACGGTTCTCTTTTGAAATCAAGATAAAGCCTCCTTATTGCGTTTTTCCTTTCTTCAAAGCAGCTAGACGGAGTTATGAAAAGCAGCTCCCAGGCTGCATTGTAATAAGATAATTCCGTTTTTCATGCCTTTGTGTTTCTGATCACGAGTCTGAGAATCAAGAAATATCCAATATGTGTCACATATACTTTTCCACAGACAGAAACCCCCAGTGGTGGATGTGACAGCATATTTTACTTTTTCCCCTCAGCCACCATTTCAATCCCGTCCTTGTTTTTGATTCGTCCTTCCCTCCACAGTGGGGGCTGATATGACACTCGCACTACCAACCAGAGAAATGCACTCATATTTTAGTTTCTCATTAAGCCGAAAGGCAAATAGTAGTTTGCCATGTTTGTTACTGACGAGACCCTGCAACATTTAATCTGGAATGACAGTTGTGCCTTAGGGACACCAACAGTCCCATCTGCCCAACAATCCTATCCTAAATCATGCAGTCCAGTATTTTTAGTTCACAAAGCTCACAGTATGGGGCACATCATTAAAATATGATGACTCCAGACGCCGTGCACAAAGAGCGGGGAAGCGTCTCTGAAGCGATCCCTCCTGCTTATGTAATCGTCTTTGTTTGAACATGAAAATGATTTCATCTGTGGTTATACTCATTGCGATCTAAGTGTTCCTACTCGTGGCCATCAGCCAAATAATGGACTGCTATTTTTGTGTTCCTTCCATTATGTAACGGATATTACACAACACGACAAAACATTGGATGAATTACACAAAAAAGCCCTCCAGGCACATTTTCAATATTACAGTAGGGACGATGTGCATTAACGTGGAAGTGTACAATCGAACACACACTCGCACAGTACCACAGAGACATTTGTGTTGTCTTTAGGTGCGATTGTTCTATAATACTGACAGTGTGCTATTGATCAAGTCTTTGCGTGTGTCCAGAGTGTGACTCTGCAACATATTTGATTTGAGAGACATGAAGCAGCACTAAGATGCAGGCAATTATTGGAAAACCGCGTGCAGCCGGACGCACTCTCGCTCTCTTCCTTTTGGATTTCTGCCTGTTCCTTTCCCAGAGCTTTTTCTGAATTCACTGTAACACACTCAGTGAAATCTGTTAAATGAAGACTTACAGTTAACCACCTCCAATACTGATCACAACATCTATTTTGCATATCATTTCTTTAAAGTTTAGAGAGAAAAAAAGACATTCGGGCTATAATTTGACTACATTGGTAAAACATTCCTACTGAGGTCTACTTAGTTATTCTCCTCACTCTTATTTTTGTTTATCACTGACTTGCTTGTCATGCATATTTGATGAGGCCAGGGCATTAAGGTGTTGATAATTTAAATGGATCCCTCATGTATAAAGACTGATGACTGTCTGAGTTAAAGGACCGCCAGCTCTCCATCAAATATAAATGTGTTCTGTAAAATGAGATTTATTAGCGCTCAGAAAGATGAAAAGTACCCAATCAACGCAAAGCGCAGACATCTATTTATTAAGTGTGCTTGTTGCAGTGAGTTGTGGCAAGATTAGTTTTTTTCATTGCACATTCTTACCACACTTCGATTGCTGTGTTTGCAGGCCATTTAATGAAGTAATAGTTATGTAAAAAAATCTGGCTTAGGTGATTTTAGCTGCGTATGAATATGTGTGGAGCAGCGCGAACGTGTGGGAACGAGCCAATCATGAGAAGAGCTAAAGCTGTTCACTCGTTTTGTACACGGATACGGTTCTCTTCTCCGCAGATTACACTGTCCGAACCCACCTGGCACCACACACCATGACCCCTGTTCATACCATCGTTGTTTGGGGACCGGAAGCTTAGATTTCCTTCCAGTTCCAATGAAGATCGGAGACACACAGTTTTAGGTTTTTAGGCATATTGTGTTGGCAAAAGTGTGTTCTATTTAAATTCGTACTCGCTAAATCTGAAGATCTGAATCTCACTTACCAAATGAAATTAATGGATGGGGAAAAATTTATTAAAGGGGCCCTTGCTTTACACTATCCAAAATCTAGGAGTTGAGGAATTGACCTGGGAGACTTTTTGGGGGACTTTGGTCATCTATTGCCAGTGGTGACAACCAGATGTGTACAATTTGAGGAGGATAACAGCATGAAAAGCCTGCAAAAATAAAAAATGCATGTTCCACATCTGAAATCTGCACAGCAGTAAAATGCTGTCTATTGCTGGTTATAGCAATAGATACAGTAAGAATAAAAAACGAAGCACGAGCTCGCGGCATGTCAAAATGATGTCTACAGCTGAGTTTCGTGTGTGTGTGTGTGTGTGTGTGTGGTGTTTTGGCTAGCTGTTATGTGACATGGCTGTGCTTTGAGAGGGATCTTATTCCCTCTAGTGTGTCAACAGGTCACCTGCAGCATGTGAGAGGAGCAATAATTACGTTTTAACATTCAGCACACATGCACAGCGCGGCTCCCAATGCAAGGACCACACAGGGAATTGAGATCTTGTGTAGGAGTGTGTATGTGTTTGGACTTTCTAGTTACATTTCCTAGTCTGCGATTATTCCTTTCAGAAGCATTTCAATGAACTACGATACCTTTGGAGAATAACATGTGCCTGTGTGTGTGTATTTGATCTGAAAGGCAATGAACAATACTCAGATGTGTCTGTGTGTAACTGCTGACAGGAAGCACACATTGGCATGCACACAAACACTTCTTTCTGAAGCAAGTAGCTGTAAAAGTTGAAAGGTCAGGTTACAGATGCCTCATTGCAGAGGCTGCACTCATTATCCCTGTTGTTAACCTCCGCTGCCCCCAAGTCCGTCTTTCTGTCTCCTTCTCTCCTCTCATGCTCAAATATTTCTCTCCCTTTAATAAGGCTTCTCCTATTCTTTTCTTTCAAAGTTGTTCTTTGTTGTTTTGTCTTTCCCCCTCTGGCTCAAAATTTCCCACTCACTTCTCTCTCTGTCTCCTTGTTCCTACGCACTCACTCTTTTTCTCACTTTGGCTCTCTCTCCACCGACATATGTAAATATGCCGCTCTTCTGTCCGTCTTTGACTCAAACAGAACTTCAACAAATGACTGGCAGACTTCCATTTTGCAAATCACCACAAACCAAACCAGTGCCCAAGGAGTCATATGTTTATGTCATATTGTTTTATGTGGCCAACGCTTCAAACACTCAATTTATTTGTCATATATGACAAAAAAAAATATATATATACTTAAAATTGTACTCAAAAAATGCATTCGTCAATTCATAAAATAGTTCCAGATTCATTTTCTGTCCAACAATTCTTTCACCTCGCCAGTAGATTTATCACTCTGTGTGAACACAACGTTTCATTGTATTGTCCACTAAATCGTTTTTTTCATCTGTGTTTTCAGTGGAAGTGAGCTTTTCCCAGCTATGCTGTAAGATATTTTGATTTGTGGGTATAGGCCACAGGAAAATATAAAGAAATATCGCTCGCTCGCTCCCTCATGCCCGCACGCACACACACACGCACACACACGCACACACACACACACACACACACACACACACACACACACACACACACACACCATTTTCAATCACAGTCAATCCCATATTCCATGCTGAAAGTCCAGTGGTGCCACTTGTGGCTTTCTCTCAATGTCCAACATCTGAAAACAACAAAGCGGTCACACAGATGACAAACATCACACAAACCAACAAAGCTTTGACTCATTAAAGACAAATGAAGTCGAATATGATCGAGACTTCCAGAGCTGGTCTCTGTTGATTCTTCGGCACTCAGCCATTCAGACGAGATGCAGTGTTGGTCCCTCGATCTGTGACCATCTGCTCCTGATTTGATAGCAGCAAACACTGCCTGGTTTAGTGCCAGGCGAGACATCACACACCACCTGCTGCTTGGTGCCACAACCACCAAGACACAAGCCCCAAGGGACTGCTGAGTGAGACCCAGACTTGTACTAGCCTCGGATAAGAATAACTTCTTAGGAGCGAGTGGTGGGACAGAACTTTATTTACTGAAAGCTACCGTGGCAAGACTTATGCACAAAGCATTTCCCCTCTGCGTGTGACTCAAAAGGAAGAAAGAGTTGAAGTAATCGATCTAGCGTGCAGTGAACCAGCCCGGATCTTAGCAATAAGGTGAATGCAACGCGCAATAAGAGAACAGATGAGAAAGACCACCTCTCCATTTAACCACCGGCAATCACACAGCAGAGAAAAACAAGAAGGCAACTCTTCCGAGGATCTGTTCTTTTTATTTTATTTTAACTGTATCCCAACCCAATTTAAGTGGAGTTAAATATGAGTGTTTACTAAGAATTTTAGAATGATTTAGTAGCATGACTCAGGAGCAGACAAAACATAGGACTTTAACTTCCTCTGATACAATCATAGTTTCTCCTCGTATACGTAATTACAAATATTTAATATGTTTCCAACAAAGAAAAGACGACACTAAGTGTATTTGCGTTTTATTGCCAGTGCCATACACAACTGTTACACAAAGGGGAGTTTTTGAATATCAAAAGCCTATTTCTCAAATCCCCCAACTATAACATCCTTTCATCTCTTCCATTGATCGCATACACCCGAGGCCTCCCTCGGCACTGCCCCCATCAGGTACAGCCCACTGAACCGACATGCCAGGCATTTGGGACCTGTCAGAAAACAGACTGTGAGGATGTCGCTGTACCTTTAGCAACCGGTACATTTCAGCCAGAGAAGAGTACCACCCCAACCTCATCTCTACCAAACGTCATACTGTCATACCGTCACCCATTTGTTTTTTAGTCTACAGGGCACAAGTTATTTTATTTTATATTATAATCGATATTGTGATATGAGACTAGATATTGTCTAAGATTTTGGATATCGTAATATGGCATAAGTGCTGTCTTTTTCTGGTTTTAAAGGCTGTATTTCAGTAAAGTAATGTCATTTTCTGAACTCACCAAGCCGTTCGACCTGTTCTATTATTTGCCTTTATCCACTTAAGTCATTATATCTACATTAATGATGATTATTTATCAAAAATCTCACTGTGTAAATATTTTATGAAAGCACCAGTAGTCCCAACCCGACTTGTAGAGAATTTAAACATGGCGCACTTCACATGGTTTTTGTCATCTGTATACAATGGATGTGAATTCCTGGCGACATTAAAAGGACACCATTTGCACAGGGGACAAGCTATTCAGCATAACAGGAGTGGATGGGGGTTAGACCTGTGAAACGTGGCGAGGATGGACAACAAAAAAGAAAAAACAGTGACCACTGAAAAGGATGAGAGATGGAGAAATTGAGATGTGAAAAAAAAAAAAAGAGAGAGAACATTCACGTTCAAATTTCAAATCAGGTTCTACCACACTCACTTCTCCACAGAGAGGCAATGTTTTTCCCCATGAGAAAAGTCAGTATGCTGAGGACAGAAGCTCATTTCCCACCCGGCGCACGTTCGTGGAGAGGGAGTGGGAGCTCGCTGAGCCTGGTACATAATAGTGGAATAACTGAGGCTGAAAGCTGAAGCCACGAAGAGATGGGATATGGGATTTTCTGCTGCTTTATGGCAGAGGGCTTGGAATGATAAGACAGCCGTGGCAGTGGGATAGACAAGAGCAGAGTAGATTTGAAATAGGAGGGGGAACTGGAGGGGCGGAAGAAAGAGAGAGAGAGAGAGAGAAAGAGAGAGACTGAGAGAGAGAGAGAGAGAAGGGGGGGGGTAGCTGTGTCCTCAGTGGTTTGTTAAGGCATCAGTAAGCCAGTGTCTGCCATCACAAGTTATTTAAAGAAGAATCCACCATCATTTATGCGTGCAGTGTTATCAAAACAAATATCAAAAGCTTTTAAGAGTTTTTTTCTTCTTCTTAGGATAGAAGAAAAAATGGGCCAAGAAACTCACATACTGCATTGCTGTTAGTGCTGCGACAGCCACTTTTTAAACCACCCTTTGTGCTATGCTATGTGTGCTATCTATGCCAACCTGTTTTGCAAGGGTCAGAAGCTGATATGAGTCTGTACGGTCAAACCTCGGTGTGAATATCGTAGAGCTTTTTCTGAACCAGGAGATGTTTTGAGTGAGTTAAAAAATGTTTAAGTAAAAATAATGTAATTCCACTTTCCTTGTGTTGACAAATATACAATAACACCTTTGATTATGAATGACATTACAAACTAGAGTCCCCAGCTCGCGGTTGTACGCCTCCGCCATCCATTCAAGTTGTAGTTTACGTTCAGGTCTGTCCGAAACTCTATCACCTCATAATCCTATCCTGTTAGACATTTGTGTGAAATGTAATATTACGCGTATGAATTCTTGAGTTACGGTCCAAAACATGTTTGGTGAGGTCACAGTGACCTTGACCTTTGACTACCATATTCTTATCAGTTCATCCTTGGGTCCAGGTACACGTTTGTGTCAAATCTGAAAAAACAATTATTCCTTAAGGCGATGGAGATTTCTAAAGGTTGGTGGTTCCATCTCCAGTGTCCTTGAGCCAGACAATGAACCCCAAATTGCTCTCAGTGTGTGTCTGAGAGTCGCTTTGGGAAAAAGGTGTCTGCCAGGTGAACGTAATATATAGTAATGTCATAAACCTTTGACTAGGTTTGTGCTATAGCCAATACGGCATTTATGATAGTGATATTGGTAACACAATTTGATAGTTTAAAGACATCTGATAAACTATGGAAAACACAAAACATCGCTGGCATTTCTGTTCGACAATTTGTTGTTACTTATTGTCTGACGTATACACAAATCCAGATATTTATTTATAGGTCTATCTCTAGTCTGCTCCCCTCACCTATTCCGTCTATTTATAAATCATATTGGCGGGTCATCGAAGGGGATACTGTAAACATCCGGTACAACTATAGGCTGAAATCATCAGTTCAGCACCTTTTTGGTGAAGGGCACTCTGACAGCAGTAATTGAAGGGCAGACTTCGCTCATTATTTCCGTCCTCTCCTCGGATTTTCTCAGCTCACCCTGGGATTTAAAGTGATGACCTTCAAGCTTTGCTAGTTCAAAGTAAAGTTAGTGGTGCAATTGACTAATCTCTTCACTTAGTCATGGGTGCTGAATGACGTCACCTACGCAACAACGGCTGGTTCGGGAAAATGTTCCTGAGCCATGTTCGCGTGTGTGCATAAATTTGTGTGTGTGTGTGTGTGTGTGTGTGTGTGTGTGTGTGCTGGCAAATGTCAACCAGCTTTCGGTTTCAGGAGCAAAGCCACAGCAGGTCACAGATGACTTGTTCCCCATAATTCCCCAATTTCTACCAAATTTCAGTTCCTCTCCAAAGACAGATTCTGCCCAAGTGACCCCGCTATACATCACACCAGTTTCAAAAAGCTTTTACGCAAGTATGACTCTTATTAGCTGCTGAATTGGACTTCTGTTTTGAGTTGAAAGTTTTCAAAACTATTCAGCTGGCGTAAAATGTGTTCTCTCATTTATGAGTACAGTGGAGGTTCAAACATTCTCTTCTGAAAGTTAAAAATGTCATCTCTGCTGTTCGTTATTGAGAAAGACAGACATAGAAATGCATGTGAGCCATGTAACTAAAACAAAGAGTAATATAGGTCTATAGTCTAGGCCGTAACATGAGGACAGGGGAAATGGGCTGACCCAGAGCCAGGCTTGAATGGGAAATAAATATCATTCCGTTTTTATCTCTCTTCTAAGTGTTTAAAGTCCGCTATAAAATCCACGATATACCGAACCTCTTTGGCTGTAATAGCCACAACAAACACTTATTCTACAAATATCAGCCTCTAGCTCATATTAAATGGAGTAGCTCCGGGGTGGCATCCCTAATTAAAGTCATCTGGGCTTGTTTTTCTCCTTAAAAAGAGGGTTGTCTGTGTTCACAAGTATTGATTGAACCAAGACTAGTGGAATAAAAGATGAATCCTCACTAGGGATGCAACAGCCATGGTCCTGTTCGTGTCCTGGTTTAGGAGTCATGGTTCAGTGCAGTGTGGGGGGGCGTCCGTTTTTCTTATTTATTTTTGAAAAGACAGTACTGGAAGTGCCCAAAAGTATAACAATAAGAAACCTTTCAAACGCTTCTGCATTTCACTGCAGGAACAAACACTTTCCCAGAAGGCAAGTGGTCACAATAGGCTCTACAACTGAAAAGTAGCTCTTATGCTATAACACTGAAAATACAAATTAAATAGAATAATACAAATAAAAAAAAAAAAGGAATTCTGCGCAGGGCTGTGTGCACCGAGCCATGAGCCCTGTACCACGACAGTTTGGCACGAATAAAAACAACGTCAATCCCATTAAATATATATAAATTCCATAGAACAGATGAATGGCCGACCATTATAAGCAGCCAGTTTGCAATTAACTTAAATAATTTATTAGCTGAAGTGATTCATGTTTCTTGAGTTCACTCATTTGGTTAAAAAATGCATTAAAGTTCTAATGATCTGCATAAAAATGCTGCAGATAGAAAACAAATAAAACATTAGAACACATGCACGACTCAAGACACAGCTGCGTAAAACAAAGCTCCAACTACAGACTTCGCTATGTACCAACAAATGAGTCGTAGTCAGAGAAATGGTACGTAATGTACAGAATTTCCCCCTAAGAGTTAGTTTCACAATCCAAACAAGTCAGCGAGCTGACAACACAGAGACCACCGAGGAAGCCAGGGAAGGGAAAAGAGGTGAAAGGAGCCACAGGGGACTCAGTCGATCCACATTATTTCAGCTCCCTCGCAGTGAATACTAGAAGAAAAGTCAACGTCTTAAGAGCCGATTTCTGAATTGATGCACCAAGCAATGATTGCCAAAGAGGTACCGATCTTACCAAAGTTAACTGGTGGATGGTGAATATAAATCTCCAGAAGAACAATCTATAATTTTGTATTAGAAAAGTTTTCGGAAATATAATAACCAGGAGAAACAAAAACCCACATTTGCTTATATTATGGTGTAACTCAACACGCATGGAACAAAGAATCGTCTTTCTGCGAGCAACATCACTGCCACGCTTTGTGAATGTGCATTATGTTGCCGAAAACAGTACTGCACACTGTACGTATTGGCAATATGAAAACAATTGATACCACGCGATGATACATACGATTGGACTTAATCGATGCGGGACGAATGGTTTTCACTTTCTTTCAATTTCTGCCTTTACAGTGTTCATGCTGCACCAAGGACTCATGCATGTTAGTGAAACACAAGATGGACTGAGTGTAATGGACTGAACCCACTGTGATATACCAAGTGGTGAGACGGCTGGTTGTGTGTGTGCTTTAGTGTGTAGCAGTCTTGGTTTTTGTTCACGTGTGTGTTGCTGTTTTGTGTGTGTTCACAAAGCCTTTAGACAATGACAGAATAACAGACGGTGTGTGATGAGCATGGAATGCATCAACATGAAGTAAACTGATAAAAAAAACTCGTCATTCCTGTACTTGGAGTAGTGAGAGATTATAGATTGTCGTCGGTCCTAGGTGTTCGACAACATCAACGGGGAACGAATGTGTGATGCTCACGGTCGGTGAGCTACAGCCGCCGCTGTGCTTTCTTTCCTGTCATGGAAACTCTATTGTCCATTGTATGTATAAAAACAAGGGGCTATATACCTTTGAACAGGTGACGTGTATTTCTGCTAAAAAAAGATGTACTGTATCTGCTGCAGGAAGAATACTCGCAGTATGTGTAATGACTTTTTTTCATTTTGTTATTTGTATTTCCATTGCCAAATGAATCCATCAGGATGTGTAAGCGGGCAAATTCAGTTGCCAGCGATTCTAAGCACACATTTTAACCGCAACATTGGCAAAGGCCTGCTCTTCAGCTCCTGCAAGCCTCAAGTCTTCCCAGAGTAAACAAACTAAAAACATGGACTGTAGAAGCCCTTTGAGTAGTAGTGGTGACAGACAGCGATGAGTAATGTGACAACCAAGCGGCCTCATTATAAGCTCACCTCCCGTTGCTGATTCACTGACGGGTTCGACTTGGAAACAGGCAATGCAAAACCAGATGAAACTGTCAAAACAACGTCCTCACTGCAGTAGTAAAGCTCAGTCATTAGCTCTTGGCAGTTCCAAGAGCCAGTCTCAGTTGTTAAACAGTCCTACAAGATGGTAAGATGCAGTTTGGTTTCAAGCCGGTGGGGAGCTCCGATTCAACTCTTGATTCTCTTGGATAAAAAAAAAAAAATAAAAAATCAGATTACATTTTTGTTAATGTTAGCTGCAAATATCAAGTTTTCCGGTTGTAGGAATATGTGTATCTGGAATGTCGGACGTCTCGTTTTCCTCTTCTATTTTTAACCTTTCAGCTAAGTGAATACAAACAAATATCTCTCCGTCAGTGAGCACACTGTGTTGAGCCTGAAAGCTCTATATGCCGTTTCTGAACATATTCCGTGCGTAGAAGATGCAAGAAGATCACAATATAATTTTAATAGGTTTTCAATTACACTGTATGGGCAGGCATGGCTCAGAGCACCAACTGGGTCTATTAGGGTAAGAAGGAGAAAGGGCATGGGGAAGGAGGGTCAGTAGCAGAACCCCAATGACAAAGAGTGAGCGAGTGGCAGCAAAAACTAAAAAGGAGAAAAAAGAGGAAGAAAAGAAAAAGAAAAAAAGAAAAGCAACAACATTCCAGCGCAGTGTTTGGTATTGTGCAAGCTCTGGGAGAGTTGCTGCAGTTTGGCCTGGGAAAGAGCCAGTGCAGGTCTCTGGAGGGAACAACCGGCTGGCCTCCAGACAAACACAGGCAAAGTGGCAGAGCAGACACAGCCAGATGTGTGGGAATGCATTATACACACAAAACAGCTCACAGATTTATGGACAGACACGCACACACGCACGCAGTGTCATTCCCCAAATAAATATCTGCCGTTTGGAAAATGTGATACTTACTGGAAGTGGCATTAAGTGGTAATATTAATGAAGCTGTTGGGCAGCATAACACCAACGCTTAAAACATGTACTGAAATTTTACTTTTTTTTTTTTTTATTTATTTATTTTTTTTAATAAGGGGCTGGATGTAGCATTAACTTTAATAAAACTTAAAAGTACAGAAAAAAAGGACAACGGATGTGTGAGGAAAGCTTGAGTACCAGCAGGGACTGGTTATGTAAATAAGAATTTATAATTCATGGTGCCCTGAAGATATACTGTAGTACTGTAGCTCTACACTTTAAATTATGATTGTTAACCTCGCTCATTTTAGAGCAGAGCATCAGTATACAGTAGACCCGCTTTGTGAAATGTGAGTGTTACACAATCTATAAAGCCCGAGAGCAATTCTTAGGGTCAAGTTAAGAGATATTTCTACCGTCCCGATTTGCAACATCCAAAAATCCTCAATTCATTATAAAAGGATTCGACATTTGTGTAAACTTGTGCAACTGATGCCATCAAATATGCACCATTGAAAATAAGTACAAGGCTGCTTTTGTAGAGCGACCCTTCTGCTTTCACATTTTATATATGTGCATAAGTTCCACCTGATCACATAAATTCTGAACTGGAACAAAATGTTCCTTGTACGCCGTGAAAATCAGTGCATGCTGCCACAGTGTCCACAAAGTCCTTGTCACCGGAGCAGGTAAAAAATGTGCAACATGATATCACAGATTAGAGACTTGGCTCTGTACTTCTCTAGCTTTTTGCAAAGCCGTTTGTGTAGAGGAAAAGCATCTCAACTTTCCAGGGTCACGTGCTGGTAGATATGGTAGATTCTTTTTTATTATTTTTTTTTCTCCCTTTAATAACATTTCTTTAGAAATCCCC
>CALSBV010012175.1:3416918-3459048 GCA_943590825.1 Bovichtus diacanthus | reverse complement strand
AGTTCAGTCACTGCCGTGTTAATGTGCTGGTCATGGGAAAAGCATGGGAAAGCACACGTCTCATGTACAGTAAAACACATACCTGCACACAGAAACATTCAAACCTTGAGCTCCTACACACAACTGCAGCAGGTCTATAGTACAACACAATCCGCCTGTAGGGCTATAAATAACAAGCATGTCATTGTGAGATTTTTTTTCTTCTTCTCCCTCATACAGTTTTCTCTGTCTCTCACCAACACCCGAATACTCTCTCTTTCACACACACTGACACACACACACACACATAAGCTTATTCACTCACACGCTTCACGCTCTGGTTTTTAAAACTGACACGGCGATTAGCCAGGGGCAGGTGACGACTGCGGAGAGCTCATGGAGGTTTTCTCCCACCTGACTAACATCCTATCCTCCCTTGCTGCCGTCCCCTTCTGTTTCCCATAGAACAGAGGCTTGTTTGCCACCAGGAAAACATCCAACACATAGGCTACAGCATCGCAGAGCTCCGAACCGGTATTCCGGAGATGCCAGTGGGAGTGCAGAAAAACAGCATTCAGTTGGGATCACAGAAAAATGTATTTGGGCTTCAGGACTGAAAAGTCACACTTGCTGTACACACACGTGCCAAGACTGCTTGCACTGTACTAGCACAGGCGGTCGTTCCAGGCGAGGCAGACAGCACGTTCCCTTCCTGTCAGCAAGCATACTTGTATACGCTATATACTTATAGTGATACCTTTGCTATATATTAAAAGCTTACGCTACATTTTGTCAGCTTCATGCTCAATTCAAGGTGTAAAACAAGCAACGTGTAAGAAGGAAAGTCAGAGAGAAAGTCACAGGTCTGCTTAACATGGCTTGAAAATGTAATGACTTGAAAATGTTGTCACAAAAACATTTTATTTATTTGTGTGTGTGTGTGTGTGTGTAGCTGTTTTAACCTGATCTTAAAAGCCTAACCAGGAACTGCACATTAGCTTCAGCTAGACGTCCTGTATACATTCTATCTGTTGCACTGCTTCTCCCGATGTAACAATGTTTGAAATAAAGTTGTTGTCGTTGTTACAATAGTATCGACGTAGCTTAACAAATTACATAATTTCACAACACTAATAAACACGGTGAGAAGGTACGAAGCGCTCACATTCATTTAAAAGATGAAAAGCTAAACTATTACTCTTGGCACTCCTTCAACATTCTACTATTCAGGCCTTAATTAGACTTTCTGCAGTGCATGCATGAGAAGCAGAATATATAGGCAGGATATATAGGAAGCTACAGAAGACAAAAACAGCCCCAAGACAAAACCGAAGCTGCTGGAGAAGCTCGTCCTACTTTCGTCGCAGAACAATCGGCTGTTTCTGCTGCAGCGCTCGACTCGGGGAGAAATGAAAAGCGGGGAACAGATTTGATAACAGTTCCCAATTAACACAAACTAAAAAAGAAACAGTGTTTTTTTTGTGACTATAGAAATGACTGTCGTTCTAGACTATGTTAGGCTGACTGTGAAAGGGGACATGCTTATTTCACTAATGATTCGACCACGGCTGTGTCTGTTTCTCTGCCTGCAAACTGTGCTCTCTGGAGGATGGCTGTGCTAATCCAAAACTCTGACTGCACTTTGGAAAACAATCACAGCTGTCTTTTTGTGTCATGTGAAACCAGGGGGTTTATTCCAAAATGTGACAGACTTTGATAAAAAAAATGTAAAAAAAAAAAAAAGTAAAAAAACTCAATAAAAGAGATAATAAAATCATTGTACTCCTTAATGAGTTTCGGTTTCATATGAAAGCTTAACTTCCATAAGTTGGCATCAATTGTGTCTTGACAGTACAGGGTCCAAGTGGAAAAGTGATCAACTCCAGAGAGAGATTATATACATAACCGTCGTAGTGGGAGAACCATAACAGCTGTGTGGGCATGACCTGCATCATGAAAAATACTTTTTTTAGGAAGAGTCATACAAGAGGAGACCCCCATCCAGGGGATAGCTGGAAGCTGTCAAACGTGTCCTAATAGTAATCACAACAAAAACAACAACAAATCTCTGACAAGTCCATCACTAGCAACTAGTTTTGGACAGACGCATCCCTTTTGCTTTTTGCAATGTGAGCAAACATTTCTCTTCGTGGCTTTGAGGAAGATGATGAGATGTGTGGGCCAAGAAACGACTGCAGGAATCAAGAGCTTGGAAAGCAATACCACATCATCCAATTACACTGAACACAACACCTCCCTGCACTTGACTGCCAACTGCAAAACAGACCAACGGCAGAAGAAACTAATGGATACCAGAGGCAGCGGGAGAGAGCTAATGCCATCCTACGCCACGGACACTTCCAGGTGAAATGGAAGGCCAAGGCGAGCAAGCTGCCTGTGGGTCAAACACTTAGAAAGAGACAGCATATGTAGGCTTTGTATAGAGGAGCTCACCTCTGCCTCCAACTGAACAAGCATTTTCATCCTCCTCGCTTCCTCCAACCAGCCCCGCACCATTTCAGTTGGTGCACGCGTGTATGAAATCTGGCCTGACGCCTCTCATTAAAAAGAAACATTTCAAAGATGAGATTTCACACACTTCCCGGTTGTGAGGGGTGTTTTGCTGCCAGCCAGTGTTTTGCTGCTTACTACACGGATTTATTATTATTTTTTCTTCTTCCCCTTGGCATGGAGGAGAAATGGAAAGTATGTTGTTCCAGCGCCTATATCACAATGGACACAAGTGCAAACATTAGATCCTCCAATGGGTGTCAAGAATTATCAGAATTTCAACTCGTCCCCTCAACATTTATGAGAGCTTGCTATTCTGCTAAAATATAGCCACACTTTAAAGAACCACAACTTCCTTGAAACTATGGTGAAGACTTTATTTCCCTTGCTCTGATAGTTGCATGTCATTTATTTCCAAAACACTTCAACCCTAGTGTGTGAGTGTGAGTGTGTGTGTTCAAGGTTCTCAAAGAAGGAAATGTGTTAGACAAAACTAAAGAGAAAATTTTTTTCTGATGTTCCTTTGTAAAAGGTCAAGTGCAGCAGATAAAGTACCTGTTGTTATTACACACACACACACACACACACACACACACACACACAGACACACACAGACACACACACACACACACACTCACACTCACACTCACACTCACACTCACACTCACACTCACACTCACACAGTAACATCTGTGGTGGGAGCTGTGGAGACAGAGCACATGCACACAGAGCAGGACCCAAACCTGCTGAGACACAACAACACAGATGGCTGCTTTTCACCCAGCTGGCACTGAGACATATGGAAACAGAGATCATTAGCAAGATAATAAGTGAATGGCAAGGGTAAGACATCAACAAGTTCAGTATTTAAAGCTGCACTCAATCAATATTTTCATATTGACAATGGATCCAACCACTATGTTCCACTGCGAGCATCAGCCGCTGTCTCATCTGCTCACCTAGCTATTCAGGACATTAAGAATCCATTAAAATAAATTAAAAATAAATAGTGCAGCTGTTATACTACCAGTATATATTATATTAAATATAGATGGAGTGAGTTGTTTTAAAAAAATCACTAAGAAGAAAACTGCAGTGCTTGTAATCGATATCACAGCCCCGTCAGTCATTAAGGTGGGAACGCCGGCGTCATGCCTACAGTTCTTGTTTTTGGAGAAAGCCACTGTTGCCATACTAATCAGCAGCATCAGCAGAATAATGAAGCACAGCATGAGAGACCCGTCACAGCACGACTGGTCCGCAGGGTTTAACTAAACTCTCTTGGCAAGAACATTTAGGGTCAAAAAAAAAAAAAAAAAAAAAAGAGGGCGAGCTTCACAATTCAAATCAATGCCACAAATAAAATCACGGAGAAGCAGCCAGGGTCTGGTATGTCACTAATTCAAGTGGGCATGCTGCATAGACTGACTAAACCAAGAAAAGCCTCTGAGGACATGAGAGCAACACAGATGGACACACACACACACACACACACACACACACACACAGACACACACACACACACACACACAGACACACACACACACAAAGGGAACTCACAGTGCAATGAATCAGGCGGCAGCACCGGCAGCCATGGAGTAGTAGGGGAAGCAGGGAGCACCTACTTCTGGAACCTACAGATGACAGAGAGAGGAAGACAAACTAAATGAAGACGAAAGTATAACAGACAGAGGGAGAGAAGAAGAGAAAGAGCATTTTGTTAGTTTGTCTGAGGCAAGTGGCCCTGAGGAACAGTGCTGCTCAGACCTTCAGTGGGACAAACACGTAATAGGTGCTTTTTTTTTTTTTTTTTTTTTTTTTTTCTGCTTGGTGTACAACGTGAGTGGGACGCAGCAAGATAATAAGTGCCTGAAAGTTTTCAATTGGGATTAAATGTAGTTTGTTTGTGGGAATTATTCATTTTCATACGGACCAAAGCACCTGCGAACAACAGATGTAATGATCACTCCCATTGATTTGATTAAAGATAGTTTGTTTACATTTTCGGGAACTACAGGCATATTTCTGCGCATTCGCTCCAAGAAATCAGGCAATCAGCTGAGGGACGTCGCGTCAGAACCGGACGTGATACCGAGACGTCTCAGCGCAACATCTAGAAAACACATTTTCCCCCAAAATGGAGAATAATACATCCGGGGCCCCTGTCTGTGCTGGTCTTTGTGCTGCCACCCAAAATAGGCATCCTTACTGTTTCTCAGAAGGCATAATTCTCTGGCCACTGCATGTCATACAAAATGCTCCACTGAGCCGCACGCAAACATCTATCTTGTCCCGTGTGCCGAAAATAAACTGGACAGTGACAGTCCTTCTAATCCAGTTGGTGGATTTACTGCCAGCTGCGAAGGGAGAACATATTTTCTGTCAATGCGTTGAAATTGCTAAACTAACTTCAACATTCAATCCTCCTTTTGCTCTTTTAAGATCTGTTTGATGTGTATTTCGAGACAAAATAGGTGGCTGCATGAGTGTTGCTATGCAACCGAGAGATACTTTCGGAAAGTAACGCAATACCCCCGTCTGGGATTCTATCTTAAAAAACGTTCTGCATTAATTCATCCGAGGACGAAGCATCTTGTTGGGGGGATAAAAATAGCCACAGTCATCTCAGGAGCCTTGGGTTTATTTTTGTGAGCCTATTTATTCCCTTTAGAATGGGAAAAAAAAAATATCTGTCAAAATGGGAATGTGGAGAGAAAATCCTTGGAAGTTCTGCAGTGATGAAAAAAAAAAAAATGTTCTACCCATGCTATGAATAAGTGCAATTTAGTTAAAAAAAATGCTCTAGTGTGGGGCTTTAAAACATTCCTGAAGGTGGATATTTCTGACTAACTTTAAAGTAAACACAGTTACTTCTTGCTTTTCATTATAAGTTTAGAATCTCCATCGTCTATGTGTTTTTTTTTTTTTGTTGTTTATGCATTTTTGACTCCGAGTGCACGAGGAACAACTGGCAAGCAGTCTCAAGGGCTCAGCAGCAAGCCAGTGCCCACGCCAGCTTCCAGTTGACTCGTAGTTTGAATACGCAAACAATTGCCACGACACAATTACATTGGAATAATGGAACACCTTAATGCATCCCGTCGGTCTCTTATGCAAAACTTACTTTATATGCAGAGCATAGTTACCAAACCTCCGCCAACAACGGTTAAGCGACGGTGTTAGTTAGAGGCGTATAGATTCTTTGTTCACAATCTGGATGCTATACTTTGCCATTGTTCATATGGGTTATTATTAATGATTTTCTCACCAACTTAATTGCAGAGATTCCGGAAACGGAGTGAGCACAGTAGGGTGAACAACACTGTAGTCACTTGGAAGAGAAAAGCAACGAGCCAAACTCTTGTATACAGGAGGTCAATAGAGTTTGTGGAGTTACTGCCTGGTTCAGCTTTCTCTACCAGCTACGTTAAATTGTTCTGATTATCACCAATATTATCACAGTAAAATGACACTCCAGCGCTGCCCTCCTCCCACAGACTCCGGGAGCTTTGTGCATTCGACGAGCTGCCCGATAAAACCAACTCCAGTTGACCTGAGCAGGTCAGCTGGAGCAGGTCTTAATTAACTGGCTCAGTGAACATATGACAATAGAACAGATACTTAGCAAAGGTTGTTCTTGTTCACTGCCTCTGCTTAGATGTAAAACTTTGACACGAGTAGTCTTAAGCAGGGTAATAGCAGGATAATCAAACCTTTAGTTTACCAACACTGTGTTGTGGCAGAGCGTGCTACAGTATCAGTCCAACATATCTTATTTTGCACATTTCAGAAGACCTAAAACTGTGTTGTTTGCAGGTGCCATTCCACACATGTCCCTGCCTCTGTGAAGTTAATTGACCACAACCACTCCCTCCTACCTAGTGAACATCTGGTTCCCGCAGTCCATCTGCTACCTGTAGATTCTCTTCCACAGGCCTCACGTGTTTCTAGCATCGCTATGTCTCCTGACGTGCACTTACTGGGACACCATGAGTGAGTGCTGCACGAATCTTTGGCTGGCTTTTTTACAAAGCATGACTCGGTGGCTTTTTAAATAAATGTACCGTTTACTGCTGCGGTTTCTGTCTGTACGTTATTGTGAATATCTGCGGTATATGTCGCTGATCCAAGCTTCCTGCTGCTTTTACGATAAACTTCCTTTTGTAGCTACCGAATGAAAGCATCAGAGGATTTATTTTTTGGGACAGATGGTCAATTAAAGTGCCAAAGTTAACATTTGCTGTAGGAAAGAAAAAAGTTAACTTTACTTTTACCTAAATGCTAGAATGACCGTTTATTTGTGGGCCTGCTTGTGTCGCATTGCTGTACTTGTTTGCACCATGACGATTGTCTTTGTTTGATCCAGTATGACAATAATTAGCACTGATTTGTTGGCATCTTCGCAGCCGTTTTCACCTGACTCCCAGATCACCTTCACCTTCCCCAGCCCACGGCCAGATTCTGTGAGCATAATTTGCTGACTCACTGTCATTGACACTGGCTGCAGACAGACTGAGCTAATAACGTACAGCAGAACCACTGGAACAAGTAAAGCACAGGTTTAAAAAAAATAATAAAAATAACCGGTAACACAAGAACAGGATCAAAGTGTCTGCTTTTGGTGCAAACAATACTTTGAGTAAGTACTTTACTTTACTTGCACAACATCTTTTTTTAAAATCGGGATTGAGGTATAATGACTCAGTCATACAAAGTGACCACATTCACTAAGCTAGACGATGAATGCGTGTGTTGTTTGGGGGCTACGCTATAAAAGGTATCAAAACATTATATTGAAAACGGTCTTAATGTAATTTCAGCAGTACTGTATGCATTACAAAACAGTACTAAACTTTCAGACAAAAAAAAAAAAGTTAGTTGTCTCTCCAGTTTTAATTACCATCCTCCAACAAATGTAAGTCTTGAAATGTTTTTCTCAGTTTTTCTTAAACACGGCGGGTTGGATATAGCATAAGTCTGTGGTTGAGTACAGAGACTCGCATGAAGCTTTTACACAACAACAAGGCTCAGAGGAAGACCACGGACAAATCATCCCTAAAATCCTGAGCTTACAGCGGAGTCGACGCCACACAGACGAGGACATTGTCACCATCAGCTGTGACTTACACTGAACCCAGATTGCTCCTAATGGCAGCTTCATGAACATGCACACACGGTCCATCCCCGTCATCAGAATGGTTGTTATTCTGGGTCCTCTCATCTTCATTACTGCTTCCTGTCATTCTGCTCTACCTTGTTCTCGTCTCCATAACAACCTCCAAAATTCAATCTCCAAACTACTCTGCATTTTCAGAGACACGCTCGTCACTGCTGGTGGGGAGAGTGTCTCCACTCTCACTCTCGGTTGGTTTAAGGTTATGAGGACTGCTTTTTAAGTGGCATCTGCAGTTTACCCGGAGTTGGCAGAGGATACTTTCCGAATGCTTTGTTTCCCTGTCAATTCATTTGCCCCCTCACTTCTTCCACGTGGGGGGAAATAAGGGAACAAAGAAAGGCGTTGAAACGTCAACACTTTAAATACATGCCTCGAGGTAAAACGACACAGATGTGACATGAGGCCAACTCCCACCGCTTCAGGTACTGGTCCAATCCAATACTTTTAATGTTTTTGACGTCGCTTTCGACAGTTTAAAGGATTTTGGCAGACATTTCTTTGTTGCATCTCCTTCAAGTAAGGCGCTATCACGGAATGCAATGAAGTTCAGACGTGTGAAAATAAGCACAATGACCCGCCGGCTCTCAATCTGGCTTGAGCGTGCCACATCGCCATATCACTTTAACACCATGCCTTTAATTCACTGGCAAATCAGGTGAATGAGTTCAGGTTGACTCACACTTGCCCAGTGAGACATGAATGAATTTAGGAGTCTATTGACTCACAACTTCCACCCTGCAGAGAAATAAACATGCACTGAATTGTCTGTGGTCACGCTTAAAAGCATTAGCTGCCACGTAGATGTGTGCATTGTGTCTTCCTGCTTAGAGCTGATTAGAAGAAGAAAAAACACTGCGTTGGAGGAGGGGTGGGATTATCCAATCTGCATACAGCAAAAATAGTCACAGATAAGCCCCAATTCAAGTTGTATTAACTTGACTGTATTCAGAACACAGCTGAGCGGGTACTTTTTTCCCTTCACATTTGAGCAAATGAGAAAAAGGGTTTCCAAATCAATCATTCCCCCCCCATCTCAATCGCAGTGTGCATTTCTCTCCCTTTCCCTCTCAGGTTCCATTATTATTATAGTCGGTTATAATACTGTGGAGAAAAGAAAAGGAAAAAAATCCTTTTTATGGCCTGAATTTCTATGCAGACAGTAAAATGATTGTGTTGAATATGCAGAGGAGAGTCAGGGTGCAAACAACAGTTCCTGTAAGCAGATAAACATTCTCTTTCGAAAAGAATTTTCAATCTGAGAAAGCTGCTTCCACACAAATTCAATACGTACAAGGAAGAGAAAAAGGAGAACAGGCTGCTACAGAAAAAAAAAATAATAATCGTATCAAAGACTACAACTGAGCAGGACGACGACACGTAAACATCGACCTCTGTCTCCAAAAGGTTAAGTCACATGATAAGATTAAAAAGTACTGTGGGAATAAAACACAGACACAAGCATTGTTGAGTGGTGACACACTCCCATTGTTGTCCCTTAACACTAAACTGTGACTAAGAAGCTGCAGCTACTCCTCTGTATAAAAAAGGTTTCATTAACATGTGAGCCGGCTTGTCCAAAGCCACACATCCTGCCTAATTAGAGGGTGTCCCTTCAGCGCTGAAAGTCCCTTCTCCGAACACTTGACACTGGAGACAGGAGATGATAATAATGATGCATGGACTGGCTTGTGGATCCCTCTCCTCCGCTTCTCCCCTGCGTCTAATCTGTCACTATGCACAACGTTTCCTCGGTGAAGCTCTTAAGTCCTGTGTGATCATCCTGTCCATCTGCGTCTCAGAGGCTGTCAGCATGCTATCGAGCCTCTGCCACACTAAGGAGACATCAACAGTTGCCGGAGCCTTGAGGAGCAGGAAGAGGAGGGAGGTGAGGAGTAAACAAAAAAGAAACGTGGCTAACTACTTACAAAGCAGTGGCGTGTATCCGATCAGTGGCCAGGCAGACGAATGGGAGAAGAGAGCCACATGACAAACGTAGTCGATATGGAGCTGGTGCATGAATGAGAGACAGAGAGGGAGGGAGGGAGAGGGAGGGCGCTATGTGAGGAGGGAGGGAGGGAACAAGTATGAGAGTGGTTCATGATGAGGGAGCCGTAACATTACAGAACGGAGACAGGGGAAAGAGGAGAGTGGAAGGAAGAAGAAGAAAAAAAAAAGAAGCTAGGTCAAGTATAGGAGGATAAGAATGTAATAGACTTGGGTTCTTACATTAAAAGGAGAGCGGGTAAAAGAAACAGAAGGACCTGAAGGATGAGTGACAGAAAAGCAATAGACCTGGCCTTTCCCCTCTCTTTAGCACCACTCATTGTGTTCAGTCCCCAAGTGTCACCAGCTCACTGCAACATCATCAGGGCCCATTAAGAGCTCCTCATGGTGCAACAGAGAGAGAGAGAGAGAGAGAGAGAGAGAGAGAGAGAGAGAGAGAGAGAGAGAGAATAAATAAATAAATTAAAAAAACAGAAGAAATGAGAGAATGAGGTTGAGCTGAATTCTCCCAGTAGGACTGAATTCCCAGAGAGACCTATCAGTTTTCATGAAGCCTCTTAACGATACATTTTTGCAGGCAGGGCCAGGGTCGAGCAGCTGCATAGATATGAACAAGAGATAAGGCAACTTCTTCCGGTCAGCTCAGTGCAAACTTAGTAGGTGTTTCAGTAGCCTAATGGTTTGTAAAGCGGAAAAAAAAAAAGTCAAGCCAGAGAGAGTGTTCGCCCTTCCTAAACAGCTACTATTTAAGTACATGGCAGGAAGCAGCGAGCAGGATTTTCCTTTATCTGCTTTGTTTAACAGTGTTTGAACGTGCGTTACATTCCGTGGACCTGCAATTAGATCCCCTGGCTGTCGAACCAGATAAAGTGACTTACCACGGCTGTTCAATGGGATGCAAAGACAAAAATACACAACTAACAAGGAAAACCTTGTACGTTTTAACATCGGGCTGGCCGATAAGTCTATATGATGAGTTATGGTCTTCCAATGAAATCATGCCGGGATGAAATCAGATTTGTTGAGATAACGTGACGCACAATTACTTTGTATAAATTGATGATAACAAACGCATACGAACTCAAATTTCTCTGAAAGTCTGATGTGAAATATTTTGGGGCAATATCCTTTGAAGACTGGACTCTAGTTAAAATAAATAATTTACTTAATCATGCATGTAAATATTTTATTTTTCTCTATAATATCACTTCAAACTCATTGTGTACTAAAGTCCTTAATACAATAAGAAAATACTTTTAATTGTTCATACATTTCAGTCACACGGCATAGGAGTATACAATAACAGGCTTTACCATGTGGTTCATTGCTATTGAATTACGAGAAAACATGCTATATAGTGATATAAATCATTATTGAGATATGAAATGACTTATGTAATACTACAACATGTATTGGTTTATATCTCCTTGGTTCATGCTCACAGCTCAGAGGTTGGGCTACAGCAGAGTCCAAGGTTTCAGACAAACTATTACAAAAGTTACTGACTGAAATATGACTGAGTCTCCTTGAGATCAAAACTTTTGAAGGCTCAACTAATGTTTTTATTCTTAGTTAAATCTAACTTATTCCCCTTGCAAAGCTGTAGCCTTAAGTACATTAGCCTCATCAGCCGTGTCCATTTCTTCAAAGTTTATGACCCACTTACTGCACGCCTGTCATTAACACGTGTTTTTTTTTTTCTGGGTCAAAAGTGATTATCAAATCAATTCCTTTGGTCTGAGAGGAGCCGCTCTGGCATGACCACTCAGCAGACTAAAAACGTCAGTCTACAAGCTAGTACCGTATTTTCCGCACTATAGGGCGCACTGGATTATAAGGCGCACTGTCAATGAATAGTCTATTTTCGATCTTTTTTCATATATAAGGCGCACCGGACTATAAGGCGCATTAAGCGAAACAAAACAGTCAGATAAGTCAAACTTTATTAAACGTGTTCACAAAAACTCTCAACATTGTTCAAACGTTAATGAGCGTATTCACAATAACTCCCAACCTTGTTCAGTTGTAACACGTAAAAAAAAAATAGTCTGATACCGCTAAATCAAACGTTAGCGTATTCACAATAACTCCCAACCTTGTTCAGTTGTAACACGTAAAATACAACACAATACACTCACTTGCAGCTGCTCTATTCCCATGTTCTACTGCGTGACTGATAGCCTTGAGTTTGAAGTCCGCGTCGTAAGCGTGTCTCTTGACAGGCGCCATTTTGGGGTCCTTATACACACACACGCTGTAATATTATGGTGAAGCACAGTATGTATCACTCCGCGACGCTCCTGACCACGGTAGCCGTAATGCTGCAAGCGGTGCAGCTTTGTAGTTTACCAAAGTCGTACTAAAACATTTTGACAGAGCGCGTGAGCGCCGTGTACCACACAAAATCGCTTCGAGGTCAGTAAGCACAACCAGAATTAATCCATATATAAGGCGCTCCGGATTATAAGGCGCACTGTCGTTTTTTGAGAAAATTAAAGCCTTTTAAGTGCGCCTTATAGTCCGGAAAATACGGTAATTACGGCATCTACCTAATAGTGTAGTATTGAGTGTCTATGTTTACCACTAAAGGTTGATATTTAGATCGGATTAAGTTGATTCTGCTGCAAACTATGAGCTTCAAGCACCACATCCAAGCTTTTTTCATATTCAAGCTTTTTTCCTGAAAATTAAGTTTTTTTTAAATACAATTTTATTTATGAAAATTAAGGTTTTTTTCATATTCAAGCTTTTTTCCTGAAAATTAAGTTTTTTTTAAATACAATTTTATTCATGAAAATTAAGGGTTTTTTCTCATCCAAGCTTTTTTCATGAAAATTACGTTTTTTTTCACATCCAAGCTTTTTCCGTGAAAATTAAGTTGTTTTCTTTAAATACTTTTTTTCCCCATGAAAATTAAGTATTTTGACATCCAAGCTTTTTTCAGGAAAATTAATGTTTTTTTCACATTCAAGCTTTTTTCAGGAAAAAATACTAAAAAAAAATTCCTGAAAAAAGCTTGAATGTGAAAAAAACATTAATTTTCCTGAAAAAAGCTTGGATGTCAAAATACTTAATTTTCCCGTAAAAAAAATTAATTTAAACTTTTTTCAGGAAAATTAAGGTTTTTTTCACATCCAAGCTTTTTTCATAAAAAAATTTAGTATTTTTTGACATTCAAGCTTTTTTCAAGAAAATTAAGTATTTTTTTAAATACATTTTTTCCCCATGAAAATTACGTTTTTTTTCACCTGCATCAGGACGATGGACCTTGACTGTCGCGTCAGATTTTTAATTTAATTTTATTTTAACTGACCCGTCTTGAGCCATCGATGCATCTTGTCAGTTGACGCTGAAATTGACCGAGCACATCATTTATGACGTAAGATCGTAAAACGAACCCGTAGCTACGTAGCTATGCTACATCTACGCTACATCTATACTAGTCATTTTTAAACAGTTTGAGAAACACTTTTAAACTTATAATATATTAATTTAATATGTGACATTTTACCAATATACTCACGGACCACTAGGGGTCACTCACGGACCACCAGTGGTCCACGGACCACTCTTTGAGAAAGACTGATCTAGGAGTATGCGATATCTTCAATATGGTCGTTAACATGCGAGCATTTCTAAAAACAGCCCAAATTAAACTAAATCAATCAGTTTCCACATTACGCCTAGTTTCCACGGCTGCCTTCACAGTTACTCACTCTTGCTAGACCTACACGACATTTGTTAAAATTAGGTGGGCACTATGAGTGACTAACAACCAAAACAATTCTGAGGCACTCTCGCTGAAGGCTCCTCAGCTTTAATGCAACATTTTCTAATGATGAGGACAGAGACAGTTGATGACTACCAGCTTTTTCCAGTGTTTAGTCTCCGTGGCCCAGCGCTACTAAATTATCTTAAAGAGGCCATTTCCTATTGACAACAAAGGTACTGTGCATGCAGATGTCAGTGCAGTTGGCAGCCGATGTGGTGGGGTCTATGTGGCCCCATCATCTGTGCCAACATCTGGACCATATGCCGTTCTACAGTGAGGGGCCAGGGTCCAGATTCAGAATAAAAACAGGGCACTGGGGGTGGAATTAGTCCAAGGACCCGTAAGGGCATTGGTTGTAAAGAGAGAAAAAGGCTGGAAGGTAGTTATTTAAAACAGCATAAATGCAGGCATTTTTATGAGGGGCTACAATGTGTGTGAGAATTAAGTTAATGAAATATGTACTTTATGGCATATACTTCATCATGTTCATGAATATGCTAGACAAATAAGAAAAAGACGAGGAATTAAAAACCAAGTTAGAGGAAACCGATAAAAAAAAACTCTACCATGCCATATCATAAACCCTTGGTTTTCTAAGGATGATCTCTGAGGGATGGTGTGGAGAACGTGGGGAAGAAGAAGGAGAGGGATGAAGTCAGGGATGGGAAGCAAGCCAGTAGGATAGAAGTAAAGTAAGGGCGATGGGATGAAGACAAGCCAGAAGGTTGCAAGTAATTAGCCATCCGGATGTCCTCGCGAAATACAGATAGCTGATACAAGCTGGAGTTTCCTGGGAGATGGATTAAAATAACACAGAAAGCCTTTGTAGCCTTTGTGGCCGCTGATTCTCCTCCATGTCAGGGTTTAGATTAAGCAGAGCTCCATGAAAATATTACTGATCCGATAGGGCCACATGACTGTGGGATTCGGTGGCGATATTATATTTTGCTCAAGGGTGAATTCTACACTCTCGATACATAAACACAGTAGAAAGACGCAAGATCATGTTACTTGTCAGGACAAACTGCTCATTGTGGAACATGCAGGGTGAATTAGACCGTACACCTATGAGATAGGTAGTATGACTCTGTAATGATTTCCCATGTACCTTTCAAATCACAGGGGACGTAAACAAATGCTCTTATAGAGGTTACTGAATATGTCTGTTTTATCCATTTTATAACCCAAAGCAACAACAAAATGGCAAGATGCTGGAAAAAAATGTAAATGATTTACATCGAGATGTATTCCCATTTCATCCGGGCAGAATTCTTCAGTGACTTATAGACACCATGAGTCAACTATTACAAACAGTCTGTGACCACACTTAATGTCAGATGGCTTCCAAGAGAAATGCCTGTGGTTAGACACCATTATGCAGGGCCAACCTGCCATTAAGGTTTACCGCCTTTCATCTGTAACTGTGAGCTGAAGCTGCGTGTTTGTATGTATGTAAGGCGTTACTCCTTGTGTAAATACACACACACTCACACTCACACTCACACTCACACCAATGTATCCTCCCCTAAAAGCTGTTCTTCATCACGGACCTCACACACATGTTTAGCCCATCTCCCACTGCGTCATCCTCATCCATCTCTCCGTTTATCAGAGAGTGGATGTCTCTCCCTCGCTCCTGTTTTTATTTTCCCACCTTGTAGTGACAGGGACAATAACAGGATCATCCATCCCTCTGTCCTTCACTATCAGCTGTCGACCTGCAGGTGGGATGACTCGCTTTGTCACTATAATGACTTCCTTTTTACGTGTTGTGTCTACGGCAATAAAGTGAGTAAGGGATGCGAATCTTGACCCATTCTTCTTTTTCTTTTTTTCTTTTTTAATCCAGATTTACCAAGAACTTCAATAAATCAACTTTTGTATTGAGCTCTGGGGTCATAAAAGTCTATTTTAACAACATTATTAAAGTAGAAACTAGAGTAGGCTATTAATCAATGATTTTCGAGGACTCTTGAACTAAGAGGGAGCAAGGGGGTGAAGCCGGGTTTATGACTGAAGCAAGTGGTTGACGGATTCCTACACCAGACATCTGCTGTACGTCTCCAAAGCGCCACATATCAACACACAACCACATGTGCCAATTGAGACTTTATTTTAGGCAAATTCTGAATCCCAGAGTCTTGATTTGATGGGATTTGTGAATCCAGTTATGTGACCCGGCTCAGCTTAACATTCACAACTTCCAGGAACCAATGAGGTGTGAGGTGCTGTAACAGATTACTCTGTCTAACAGCATTACAGTCCTGTCAGTCAACACTACGGTGGTGGTTAGGAGGGTCAGTCGAATGCTGACTGTCTATGTAGACAAAAACACCTTCAAATGTCAGCGCATGAATGACAGTAAAAGCTCTTTGTTTGCATACTTCACACGTTGTTCGCGAGCAAATTCCTGCATCAAACAATTAGCTTCCTGACTCTCAGTGGAAGCATGGAGGCCTTTTAGCTTTCTGATCACGAACCCAGTGGGCAACAAGAGGCCAGTATGAGCTCCAGTATCTATGGAGAAATGTAAGAATGTCATAGTAATCTATCTCCGGATAGTGTAGAGGGGAGGATGAAGAAACGGTTGAGCTCCTTGGCTCGCTTTCGACCCCCCCCGCAACCAGTCAATGCTTTCCTTTTTCAACCTTGCCAGCAGACCAGTAGGGATGCTGATTCCAGCTCTGTTCAGAGCCCATCCAGAGCCACTCCAGATAAGGAGCCTGTCCAGGAGGGAAACGTTTTCCAACAGCAAAGGACGGCGGAGATGAGATAAGGCACTCAGAATTCATCAAAAAGACATCAGAAATGGAATGAAAATAAATGGTGTGGAGGGTGACAGCGAATGATGCATTCTAATATCAGTAACACCCCATTTCTTTTCACGAGTGAAGGCAAAAACAGGGAAAAATAGGTTTTCAAATTCAACTGTTCTTTATCCAGCGCAGGACTTCTGTCCTTTGGCATACACTGACAGTTGCAGATGAAGCCTTGGGGCCATTCTCTGCTGCTTCTTCTTCTTATGCAATGGAGACGTCTGGGAAGGACAACACAGGGTTGTTGAAACTCCCACACCACAACACGTTCCAAGTCTTACTCTCCCCCTTCTTTCTCAATGCTACGATCAGTGCAAAGCAAAGCATTCCGGTGCTTTTTTCAATCTGCCCTCTTTCTTCAGCTGCATAGCAAATAATTATTAACAGGATCAAAGCATATGAAAGGGCTTCTGCATCTGTGAGGTTGAGCTCGGGGAGCCGGGTGACTGTAAGTGATAATGGCAAAACACTGAATCGTTTCTGCTCTCTCTGTATGCAGCACTGGAGTATCTGAGCTCTGCAAAATGATGCTGGTGGAAGAAAACTGTCTAAATTATTCCAAGGTAAATGAATTTCTGTTGGTGGGAATGTATGATTTTTGTTTTGTTTTTTCCAGATGTATGCATTAAAACTATGAGGCAGTTGACGTCACTGATGGAGAAGAATCCCGTAAACATGTTGAATTCATAGAACAATCAAAGTGAAACCTGAAACATCCTTTTAGAGGGGCAATATAAAAAAATAAGTAAGATATACGGACAAACGCACGGCCAGGGGAAAAAAAATGAAAGCAGCAGCAGTGCATCGTGATGAAACGAGTGTCTGTAACCAGCTCATTGCGTGCCTCACTGTATCTCTGCACACGATCACAATCTCCTCAGCGACTGGACAGTTACATGCGCGTATGGAAGTACAGTATATAACGCTTTAAAGCACCCTGGTTTAATATGCTCCACCAGCAGAGTTGGAATTGGACAATTTGGTGCCTGACAAGTGTATGTGGACGCTTCAAGGCCGGTAATAAATGTGATGTACACTGGTGCTCATTTCCTCTAAATGGGGAGCAAGGGCTCTCGAGCCCGGGGTCTTGCAATCAAGCTAAAAGGTTGTTGACGTGCAAAAACCACTGTTTAGTGCCTGCATGCTTTACATCCGCGTGACAAACGGACGAGATGCAGTTCACTCAGTGGATGACTTGTTTGTAAAAAAAAAAATAAACAAGCGGCGAATGACAGAATGCATTCCAGGATACGGTTTTAGAGCGCAGCGCGCGAGTAACACTTGGACAGGCTTTGAAAATCGATGATAGAGTGCGCTTTTAGTCACATGTCTCGCACGGCAAGACAGTGTCTGTGAAGGGTCTCAGAGGTGAGCTTGAACACTCGCATTTCTTAAGGAGGTGGCAAAACAGCTCGAAGGCGGCTTTCACGCCGTTGAATGGTGAATACACTCGCATTGTAAGAGCAATGACCTGTGTGTTAAGAGTTTCAACCTACAACCCAGTTTTCATTTGTAAGCAAGTTGTGATAATCACAGTTGCCCTCAAAAAAGTTACTGTGCCTGAAAACACACCCCGACTTCATCGTGGGTCTCAGGAAACTCCAGTCAAAATCAGGAAACTCTGACATAACAAAAAACATGATTATTTAAATCTAACTTGACAGGTTCTTGTTAATGTTGGTTATTTTAATTCAACACATCAGACACACAATCCCGGTCACACTTTGTTTGCGCTGGACTCATGTCTTCGCATGCAGACACAGCGGAGGGAGAGACGTGAATGGAGCTGCTCTAGGTCACGCACTGAGGCGAAGATGTGTCCAACCGAGGTAAAGGCGTTTTAGAGTTGAATGTACAGACGGAACAAAATGGAGACGGCCTGGAGGAGAATAACAGAAACGACAACAACAACAACAACAACAACAACAACAACAGACTGGTAAGTCTGAAAATGTAACACTAACAAATGTGGACTGGGAGTGTGTTTATGAATAAGAGGAAGATAGCAGGAGTGCAACCGGCGTAATGTTGTCACGCTTTAGAAACATCATGGATGTTACATTCTGGAGATATTACAAATTGGAATTGTCCTTGACCATAGGAACAACAAGTTGAGTCGTTTTACAATTGACAGCCTCATCGTTTAGTCTCATTTGCGTCTTTTCGTCAATTGTTTATAACAGCGCCGCAGCAATAAAAGAGTTATTTAAAGCTATTCACGTCTCATGCTAGGAATCATCTGCCGGTGAGATACATATAGGGGAGTATGATAAATTTCTCTTCTACGGAACTAGAGATAGATATGTTACGCAATCGTAATTTACAAGGTAATTAAACTCTTCACAAGCCACTGCGCTTTTACTTCTCAAGAGCGCGGCGATGATTTAAAATGAATATTTCATAGGGTCATTCGATCCTATAAAATAGTTACAATGACAAAATCGCACGATCCCTCCCACTTTTAAGGGCAAAGGGCAGCGTCAGAGAGCAACCGCGACGGATCAGCCTTGATGCATTTAACTCAGCCACAGGAAGGCATTATGTCATAAAATATTCAGGAGAGACGGATATTTGATAGCCTAACCCGAGTAGAGAACATAAAGTGGGGATAGTGATGAAACAGTGCAATATCAATCTGTGACCATAAAACCCTGAGTCATAGTTTGAGTATGCACTCGTGTGGAAAGGCTCAAAAACCTGTTATCTAACAGGGCGACCTCGAATGGTTGCCTATGAGAAGAGGAGGGGTCTCCGAAGAGTGCCGTGTAAGCCCAAAGAGATCAAAAGGGTGAAGAGTTTAAAGAGTTTAAATTCAATATTAAGAATATGTTTGCATGTTGTCTTCTTATCCACAGTTTTAGCCGCCGTATATATTTGAATAAGCTAAAAAAAAAAAAATTGGGTTGCTGCAACAAAGTCTTCAACAAATTCAAAAACAAATTCCCGTTTAAACAGGAAATCAGGTCACTAAGGACACGATTTATGAAGATGCCTTGTCTGTTATCGTCATCATCCATAGGCATTTAAAGGGGGATTGGGAACATCACATGAGGAGATACGGCGGCAAGCAATGCAAGTGCTTAGCACCAATAGTGGGAGATAACAAGGCAACAGTTGCTTCCGGAACCAATGTGCTACACCCAGTGTCACCCCTGCCTCATTTGGCCACAGGAACACCACTAATTGTCTTAAATTAGACTTATCACACCTGTTAATAGAAGGGACATGTCAGCTGAGCCACATATATAAGAATGTATTCATATTCATTTTCAAATTTGGGGGAAAGGCAAATCTGTAGTATATTTAAGTGTGCGCTCCCCCCCCACCGCTGCCAATTTGACACCTTTTCTGTCTAGTTGTCACCACATCAAGCGCGTGAAAAAAACTAAGCATACAGGAGGGAGGAGTCTGTGATTTTCAAAAAATGCCGACTGATGTGATTCTGCATACGGAAAATGATATCTGTTCCGATGCCAATGAGATGTAGAACTTTCTATTCAACTAAATGAGGGGTGCTTTCTCATCGAGTGCGTCAGGGGCACATTGACACGCCGCAATGTCGTTGTGCTTCTCAACTCAATTGACTAATAATTCACTTTCCAACGTACTGCATGATCACAAACGTACCAAAAGGGTGAGGTTAAGTCTGTTCATTATTCAAGATCTGAAGACATTCTGTTCAGGCAGGACGTTATGACATCATAGAAGCTCAAACGAACAATGCCTTGCTGGAAGCAGAAGAGTATACAAAATAACAAAGTGTTAAGGAACTTTAGCCTATAAAATATGTAAGTTTGCTAAATCACCCATCCTTCTACATACGCAAAAGTACACAAACAATCAATGTAGGATTATACAATAGCTACAAGATACCATACAAACAAGACCAATAAGAATCTGGCATCATTCAGTTAGAGCAAGATTAACATCACAAATGAATTCTAAATATATGTACATCCTTTAATTTATCACGAGCATTGTAATGACTTCTACACACAGAGCACCCGTATCAGCCGTGTGCTATCATTAACAGTCACTGCCAAGTCCCAGTCCTGATGCCTGCGTAACGAATCTAGATGTGTTTTATAATCTGTTAACGACTTGTAAGGGCTGATTTTACAGCGCTTGATACTGTCAACTTGCCCAATAACCTGTCAGCAGTTTATCAGCTTCAGACCAGTAAATCTCGATAGGCCAATACATCACAATGCATCGCTTTGCACATTATTCCATCATATAAACCGTTTCTGCCAATGTGTGTATTGCAAGCCTTGCGGTGGATAGTAATACCAGTATCTTTACCAGTATCTTTACCAGTATATTCTCTGTGTGTCTCTCTCTCTGTGTGTGTTATTATTATTTTAATAAAAGGTCATAAAAGCGGTGCTATGATTATAAATTATTCGACGTAAAACAAGGCACAAGCCGACTCTGCTGAAGACGTTTCCACTCAAGAGTGCTGTTAAGCACACACATACTTTAAACACATGAGCTTTGGTAGACATTATATCTATACATGCTTGCTTTGAGAAATCACCTCATTCCAAGTTTATATAAATGCATCACGTCCTCCCTATGTTCAAAATATAACAACTGCCATCTTCTGAAGATTTTCCACTTCCCACCCCCAGAAATTTCTCATTTGTGCACATTAGTTGAACACATTCCTCTACAAGCCTTTAACGTTTTCTAAAGAAGCCTCTGCCAGAGCATTCACTGGAATCGAATACTCTCTCTGGATCAACTTTCACGACACGGGCACATTATAGAGAGAAATGAAAACCCAAAGCCAAAAAAAAACAAAAAAAAACACAATAACAATGATTTCCTATCAACACCAGTTGGAGAGATGAACAGAGGAAGAGGGAGGGATGATGGGAAAGACAGAAGAATGTCATGATTGTTAAGTAGAGAATAATTCTCTCTTCATAGTCTGCTCATGTTGGCTTCCTGCTCCGGGCTGATTGCAGCAGGCCTCCGAGGGCCCGTCTTAGACTAAATATGTGATAAGAACCTGTGAAGTACCCTCTGAGAAACAGAGAGAGACACAAGAGTGAGACCAAAAGAGGTAGAGACAGACAAGAGAGGAGATGCAAAGACATTGAGGGAATACAAAGAATGACAAACCCGGTGAAGAAGAGACTCTCTCTCCCCTGAGTTGTCTCCACAATACATTATTGGATGTAGGCTATCCAAAGGGAGGTAAAAAAAAAAAGAAAAAAGGAAAGGAAACTTAATATATACATTAGTATGGTGCAAATCATTAAAAAATTAGACAATGAAAATAATTTCCAAGCCTGCGAGCAAGTATGACGAAACGGTGATATCTTTGCACGGGGATAATTACTACAATTTGAACACGGTGCATTCTGGTGCACTCTAAGATGATAAAAGAGGAGGATTCTACACATATTGCATTAAAGCTGCTGGGGGTATTTGAAAAAGTAAAAAAAAAAAAAAAAAACGTTAACTATGACGCAACCCTCGGCATAGAGCAGACCTCTCGATTGCTCGTTCCTGCCACTTTGTCACGCATCTCTCTCTCTGGCCACTTTTTACAAAATCGACCCCTTCTGCTGGACCAGAGGTTGGCTGGCAGTGTGAATCTCAAACATTTCAGTGCAACACACAGGCCATGTCACAAAACGACATTTGATGGAAATGGGAGATTTTGAGTCCTCTTTTCGTGGTCACAAACATGTACACAGCACCTCTGCTTTTAACCCATCCAATATTAGGAGCCGTGGGCAGCTACTATACAGCGCCCGGGGAGCGGTTTGGGGGTCCGGTGCCTCGCTCAATGGCACCTCGGCAGTGCCCAGGAGGCAAACTGGTATTAGGTTAAGGTCGTGAAGTGTCAATGCACGTCAACATGCCACCAAGAATTTGAGAGAAAACAATAAGGACACGTGTTTTGACACATCTCGTGTGCCACAGGATCTGCATGTTTCATTTTTCATTCAAAAAAGGGAATTTCAACGAGTTTGCAGCTCAATAAATAGATGTCTGGATGATTCCAGTTATTATAGTTATTCCATAAGTGTGAGCGGGCGGGGGTGAGACTGCATTTCAATGTCATTATGTCACTTTCTGAATATTCAAAAAAGTCACATGGCTGTCCTCAAGCAGAATACTTCGACCCTTGTGATGAGTGCTATAGATGTGATGACTGAGTCCTCACACAGCACAGCAAGCCATCAAAATCCATCAGCGCTGCTCCCAGTGCATAGAAATGAAGTCATTAGAACAGTGAGCGCAGGCAATCCCTGCTGCGCTTTACAGCCATGTGTCGCTCAGTTCTATTTATAGGATTTCAGGCCTAAATTAGCCCTTTGAAGTGTAATTCGTAATATTCATCGGGTACCAAATAATGAGGGAAGTCACTGGTGCCGTGGATCACCATGAAAGCAGGATTTGGTTTGAGCAGCACTGTACATACAATTTAAAAGGGCAGAGTGGGAAAATGAAACAAGTTTTTGGATAATAGGGCTTGCTAAAGATGAGCTGGCAAAAATAGACGTTGCCAGATACTTTTAAATATAAGGGTATATGTGTTTCTTTCGGTTTATTTTGGCGAAGTTTTAAACGAGACATGATGAAACACCAATATTATAAACTTAGATGTGGTTATTTTTACTGACGAAAGTATTCGTCGCACATGATTTGTTCAAGAACCCTCAGAAATAACAAAATCCAACGATTTTTGCTTTTACAGTTTCTGGCTATAATAAATAATGGAATTTTGGTGTTTTTTACAAAAAACATGCTTTTCAAACCCACCGGCGGCTTGGCAAGACAAAGGTGAAGTATTTTGTGATCCTCGAAAACACCAGACTCCATCACGAACACATTAGACCGGCTGACCAACACAAACGCACCCACGCACGCACAAACACACACACTTCAGTTTCAACCAACTTTTGTGGGGCAAAGAAAATAATTGGTCCAAAAGCCCTGCGCCCGTACAGCCTTTTGGATAACAATGGCTCTTCTCAGTAGTAGTGTTGCAGCAGGGAGGCTGGAGACAAAGCGTTAACAGCTACACAGCGGAGCACTTTACCCTTTTCCCACTTTCACTCTCCTTTACTCCAGAACACACACCAACTTCTGTTTTCACCAAAGAAAAAAAAAAAAATAAATCCACATTCATTTCATTACTTTTATACAAGAAGAAGACTGTAAGATGCCTCCAAGTTAATGCAGTTAATCGAATCAAGTTACCAAGAATCAGAAGAGTTTATACTCCCCGTATAAACCTGAAGCATTACAGACTGTTACCACGACTTCAGGCACAGTGCAAATCGTGTTGAGGGAACATTCTGAAAGCCTCTGCATGCTGGGTTGCTGTGCTCTGGCCTGAAGCGGTGCACTCTGATGCTCGCACATCTATGCCAGTCTGCCAAGAAATATTTCAACTCTACCAACCTTGCATTCCATCAACAGCTGAGCTTGCGGTAGACATGCAGCAACAGGACGCCACAACAGAGCCAGAACCGTGGATCGGGCGACGAAGGCTTGAAGAGCCGTATCTCGTTGCAACCTCACAGGTTTGGGGGATTCATGACAATGTAGCTTTGCATGGCTGTGAATTTTACCCTTTGAAATGTCGTGGTGAGCTCAAACCACTGCAGCCTGTCATGTGACACGAGACCAACATCATGAGGAATGTGGATCCCACTCTTTTTTTTCTTTTTTTTTTTTCTTTTTTAAACATGGAATACAAAAAAATGTGGGTGTGGTTTTAGGGCTCTGCAGCTTTTTAGATATAGGTGAGTTACAGGTATGGACTACGTGTTAAGTGATGTTGACACAAAAGTCCTGACGCGATTGACTAAAATAAGGCAAAACACTGTGGCCACCAAGTCTTACCAAGCCGTGTTTCCTGCTATTTCATTATCCAGTGATTTTGTGTAACAGTAGGAGAAGAAACCAGGCTGCCAGCTAATGATCTTTGAACAGATTTAACTTCCATGAGCAGAAGAACAATATCCGAGTCGCCGAATGCAATTGTCTGCATCGTGAGGACAAGATGGAAAAGATGAATCTGGAAATGAAGCACACTCTTAAAGCTGGTAATTTAAGAGGACAAGTTCTCTTTGCCGCTTCCAAACCTCCGGGATATCCCTGTTTTTTTTCATCATTATGGTTGTCCGACACCATTTTTCTTGCTACACGGTCATTCTATCTCCTTTTGACCCTTGAGGTATACGCTTAAAAATCGACAAGTTCAAGTTAGACCACTTTTTAGAAGCGCTGTGAAGTACCTTCATCCGACCACAATTTATAATGGATGTCCAAGAGTTCAAAAGGGAGGAATCACATTTCTAATGAGCTGTGTGAAGGGGAAGATATCAACATGTTCCCCAAGGGTTTGGGGTAAGCGGGACAGGAATGCTAGTTACAATCATGCTTTGTGTCATCTTTATCAAAATCCAACGTTGGACGTGGGTGGTTTGAATCAACTTTAGAATGTATTATATTATGTGCAATACAGAAATGTTAGAATTTAGACAAAAGGGGGAAAAAATTACAAAACTTTATATCTGCTCTGTGGAGACTGGTGATATTCAGAAAATATGTGCACCGTTTAGCACAACAAAAACCCTGCAGGGATGAAACGCTTCATCTGGGATTCATCTAACTTTTCACCAAGTTTATTTTCCACCTAGATGAGATATTGAAAGAGATATTATATTTCTGGTCAATTTTTAACCCGTGTCCCACTTTTCTCTACTAAAAATAGTTTCCACTTTTTCCAGTCCCCTGCCAAGCTCTCGAAAAATCGAATTTCATTTTGGCCATTTGGCACCTGAAGACAGATTTGGCACTGGAGGCCTCCTGGCAAGAGGTAACACACAATGTTTCCAAAGAAAAGGGACAGACTATCAATCCATGGACAGAAAGTTTTGGGTTTTTTTACCGTGTGACACTGGAAGAAAATAATCATAATCTTAGCTTTGCACAGATCAGTCCTCTAGAAACAAAAAATCAATCTTTGGATTCAACTTTCTCTCAAGGTTCCACAGGGACATGTGATTATGTGCTGCAGCCGCTTTCATTATTTGTAGTCCCGAACTGACACAAGATTTAAAAAAAAATAAATACATTTAATATTCACTTAATACTTTAATATGCCTCCAGATATTCGCTTAAACATGTCAAGATCACAGACTTCTGCAATTACTGGTTTTAAAGTAAACGGCCTCTTTTTTCAACTCAAAGTGACTGGATTTAAACTTACTTCATGTCTAAGTTTGCATCTAGTTACATTGTACATGTTGGGAAATAAAGATGTTTTATTTATATGCTAACTGAGCCATGGCGAGGATATACAAGACATATTTTGGGAGCAGAAAATGTTCTCTTGAGGGACAACTGCGCAAAACACCGAAATAACACCCAAAGCTTTAAACCCGAATGAGCCTGATTGTATAAGGTTATCCCAATGGAACAAAACTAGAAACAAAAGAAGGTGCAATTCTCCCCAAAAAAAAATGTCCCGAGCTAATCATTCTGTCTTAATCATCACTCATTCTTACTCAATGACAGAGCTTCAGTGTTAACATCTTGATGACATTACCAGTTCAGGGCTCCATCTGGTTTCTGCCTTTGTTGGAGACACGCTCATTTTTCAACACTGTCCATCTTTATTATAAAAATAGCCAGTCATGTCACGATAGCCTGAACTAAATGGCAATATGAAAATGTGATTTGTGATTGACCTGATGTGATTTTCTTTTGGAAGTGCTTTCAGCCAATCGGGTACTGTGTTCATCTGGGTCCCTTTGTACTGCACCTCCAATTTAGTGAAACTCAACTAATGCATTGCAGTACATTAAATCAAATGAAAATTCCTCCTCAGTGACTTCAGTACTGGTAGTGCATACAAGATTGGGTTTTAAAGTCAAATCAAATATCACTAACTGTATACTGTTGCTCTGTATCCCACAGACAAAAGGGTTAAAAGTAACAAAATAAATACCAAACAAACTTTTAAGGATATTGTGATGGGATAATATTGATGCGTGATTTATTTTACACTGGAAGCCGTGTAAAAAAAAACTTTTTCAACTTTAATTTAATATCCAGGCTCCAGGTTTTGTTTTTTTGTGTGTGTGTTGGTAATGTTTATTGTAAACATTTTTGATGTATTATATTATATATATTACAATGTAATAATATTATTAATAAAGTGCATAACATAAAATGGAATAATTACATTTACATTATATATGTAATAATTAAATGATATGTTTCGCACTGTGTTGTTCCTCCCTGGTCCGTAGGAAAATTGCCTCGCATGAAACCGGTCCGTGGTGCAAAAAGGTCGGGGGCCGCTGCTTTAGTTAACTAGAATGCTTGCTTACACCAAAAAAAAAAAAACACAACAAAAAAAAACAAGCCCTAGCAAAAGAAGTCAAATTGACTTGGGTAATGTTAATCTGAACTGTATGCATTTAGGTATCAGCATAATCCAAGGATTGACTTTGCTGTAGGGGACAGTAGATATCAGGCAGCAGAACATTTACTACTAACACATTACTAATTAGACTCTTCATGTAATTGCATATGAGGATGGGATAGTGTCTGATTCAACAAAATGGAAAGAAAGAAGATGACTGTCATCATTTTGGAGGTTGACTGACCCTTTGAGGTGATCTATCACCGCATATTACTTTCTCCACCAAAATATCTCACTCCCAGGCCCTTGGTTGACGGCATTGCCTGCATACAGATTGCACATTATTGTGAATGAAATGAGCCAAATTAGAGTGAAAATGATCAATAACAGAGCAGGAGCACAGGGCGAGGGCCAAGAAGTGGAATCTCATAGATCGAGGGTACGAAATGTGCTGTACACCACAGATGAAAGATTACCTATTAGCTCAAGGGCTCAATTTTCATACTCATCAATAATGCATGTAGTATGGATGCTTTTCTTCCCCGCTAACTGACCAAGTGGCTTGCATTATTTGTCATGGAGGAAATATGTTTTTGTGGGAAGTGGAAGGTCAGCATTAAGAGCGTACCCTTAAGTGCAGCTCTAATTTTTATGTCCCCAGCAAACTTCCATTTTTGCCGCGGAATTAAGCCATCTAAATATTTCTGAGCTGGGTAATAAATTAAATGTCCAGTACAACATAATGAGGTTTATCTATCTCAGCTAATATACCGTCTAGCTGATGACATCTAAAAGTAATCGCCTTGACACCAAATATGACGCTGGCCCTTTAAGATTTAATGGCTACTTAAAGTGAAAATACAAATATTATGGAGTAACAATTACTTCTCTTAAAATTTGACAGAATTTAAAGCTTTATGTGAGATAGTTTTCTTAAATACCGACTACAAATTATCGTTCATTTCAATATTTTAAGTATCCGTCTTTAGGACAGATTCAACCATCTATCCTTTTCAAAAATGATAGTTCTTCATTTTAAAGTTCATAGTATGCAGCATACGTACGCAGCGACTGTGGGTCAGGGAAAATATGATGCGACAACATCAGTAAAAGCAAGAAAGAAGGTTTGAAATAAGCATCAAATAAAAAGAAGAAAGAAGAAGAAAAAATGTTTTTCTTTAACATGAAGGTGTTTTTGATGTGTACATGAGCATAAAACTAGCGTCATGTATCGGGTAAAGAATAACAGGAATGATGTTAAGTCCTGACAGATGTCAGAAGTCTGGTACAGAGGAAGGTATTCACCCCACCCTTCAAGTTTCAGAGAGCTGGCATGTAAACACAGCTGAAAAAACATGCAAAAGAGGGTTTGGATGAACAGGGTCTGGCCGGGTATAGAGGAGTCACAACAAGGCGAGATTACATATGGAGCAGCGAAACTCAAGTCTCCTCCCTCACAAAATCCACCCAGATGACAATAGTCAGTAGTTACACTGGTCTGAACCAGTATTTTCATATGCTAAGGCTTAATAAGATTGTGACCGAGGAAACGGCTCTGTAATGTGAAGGCAGGAGGCCGTTCTCACTTTAACTGACTCTCTTTCTGAAAGTCCATGCGAGTTATTCTGGGAAGCAATGTGTTTTACATGATATCATACCATTACAACAGATCCCTTAGCCCCTTAAAAAGCCTCCTTCGGGTAAAACAAGATTATATACTTTCAGCCGTTGCATTAAATAGGACAGCTCCTGGCTCGTCAATAAACCTGGTGCGGCGTAATATGTGTCTAGGTTCTACTTTCAGTTATAATGCGATTTTGATACCAGCTAAATCCCTTCAAAATTGACAGGAGGATAAATCCCTTGCAGGCAATGTTCTACTACTTCCTTATCTAGCCTTGCACATCACCTCCGATATACTGAGTGACATCAATCATGTAATAGTTTGTGTGTGCTCGCCTATGTGCACACACATTAAAAATAAGACCGTGCCCATCCGTCTGTTCATCAACTTTAAAAGAATAGCTGGAAGAAATACTTTTGAAAAGTGCACAATGCAAACTAGGGATGGCAAAACTTTTACAGTTGCTTTCCATCAAATACTTTAAAGTTTCTATACCCTTTTTTTTTTGGCAGGCTTTCTCAATTTTGCCAAAGGCAATTTAAAAAATGAGTCCCAAAAAGTCAAAGAGTAAAAGACAGAAATAATAGTATGAATTGAATAGATCTACAGGAGGCATATGACATCACTTCTAAACAATTGCAAACAAGCTAATGCCGAAATTGTATTTGCAACTTTAGAAGTTTACCATTATTAAGGCCATTTTAAAAACATGTCAAAAGACCATCACGTTACAAGCCTCTGAAACAGTCTTAAAGCCGTTTAAATCTCTACAAGAAATCCAAGTGAAGTAGTAAAGTCTTTATAAGTAAGTTCTAAATAAAGAAAATAGGTATGCCACTTCTACTATAATACTCCTTTATTAGATACCCTCAAACAATCTGCTTGTACAGCTTTAAAACAAGTTAATGTTTTAGTGGTCGGGTGACTGTACAGACTGTGACTACAACGCTGAAATAAAGCAAAGGCTCAGTGCTTATTGATAGGAAAGCCAGAGGCGTTACTCAATTAGAAAAACAGTGATTCTTCTTTGAGAAATGTTCCATTTTAACTTTAATATCAACTCCAAAGCATGAAATCTAATTTCTCATTCCAATCAATCTTCAAAGCACAAAGCAGACAGGGGAGGGAGGGGGGGGGGGGCAAGGGCTGAGCAGCTGAAACTTCAGCTTGTTTGAAAAGCCAGGCAAGACAAGGTTGACCAAACAGTGAAACAATAGGTGGTCAGACTAAAGTGCTTGGCGCAGATCAAGTTGAAAGTCTTCGGGCAGAATTGTGGCCAATAAATATGAAACACGGATCACTTGACACCGTGTGAAGCAACTAGATCTATTTTCAAAAGTCAGGGACATCCCCCCTCTACAAAAGTGCTGATTGTTGAGGTTGGCATACAGCGCATAACACAATCAAGCAATGTCCATGATAGATTAGTATTCACTGTGAACTTTAAAATCAAGCTTATCTGCATCTTTGTGATAACTGCGATTCTTTCAGAAACAGTAAAATCAACTATGAATCCAATTTTACAGCATGTTCTCCCGTGGTTAAAGAAACGCCATGACAGCAACCATTCACCCTCTGGAGGAGTGTTTAGGCAAAAACTGACAATGTACCAGCTCCAAAACCGCTGTCTGCAGCTGAACCTGCGTTCTGACTATACTGGTCTTTGTTAGCATTACACTGATTAATAGTCATATACTTCGGTTCACTTTTCGGATGATTAACATTCGTCAACACTGGAAATAGAAACGTTGGGTAACCAAGGTCACATGTTTTTTTGAGGAGAAAACCAAACTGCTTCCTTGAGCAAATGGAAAAAGCACTAAGCCATTCTATTGAATCTCGAGGCAATTATTGGGTGTATTAAACTACGCCGAATATCCCTGTCTTCCGTACACCACCAGCGTAAACTGTCTCACGCACACACACACGCAAACATTTTTATTTAACCATCAACCATTTAACCAGGCTTTACCTATGAATGCTGATGCTTTTCTTCCCACCAGGGCCAATGATGACAGATTTACAGTGACTGTACCGAGCTGCCTAATTACTCAGAACATCTTACACAATGGACTCCAGCCGCTAATCCCACATGATGGGAGACAGAAAAATTGCCACTGCATTTATGGGTTGAGATGCGGGAGAGCAGCTTAAATGACGTTGTCGCGGTTGCATTGCAATACACTAGGGATGAGTTGGTGGCATTTTGGTGGAGCAGTGTGTGTAGGGTTGTGTGTGAGACACAGATCTGGAAATAAAACAAGATCAAGAGTCTCCAGCCGTGCTTAAGCAGGTCATTAACCAAAGTATTGGACTAAAATTTAATTTCTGGCAAGATGATGCCACAAGAACTCATCCCCCATAGTTGTTGTGATGTTTCAATTAAGCACTGAGAAGTCAAGCTCATGGTGGCACTAGAGAAGTCAGGTGTTCACCAAAGCCGGATTCATCCTCTGGGAAACATGAATATATTTCAACCAACGACGGGGATCAACCGACGGATATTGTCTTAGAACCATTCCGTTAGCGCTGCTTAAAAAATATGCTTATTGTAAAATAATAGTATTAAATAACATAGTGAGAACACAGAAAGTCTAATGGTGGTTTGAAGTGAAACAAGTTAGTCATTTATGATATATGATTTATGGGCAGCAGTAGCTCAGTCCATAGGGACTACATAGGCACCTGAAGAGGAGCCAGTTCACCTTGTGATCACTGCCGAGGTACCTGTGAGCAAGGCACCGGACGCTGCGTGGTAGCTGCCCACTGCTCCTAAAGCTAGGAGGGGGTTATGCAGAGTTTAAATTTCACTCTGTGAGCTGTGTACGTGTGTGACGATTAAAAGAGGATTCTAAAATCCCCCTTCTGAGAAAAATAAACTGGAGGATAGGTTTGATTTAGAAACCAGACTGCGAGCTTCAAAGAAAAACATACACCGATACTTCCTCTAACTAGTCTGGATAAAGCAAAGTCAAGCTCCCTGCTTAATACATTTTCGACATTCCTCATTGATGAATGGGAGGCTGGTTGCTTGCGTGGGAAAGCATGTCGATATCTTGGCAGGTCTGACTAAGGACTGGGGAAGAACTATAGCAGGCCATGAGGAGGGATGACCTCTTCTCATGCGACGGCACATTCTTGCCATAACTAAGTTGAAACAGGCCTGGGATAACTATAGCAGGCAGCGAGGAGGGGACGGGGTCACAGCTTGGTGGAATTTAGGGGAGACTGTCACCCACCCCTCTCAAACCATTTTGAATAGGCTACCTAAATCCACCAAGACTGGACCTAGAAGGTTAAGGATGTCAACCTGACATCGTTTTACTACTTGACCTTTGTTCCATCAGCAGGTGGTGGCAAGAGAAAGCGAAAAATGTATTTAAACATGCGGTCAGTGTTCTTGGGATATAGGACAGAAGACGGATTCTCTCTTCATCTATTAAAGGAATGTATCAGGTGCTAATAAATGCTAAAGCCATTACTAATATTTGTCTGTGTTATGTGTTGTAGTGTAGTTCATGTTTCTCCTGTACATTACATCTATAAACTGAAACAGAAAACCAGTTGGTGTTAGGTTTTTTTTTATTTTTTATTATCTAATCATAACCAGATGTAATTGGTGTGACTTACTTACCTCAGGCCAATACTTGTCATTTTAAAAAATGTAATATAAAACATATATTAAAAGCGATCGCAGATTTTTTAACTTTAATAAACTTGTGTTGGTGACGCAGAGGTTCCCCCTCTGATTAATGGTGGGTGGACTGCAGCAGACAGCTGACCCATAGATCATTTGATATTGATGTTTCAGACTTCTGTGACTCCCCTGGTGAAATTCACTTTCGCTCTCTGAGGTGCTCTGATGGGAACTCCAACAGCTGCTGGTTTCCACAGTCCACTTAGTGGGGCCTTCAGGGAAAGTCAGGGATTGAGAGGAAGCAGACGTGTGATGGGAATACATGTTCCAGACACCCACTCATTTATTGATCTCCCCTGACCTTGGCTCCATTGACATGATGAGCTTCAAGGGCAGAACACTATCCAAGGTCTATCTTGTTCCACTTTTCAACTACATTTCCTGGAAGTTAGATACTTTCTATGGCTTAATTGATTCAAACCTTATCAATGAGGTCCTAATGGGAAAACTCTACATTGTTTACTGTTGAAGCAAGATAGCAAGGGCACTTTCAGTGAGCATTGTTGAAATGGTAACTCTAGAGGCAAAAAGCACCATGCACACGCTAATCCATTTATCAAGGACAATCACAGCGGGGAAGTGCAGCAATCAATAAGCAGAGTAACCTAAAGAGCGTCCGTGAGTCAACAGTGTGTAATCTTGATGGATCTATACATATATACTGCCATTCAATACACACAGACATTCAGAGTGGTCGCAAATTCCACCGGGACTTTAACGCTACACTTGGCCTATGTGGCATCCAAACAGAACATAAAAAGTCTGGTGAAACTACAAATGTAGTTTTTATTTGAAGCCATCACACTGCATCGTACCTCACTTTAAATACAGTAAACTGGAATGCTAATATTTTTCTCCTTAGGAATTTTCTTAAACCTACATATGGCTATACAGCGTTTTGGTATTGATGGTCTTAAAATATATTAGCGCTGCACTACAACTTGAACCATAAAACACAAAAAACCCTTAGAAAAAAAACATTCCATGATCCTATCCTGTGTGAACTTTGCCTACAGTAGCTCTGAAAGCCTGAAGAGAACCAGGGTGACGTTAGTCTTATGTTCCTGGTTGACATGACCGACTGTGATTTACCCATCGTAGCCATGTTGCCACCTGCTCAGTGTAGTTAAATTTAAAAAAATGTTTATAAAAAAAGTATACAGCAAATGATGAAAGCGACAATAGACTAATTATTTGGCAAAATCTGCTACTGTTTTCTAACTTCCTCTGTTAAAAAAAAGAAAAAACATCATGTGTTTAAATACTCCCTCACTAAAGTGGGAAAAGTGTTAACAAAAAGGGCTGAGGTTACAGCTAAGTGTTTACACCACATCTGTTCCAACAATCGTAATCAAGGGATTAATTCAAAACGAGGGAAGTTGATGGGCCCTGACATGAGAGTTCATTCGTTGTGGGCTTAGCTGTTGTTGTTTTTTTTTTTTTTATTGCATTTGTTCATACAAAGAAAGCTGAAAGATGAAGGAAAGAAGAGAGAGTAGTGGCAGGATGGGATGGAAGTCATTTTGGATGATATTTTAGCTCTGCTGATTTGGAATTCTGCAATTGTAGTGTAGGTACAATTTCCCGTGAATCGCTCTCTATGCAGTATATATATATATATATATATATATATATAAATATGGATCATAAATAAAAGAGTCTATCTATATCTATATGGTCAAAGTGATTCATTTTATCAGGTTCTCAATTTAACAATCTCGCTGGTGCAGTCTTATTCAGTCATATATGCAAACTAATTTGCTTTGGGGTTGAATGCTGATGTAGGCCAGCAATTGATTTGCATTCCCTTCAGAAGGGGGTTAAAGATGCATGTGGTACTTTCCAAGCCACGCAAGCAATGAGCAGAAGCGGACAGAGCCTTTTATTTTCCTTTAAACAAAATCATTAAGTCTTCCTTGCAAGTGAACCCTTTGTTGGTGGATGTCTTTCTTCCTATGCAATCTCTACTAAAGAGTGTGACTAAACACAGCACACATGTTGGCTTTGGCAACTGTGATACGGCTCCGACTTTACCACTGCTGCGATCATACATTCACGGATGATTATAACCCCAGACACCCCCATCCTCAAACTCACTAATTAAGCTCCCCAGAGGAAACCAAGAAAAGATGCGGGTGCCACATACTTGCATCCTCTTGAACACATTGAAGTTAATGACCTCACTATCAGTGAATCGGCATTTAGAGGATAATTATGTGAAAAACAACCCACTCAAATCATCCAGCCCTAAAAAGCCCGCTGATCCTCCGTGAGACTAGATGGCGCAGGGTCTGTCAGTGGGAGCCTGTGAACACAGAGCAATGTGTGGTGGTTGGCCTGGACTCAGCCAGAGTGCTTGCAGGTCCAATTATGCTCGAGCCATTTCAAAATCCATCTCAATACAAATGTGGGATTTTGCTATGGCACTAATTGGGTCTTAGAATCATGAGACCTCGCAGTGCACATGACATTGCCACGATAGTTGGATCACAGTGCCCTGATCCCCTTCACTTTTGCATCAAACAGTGGCCTACTATAGCTAGGCTATTTACTATTTTTGGTAGAAGTATTTTGTGATTAAACTGGCACCATGGTATAAAAGGCTAAATCCGTATCACTAACGACTTTAGTATTTTCAAACCTTCTGAAAGTCCAAGAAAGTAAATAGAAATAAAAGCACAATTTTTCTAGATCGAGGATCAAAAAACAGTAGTAGATATGCAAACAAAATGTGTATTAAAAATAAAAGAATAATTAAAAGCATTCAGATTTCTATCCAAGCAGAATATAGATATAGATACACAGAAATAGACATAGGCTACTGCAAATTCCCAACATCAATTGTACCAAAAAGATTTAACTGACACCTAAAACAAAACAAATCAAATGTGTCAGGGAGGAGGAAGACAAAAAGGAATGGAAAATATGGATTGTCAATGAGAAATAGAACAGCAATGACAACCATGTTGGCATTACATGCAGAGGGACTTACTGAGAAATCACATCAGACAACATAGCAGTCTCAGTCGTCAAAGTAGGGGTTAATAATAACTACCAAAACAGAACAAAAGCGAAACATGGCCAGAAATAGCTGCTGAGCTTTGTAGGTGATGTGAAGCTACAATTTTGAAATACGTTGGTCATGAAGTCAGAAGTGATGAAATCATTTCCCAGCAAGAGAAAGCGGAGTGTAATCTAAAAAAGAATCATTCCGTAACAATTGAATCATTTGAATTTGGCTCGGATTAAACTCCAACATGTAAAGTAGTCAGCTGAATTAAAATACAAATATAATATCAAATGCTTTCAGCATGCTGTATCGCTCTCATAATGACATATCTTATCATAGTAGTACTGGTAATGTGTGTGGGGGGGGAAACATACCAAGACATGTTTTTGACCTCTGACCTCTCCCTTGGTCATAAGTACTATAACAACACGATGCATGTTAGGCTTCTCAGTATGAGCTGAGATAGGGAGACTTTACTGTGGACAGACCTACACTAAGTTACAGACAAACACACATCCGTCCCAACAGCACCCAAGCTCACAGGGTGAGGTTGTTGAGCAGAAATTTGACTGCTATGTAATTGTTCCTCTGTGCCAAAGCGTGAGAATACTTGTTACAGAAAGGCAGATTTATAGAGGGGCAGGAACAAAGTCAAAGAACTAACAAACATCAGCCGAGGCAGTAAGGGGAGAAACGAAAACACGCAGTATGGCCATTAAGTCTCCCTGTGCAAGGATGACTAAGCCTGTGTAGAGGTAAAACAGACTAAGTCTACTTCAAATATTATGTAAAGTCGAAGCTATCAGAATGAATAACCAGGCTGTCTTTGAAGAGCCAGGTTGAAGTTCTTAATCTAGTTTTTGCCTCAACGCGGTGATGTTGTAGGCATAAACTTGTGCTGCAGTTTATGCCTACAAACCAATATTCCTCATGTCCTAATGGCCTTCACAGGCCCACAACAGCAACAGTTCCCAACCCAGTCCAAGCTCTTAAAGAAGAAGAAAGGTAAAATTGTGTACAACAGTCATGTTTTGCTGTGCAGCAGCTTATAGATTAATTAGAAGTGAACAGTTTAATGCAACATATTTCGCTGCAAATTCAAACCTGACAGAACTATCGTCTTTTACTAACTGTATAGATTGACACGGTCATTTTATTGTGTTTAATTGTGCAGCCTTACTGCCGAACACATAATAACAGGAAAGTACATTTTGACTCCGCTTACCTGCCAGGTTATGCAGCTCCCTGTTGTCTTGAGTGTTATAGGTCTGGAAGCAACAGAACTCGCTGATTCAGACAACGCCACAGGGCATCTTAGGGCTGCAGCCAATTTTCCTGCAGACAAGGGAGGCGAGAGGCGAGAGGGCAGGTGTCAGCTTAATGTCACCAACCGTCAAGTGCTCCTACTAAGCTGCTACTCCTGAAGAGTCACATACATGCAGGCTAATTAAAAATAATGGATTCTTCTTTAGAAATGACAGTAAGCGTTTTGTGTGTTCACATTTAAATCAAGAGAATCATTAAATCATTTCTCATTCACTACTTGTTTTTGATGCTGCTAAATCACTACAAGCTGATGACAACTTCAGGGACAAGTCTATGCTGCTTTCACAAAAAAAATCCACATGAGCACATAAATGAGCGGCAGAGAGAGAAGTGATCTTTGTATGGGAATTGGCACAAGATTGGCATATTCCATGCCTGGAGAGATGGCAGGGTTAATGATGGTGAGGTGGAGGAACAGTGTCCCCTGGAGAGTGAGCTGTTTAATCATCTTATTTAAAAAGAAAAATAAGCTTCAAACTTGTAGAGCCCATTATGATACACGACTAGCCTGCTCTGTCAAAACAGCATCAGCAGATAGTCTGTGACCGAGGCAAAACGAACAGATCTCCAAATGTATTCATCGGGAATACAAAGGATTTTTTTTTTGTGGACAGTGCCTCTCTATATATCTGCACATTTTTACAGTACACATATTGATGAATTTTAAGGTCTTTTTTTTAATACCTCTAAAAGGAAAAAATAATACCTGCGGCAATGTTCTGTGTCCATTTAATTCTTATGTTTATCCCCTTCTGTGCCAGTAAAACAAAGAACATCTTCATTATAAAAAAATTAACTGGACTATTTTAAAGTCATTTAGCCCTTCAATACAATATTTTTGAGTAAGCAACATTGTTTGTTTTCTTTTAAATAATTGCTTAAAAAGCCTCTTTAGCCTGCTATACAGCTATATATACCTGTAGTATAGGTCCTATACTAACTACTAAAGATACTGTGAGCATCTCTGCAGCTCAGTCTATTTCTCTTCTCATCCAAGATGTGAGGCACATAACTGACCACTGTCCGTGATGGGGCATGGAACACATAGTGCTAAAAAAAAAAAAAAACGGAGGGGGGGGATTATTTCTCCAATATCTGAGTGTGGTCGCATTTCTAGAAGGAAACATGTCTTACGAGATGGATGTCGCTGATCGTTTTTCAGAGACAGTAACTTGTAAACAAACCACACGTGCGAGTGGCACCAGTTGCGCTCTCGCAGTCACGCCACAGTGTCCAGCCAGGGTCTCCTTCTCCGAGTCAGCAGCTGGTTGTGCCAGCTTTGTCCGAATCCAACCGCAAATGTCAAGGCGCCGACTGAGAATGAGCCTGAAAACTCCACTCCCACTTGATGTGGGACAATGTTCATCAACATTCACGACACCCAGTCAAAAAGCCACGGCGCGTTAATAATGCCAGCAGAGTAACAAACCATTTCAAAGTCTCCGCAACACCGCCTCGTCCCAATTCTCATTAAAAGCCATGAGTCAACAGAAATTAGACGTGAACCACTCCCCTGCATTAAATCCATCCGTGCAGGCTTGGCATTCTGGTTTCGCCCTCTCCATACTGTAGTCTGCTCAGGCAAGAAACCAAGCTATATAAGGAATTGTTAGTGTAGAGCCCCGCTAGTGGCTCTAAACTATTAGAGCCAAGGGTTTAGAGGTGGGGAGTCTGTTTACACTGAAAGACTTTTTATTTTTTTGTTTTAAGAGGGTCCATTTGCTAAACACGACTCTGGCTTTAATGTTTAATCCAACACTAATATTGGCTGCCAGTGGGCAGAGGATGTGGGGGGGGAGGGTGAACAGAATGTTTGTGTGAACTCATGCAGGTGTGAGTGTTGTGCACACGGCCATGTTTGGGTGAGTACCCATTCATTATGTGAATGTGTATGCTTTGCGAAAAAAAATTTGAAATCTAACTAACTTATTGCAATTTGTACGTTTAATATCTCAATCCTATTTTAGTATGGTCTTGTATTGATCCAGAGAAACCATACGCTACATCCCAATGAAAGTAAGACACAAAATAACAAAATGCCACACATATCACAAATAAAAAAAAGAGGAACAATTTTAAAATTATAAATATGTGAAGTCAGGCTAATTCTCCCCTGAGCATAACGTTGTTCCTGGTTTTAGCCGTGGCCACTTCCTTCCTCTGGCTCTAATTTGACAGTGCACTACAGTATTACTACGTAGGCAGATAGCTAAACAGCTCCATGTGTCCTTTCGTGGCAGTTAAGCAATGGTAATCAGAGCTGCGCACACCAGGATATTGCTACTGTGATGCAAACTGTTTTATTGCATCCCAACAGCACTACTGCAGTTTGCACCCACTCTTTGATCGGTGCATAGAATATCATCTTCATTCTTGATTTACAGGCAGCTGCTATAGTGCCTTGGTGGACAGACTTTATGCAAAAAAGCTTGGGAAATGATCACTCTAAGAGCAAAACCAAGAGTCCAAGTCGACCTGCCGGGAGTCGAGTACAACATTTGAAAGGTTAAGACGTGAGCTTTGAGCAACATGCACATTCACTGGGCCTTTGATCTCTTGAGACTGAGATCCCTATGGGAAGGAAACATGCCAAGCTCAGCAGATCCTGAATCAAAGACTTTGCATGATACTAGCCCTCAAACCACATACGACATTATTGTACTTGGCTGCCTTCGAGAGTTAAAGAAAGTTTCAAAGTTATTGAAAAGCTGACTTATTACAATCCTGTTTGTGAAAGACAGACTATGGCAAAGAAAGATTGTAAAGCTATGGGAGGTGATTGTCAAGAAGATACTATTGGGCATTGTTAAATTGGAAGGCAATTGCCTCTGAAAATAGATTTGTTAAAAACTGCTAAAGTTCTTTCACTTGACAAATATTGTTATTGGGCCAAGATCCTCTGTTTTGGTTACCAACTTCTGCTATATTTTGGTGGCAAATAACACAACATTTAAAGCTAATAGGTATATTTTTAGACTTCAAATTACACTGACAGACGGGAAGTGTGCTCCTCAGCATTTACGGACCATTCTGGGCACTGCACGAAATGCACAGATGTTTCCTTCTCTTAGCCATGTGCCTAGATTGCTTGTGTGTGCAGACTAAGTGGGCTGGGAGGCCACGGGACGGGCAGTCGACTGTTTGCAATGGTTCATGGAGCATGTCTTCAGGCCAGGACCCTGTTCCCAAGACAGCAACAATCAAGAGTTCACCATGAACTTCACAAGAGCATGGAAAGTTTTTGCGTTCCAGATTAAAAGAAAAAGCTTTTAGAGATCCTGAGGCTGCAAAGGAAGAAGTGGCACGTTTTTCTTTAGGATGTGATCAAATCCAATGTCTAAAATGCATTTAACAATACTCTAAAATTGATAAATAGCTGTGGGGTGTGTGAATCAAAAACTGGACCAACATCTGACAAAACTATGGACACAAAAAGACAAAAGACTCACACAAGTCTGAAAAAACCTAACCCAACATAAGCCTGCCACTCTGTCTCTATGGTAAAAGGATTATGTCATGATTCAAGCATCTTGAGGAAAATGCAGCCTCGGTAAGCTGTGACAAGTGACTGATGGGATATAATGTTTGTGAAAGAATAAGCATGCAAGCCGACTAGACAAATGACTGGAATGGAGAGCTACCCTGTAGTACATTAGCCATGATGTCATTATTGTGCATCTTGGAGCCAAGGCAAAACAAGCGTCTGTGCTGATCTGAGAGCAGAGGGCTTGCATCACATGTAGATGGAATCAGGCTCTAAATTTAAATATGATTCTGCAGGAGGACAGGAAAGGACTGACATCTCCTGTATACAGATTACTTAACGGGACCCTCCTTTAGCACAGCCTTTACCAAGGTATATTCCCTTTCTTTTTTCTTCTTTCAATGGTATTTGTATTTATTTCCACCATCCCGGTTTCTCATCTCGACTCCCAAACTTTCTCTTCTGCTCCCTCCAAACGGAAGGCCCACTGTTCAACTCCCAGGGCAGGCAGCTGGCTCTACATCAGACACATGCGAGGACAATAGGGGAAACTCCAGATTGTCGTGGTGAGGGCAGCCACCCGTGGAAGTGCTCAGTGGGATTCCGGTTGTTTATGGTTGCCACTAATTACCGATCAGCGGACTCACCAAGCTCTAGAAACTCCGGTTGGTATAAAGAACACGCAGAACTGGTTTAGACAGAAAGACGCACACTCACCATTAAAACTGTCTCCACTTGCAGCAGGCCAGATAAAACATGGAGAGATGTAAACTCAACGGGGTGGCTTAAAGACATCACTCGGGATCAAGCGCACACTCCCTGGAGAAGGCTATTAACTTGCACAGGGGCACAATGTTGCCGTTTCATTGCTACCCTGAGGTGTGTGTGTAGTCAGCATTTTGAGCACGTATGTATAGAATTGAATTCACACTACAGGCTGCTGTAAAGCTAATCATGAAGATAATCTCCCTCTTCAAAGCTTCGTGTCTCACTTTACAATCACTGTAAGTCCCTAGTGGCAGCAGCAGCTTTATAACTGATCATTTGCAGGGAACCTCTGTTCAAGATGACTTAATGAAATAAAAGGTCTGTGAGCCATAATGGAATTTTAAAAACTCCAGCCTCGTTAGAACTGCCCATAGTAGCTTAACAGAACTCCTACTGGGTGGTGTCCAATAGAGTGGGGCAGGAATGAGTCCTAAAACCCGGAAATGAGTTAGCATTTTACCACTTCCGGTTCCCTCGTCTCGAAGTCAGTGGGTTTTCAGAATGGGTTTTTGGTTAGATGCCTGAAATAAAGTCTGCGGTTAACACAAGCTTATGAGATTTTAACGTCATGTTGTACGACATGGGACATGACTCCTGGTTTTACGCCCCCACATTCTTTACAACATCTATACAGCATCTTGACAACTGTGGGTGTATAATTTATATTCCCCACAAAGCTTTGACTTAATAAACAATCACACACACAGGAGGTGGGCATGTATGTGAATTGTTGATAGCAGAGAACTCTGTTAAACGCAAATAGCAATGGAATCACTACGAAAGCGATAATCTGTGAACAACCTGTCCCTTGTTGCACGTAACTGCTTCTTTGAGCTGAATAAAATAATTGCATCAGGTGTCAACCAAGGAAAATCAGCTAAATGAACAGTGCTGAGTAAAATCCAGCATGCCGTCCCTTTGAAATGTACGCAGCAAAGAAATGCTGAACGGAGCAGCCCACTGCTTTCGCAATTAAACATTAAAGTATGTTTCACTTTGCCTTCCCGCTTTGTGCTGGTTGGAACCCCTTTTATTATACAACTACCTGCCACTTTTATTGTTGGGATGAATGTCAATCAGTAGTTTCTGTAACCACGGGTTACATTCTTCCCTTAATTAAAATAAGAAACATTTCCAAAATGTTAACTATGATAGGACACGGATCAAATGTATTTTTCTATAATGTACATATAGACTGTAAGACATACGAGCTCTGACCCCATTTCTATGCGATATGTTTGCTCTCTTCATTAATATTCTTTATGTCCATTGCTATAGTATGAAAGCGACTGTGACAAACCTGTTTAATTAAAGCATTTATGAAGAAAGCCAGCCTGATTAATATGCATGTCCTCCTTTCTGTCATGCTTCCATACTAAGCCTAATTCTTGCTTATACAGTAAAAGTAAATTAACATGTCTTGCTTAACTAGCTCAGATGTAATGGGAGACTCATGAGCGTGTGTGCAAAAGAGATAGCTTTAATTAAAAAGAGAGTGCTGATGCATGTAGGGTACACACACACACACACACACACACACACACACACACACACACACACA
>CALSBV010012175.1:3358082-3416908 GCA_943590825.1 Bovichtus diacanthus | reverse complement strand
ACACACACACACACACACACACACACACACACACACACACACACACAATATATATAGTGTGGGTAGGAGAGAGATCTAAATAATTAGCAATTTCAACCTTCTTAAAAACAATATACTAACTTAGGCTGACTCATTATTGCCTCTACTAATGCATAGAGAAAATTTGATTCAAACTTTGCAATTTGATTTGCTTGTATAGAAGGGCATACATTTACATAAATATTTTAGTTGTATATTTAATGACATTAAGTTAACAGAGTTTTGGACAACATTATTTACTCTCCAATGACATCTTGACATCTTCAGCTTACATAATTATTCATCAAATGATTTCCGAGCTGGTTTACAACACAATTGTTGTTCTGAAAGAAAACATAATTACGTCAATAGGTTACTGGCCAGTGCATACAGTAATACAATCCCAAATCATCAGATAATATAGGTTTGTCATCTGTCCCTTGATAAATAAGAGCAAGTTTTAAAAGCAGTTCACAATGACCCCGAGTAAGAACAACAGCCTCCTAAACTGCTTTGGAACACGGATCACTTTTTTTTTTACACTTCGCAATAACTGAACCTGTTCCACATCCTCAATGGCACACTACAACAGAAATAATAACACAAGCGGGGACATATCACAGTGTAACAAACGGTATCATCGTTCCCATTTCAGGCTCTCTTGAGTGCTCTTTCCACCCCGAAAGACCACCTTGCTTTTTTCCGATGCTAAAAGCAACAAACAGAAAGAGCTTCCTCTGATCTTCGCAGAGTCCCCGTCACGTGTCGCTGCAGGTGTTCTGCCTAGGGGGAAGAAGATGTTCTGGCACAAGGGAGAAATATGCAAGCCAGAATAAATACCCATGTGTATATATTCCCCAATTACATCTTTTCTTCTTCAGCAAAGAAAACAAACACGCTTTCAACCTTTTGACTGAAAGAAGAAAAAAAAACAATGCCTGTGTTTCACATCACATTTTCACTTTGAACTTGCAGTATGCTGTCCCAGTACTGAGTCCAGGCATGAAATGAACTGAATACTGGAGCTGGCTGTGCTGTGGTCTTGTTTGCTAGCATCGTGGTCATTGGCTAGTTTGTGACCAGCCACTGTTCCTGTCAGTCAACAGTCCTCCGGATCATAGCGCTTCCAATTCCTCCTCTTCCTCCTTCCATGGCCCAGATCTACTGGCAGAATGCCAATATCTGGGCAGGACACCCAGCTGCTATCACAATGGCACACGCACGCACACCAAAGTTTTACAAGCAGTTCAAACACCGAATCCACAAACCAAAACAACGTAAAAAGGACTTCCGTTCCTTATTTCCTCAAAGTGCAACACGGTCTCTTTCACACCATTCTCAGACAGACGCGTCACGCTTGTCTCATCTCCGACGAATGACCAGCCAGGAGCCCTCCCGTCAGCCTGCCAGCCTGATATAGCTGTGGCATGGGCCTGGGGTGGGCCAGGGACTGAAGGAATGGGTGTGTTTGTTTTCTTGCCATTTAGCTTTTCATGTGATCCAGATCATATCACGCACCAAACAACCAAACAACAGGCGCTTATACAACCGGGCGGGGGGTGTACGGATGACTGTTACAGAGATTCTGCATGCACTCATATTGCTAATGAGATCACAGCATGGATGGGCTGTGTGTGTGTGTGTGTGTGTGTGTGTGTGTGTGCGTGTGTGAGACAGCGACAGCAGTTTAAAAGGTAATTTGAGATGTGCCCTCACTCAGCTGGGTGACTTGGAAATGGGGTGAGTCTGCAGATATAATTTGAGCAGCACCAACAGGATTATTTGCAGAAAAGAGTCTTGCTGTGTCAGGCAAGGTCAGGCAGCGGATGTTTGTTTACAAGTGATGACGTGGTAAATACTGGGTGATGCAGTTTTACCGTGAATGTAGTGTAACCACCTAGGAATGCTAAGAGACAAATACTGTGACTACTGTACAATTGTTTCTCTGTTTGCCAGTAAATTTGACTTTGTTCTCAGTTCATAATAAATCCACATAGGATTTCTTCTCATTATCAATGTTAGGAATGTGAATAATTAACCAGTTAACTGTTAACCAACAATCAGATTAATGCCATCAGTTAAACAGTAAAACATTTTTAAAACTCAAGTAAAACTCAGAGGAGCACCACCTTAAATCTTGTTTACTGTCTTGTCTTGAGTTGTTGCTAACTTTGGGGCTAGCCCCTTTCACGTTAAGCAGCAGGTAGCAAGCAAGACGCAGGGACTTAGTTTGGGTCTTGAGGAGTTGTAGCAATTATTCATCAACAAATAAACTCGACACACACTGCATGTCCAGGACAATGCACGCAACATGTAGCTGCAAACTCTTACTGGACATTTGAACTGGGGACTCTGTGGCCTGTTTTAGGCATACACTGCAGCTGCTGATAGTGAGCGATTTAACCTTTGCGTGCATCGGTGATCGTTGCAGCTGGGCGGCTTGTTATGCACACCACAGCACCCTTGCATCTAAGGCACTAATGTTGTTGGTTAATGGTTAATGATCAGTTAACAAGGATCGGCTATCTGTCAGAAAAAATAAATCTAAATTAGCATCCCTAATCAATACAGAAGACTTTGTGGTCAAAGCCTACCTGCACTATTGAGTTCGACATTCATTTGAAAATTACACTCTTCTCACATCTGTGGGTGAGCACTAATTCAATATTACAATTTGTCTCCAAATGGATTTACAGTGGGTTGCTTGGTTATTAGGTACATCTAGCTAAACCCAATGCATTATGCAGAGGGGTGTTTCTGGTATTTAGCCAACCCTCATTGATATTGATGGGGTGAACAAAAACATGTCAGTATAAAACAATACAAATCAACGGCACCAACTCAAACTGCCCCCTCCAATAACGACCATGCAGTTTAATAAACACACATCTAAAACAGTTTCAACAAAAAACTGAACTTTATAACCTTCGTGAAGGAATGATTTACTGCAGGACTGTTGTAATAGACTGTAGAGTCCCAAACCACATGGAGATACCACAAGGAAAGAGCAAGAACTGGAATCGCTCCGCTTTGGACGCTTGGATTTTCTCCAACATGTTTCCAATAGAGATTGTTGACAATGAAGAAAAATGTAGGAAGTTGGCTCAGTAATCTTCTCCTTTTAAGTGGCATACATCTAGCAAAACCACCTCCACTGCAAACCTTCTGTGCACCGTGATCATAGCTCTTTATCACAGTGAATCAAAGCACATGACCATTGCACACCAATAGTCTCCTGTTCAGTAATGAGACGAGGCAAACCTTCCTATCGCCGTTATACATTACAAAGACTGTAAACACTTTGAGGAATTTAATTAAAGCATGACACAGCCTGATCATCTAGTGTTGAGGCGGTGCAATAAACAGGTAGAACATCTACTGCGGCCAGTCGTTAAACCAAGTATTAATCTATCTTTAATCTGCAGTTTAATGCAACAACAAATGTCATTTTAAATACATCGGGATACTGATAACCGTCTATCCTACTGTGGCTTTCGGTGACCTAACTACTGAATTGTCCACATCCAAAGGAAGGGTTACTGTTTTTGACTTTTTTTATTGCAACATTGGACTACGGTATATAGACGTAGGAATTTAGTTTATATGTCTACGTTTTGCTTATTGATCTATGAAGTATGACATGGTAATAAAACTGATTAGATAGAAGCCGCACTACAGTGGCAGTATGTACGTATATCTGCCAGCTAATACAGTCCAAGACAGCACTTAACACAATGTTCCCAATAGCTCAAATCAGCCAAAGCCAAGCCACAGAGGTATTAAAGCCGTCCCTGTTCATCACTGAATTAGGACAAGATTAGACGGGGCCATAAAAAAGACAAGGGGTCTTACTGTAAGAACAAGCGATAAGCAGCAAAGCATTTCCAAATTTCGCATTTAGATGGAAATAAGTGAGTCATGATGACCTAGTTTACATTCAGAACTGTGGAGGCAAGGTTTTATACATTCTCAATGTCAGGAAGAGCCATTAATAAATGTGGATTTGCAGAGAAACGCCACACCCACCACCCCCATCCATCTCATCTGCAATTTATGAGACCTCTATATTCCACTGGGCTTTGTCAAGATGCAGATTAAGAACCATATTGAATATTTAGTCCATAAACCATACAGAATACATCCACACAACTAAAAAGCAAACCGGCAATATCAAGCTCCAAAAAACACAGTTTATAAAATGTTTTCTTCCACAGGCAAAGCAACTGATTATCGTTCTGATATCTAACAAACACGCATTCAAACTCCAAAAAAACCTACCATACCTTATCCTGAAAAGCTTCAGATTAATGTCAAGATAATATCAAGGCATGTAAGTGGCCCGCATCCAGCCCTGTAATCTCCAACAGCAGGCAGAGCTCAGGTTCACCATGGTAAACAAATCCAACAGCAGTAAGGTATGTCTGAGAGATTGCAGCACAACACACATTGCGTGTTATTTTAAGATGCTGGCCGAGTCCAGGGGAGTTAGTGAGGTCAGAACCTGGCCCAAAGCAAGAACCCCTCTGTGCTCTCAACACATTTGAGTAAGTCAGAATTGTGTTGCATCCCCATAGCCACAACCAGTCACGGAGGCTTTGTCCCAACTCAAACAAATACTTGTGTAGATAGATCACCATGGATCCTTCAAGGGAGGATTATCCCGCCATATATGGAGTGCAATACAGTATCAAGGCAGTTAAAGGTTAGAGATCATGTATCACTTTGTTTTTTGTTTTTTTTATCTCTAATCTTAAATTCAACATAGAAACAAATAAACTGCACTTGATAAATGCATTCACAAGAAAAGCATCTATCAAGATTGTAGAGAAAGGCATGTTCTCCCTGGACAGACTTTGTCCGGAGAGTTTCTGTTTTCCTGTTTGGTGACATTTGTCTAGTGTAAAGTTAGTCAGGGTCTTTGATCGTCGGTCTATCGGTCAAGGCAAATCCTTGGGAGGAGTAGCCACTGAGCCAGACTGGTGCCAACACACCCCTAGATCAAAAGCCTTACTGGAGAAACACTGTTGATGCAGGGGATACTTTTCACCTGTTCCAGACATACATGATGACAGTGTTGGAAATGTAAAGAGTGCATCTGCAGGTGTGCACACATGCTGCGTGAGTTCAAATGCATGTGATTGCTTGTCACTTTATTCACAGTGTTGACAGTGAATTGTATTTCTATCTCATAGTTATTTGCTTTATCCCACAATGATCCACACCCAGATCTAATCACCAGAAATGCAGAACTGTGGGTGGGAAGGCATTTTGACCCTAAATGAAATTGGAAACCAAATTTATCCAGGGATTTTGATCTCCAACCACATTCTGTTAGGTCTTTATTGGCCATCTTTCATTGCAGCCTCAGGCTGTAAGCTGTGTTAGTTCTCAGACTGAGCTGTGTATTCTGAGCTAGGATTGCAAAACTCTGAAAGAAAGAATAATTTATTCAGGGACGGTTTCCACATTTCATGGTAAAAAAGGAAGCGCAGAATTAATCTCCTGAGAATTCAGTGTCCAAGAGTCAAGAATTTATAGCAAAGTTCCAACAAAGACAATAATTAAATGGTAGAAAAATTAGGCCACATGGAATAATTATTGCATGAAACATTCTTTGTTGTTGGTTTGGGACTTTTAAGGTCAAGTATCCACAGATCTATGAACAATTGGCGAGAGACCTAATTTGCTAAATTTTTTGCCACAATGCTGTGATACAAGAATTCTGTTATACGGTGCCAAGTTAAGTTTGCACTATATGGGAAATGTGATTAGCCTGATAGTCAGGCTGTATGTGCATTTTGTCCATTTGTCCGTTTCTGTGGGGGCATGATTTGATTTTGCCCTAAACAACAATTAATGAATTATTTGATGGCTGCTCTGACATTTCCAGTCTACGCTGAAGCTGCTGGGCAGGAAGCCTGCATTAACCTTATACTAAACTTTTTACAGAAAACTCAATATTGAGAACACATGTTCTTCATGCAAGGACAATTTACTGGTTGACAGCAGAACAAGGTATGCTCACAGGGCATTATAGCTGCTATAACATGGACAGTTACTAGAGAAACAAAGGTGTGTTCAATGAAATCCAAACAAATAATAATTAAGCTATCAACAAGATTTATTGAAGACGTGTGCAGGCTCAACCTAGCCTGTGTGTCGGTTTATCACATAGAGGCTAACGGACTGGCTTGGCTGACTTTTTTTAAACTAAGTTACCGTTAGTCCCAAGACCACTTTATGCCGGCTATGTTCACATTTTCTTACTGTCTTCTCACAAGGAACAAGCTTTCAATTAAAGATTTCTCATGAAAATGCGATGAAAAGTGGTTGAAATTGACAGGAGAACTGTCATAGAAAAGAATGATTAAATGAACATATTGTAAGTATTCTACGTGCTACATGTAATTTAGTCTTCATGAGCAGGGATAACAATACAAGATGTTGATGTCACTAACTTTAGTTCCCTCGACAACTGCTTTCATTGGCTTGGGTGCTTCTCCAATCAAGGGAACCGCAAAGAACTCTGTGGCCTTCTCTAAAAAAAATGAACTACTACTCTTTAGCTTTCTAGTGAAAAGCAATTGGAATCTCTTGAATACCATCGAGGGGCTACAGCCACAACATCACTCATTAATTCTGTTAGTAAGTGGGAGCCTGAGAAATAACAGAACATATCAAGCTTGGAATGCAATGCAGCTGCAACGGACCCTTGAAGGAATCTCCAAAAGAAGCCTTTGGTTTCAGGGTCAGAGAGTGTACTTGAGGCCAGAGTGTACATACAGTGTGTGAAAATATGCGCGCAAAGAACACACATTCGTCAAGGCTCTTATCAATAATACCGTTATGCAAAGTTGGAATAAAACGAGTGAGTCAACTTTGCCTATTGCCAAGACTCTGCAAAGAATATTCAAACTGAAGCCACCTGGTGTTTAAACCATGTCTGAGTATGGTCTCCAAGCCAGCGGTTTGAGACAGAAGTGCAACATCAGGTCATTCAACATTAAAATTGTGAGAGCATTCATTCTGCATTGCTGCCACATTTTCATCCATTAGGATTTCCACTGACGGCCAAAAGCAACAACAGCTAATATAACGTCTGACACGACCCACATCAGTCCGAATTAAATAGACTTTAACTAGACACTGTGGTGCTTTTTACAAGCAGGGAGACACAGGTGAGAGGTCTGGAAGACGTCAACAATGAAAAGGCCTTACGTCACCACTGGCTCTGGTTCAGGCCTTTGTTTGATGGACCCCACAGGACAATGATGATGGTGGGAGTACTGCATCCCACACCCGCTATTCAGTTCAAAAGGAGAATATGTGACACCTTTAAATCACTGACTCCAACAGCTTCAGCCCATTAAGTCAGTTTAAGATATGCTGAATAGCTGAACTGTGCCTGCCCTGGGAGTAGGAGACACACTTTTAAATCACACGCTTTGGTGAAAGGACACAGTCTGACAGGTAGAGCGGCAGCAGGCAGCTTTTAGCCAGAGTTAAGTCATTAAGGGCATCACCTAAGCTAATTGTCCTCATATGTATGCATAGCAAAACAGCTGTTAATGCATTCTAACTTATTTTATGGAAAAACTGCAATAAGTGATTGTTTTTAGACGGCACTGATGATAGATATGAGCATCCTCAGTGCAGGCTGATGTGCTTTTTGATGAATTCAACAGTTTGTATATGCAGCATTGCTACCATTATTACCTCCAAATCAGATAATAGCTCCTTAAAAAAGCTCATTTTCAAGGTCAACACCTTAGCTGATAGCTTATCAGAAAAGCACTAGCCTTGAGTTTCCCAGATAATCACACATTGTTACAAAGTCAACAATCCTTTAAATGTGAAAGAGAAACATTTTAAACTGTTTGAAATGTCTCAGCTCTCTTGAAGCAGTGAATACAAGGCATGGCAACGCAGAATGCAAAGCCAATGCCTTAAAGATTACAGTGCTTAATATGTGAAAATAATCATCTTCCAAGGGAAATTTCTTGACTATTAAAGTTGATCAATTCATTTCTACTTTATTAGATCACATACAAGGAGATCCTAAAAATAAAACATAAGTCCTATTAGTAAAATTGTCACTTTTATGGCAATACTGTAGATCAAATGTTGCTGGTTATATGGAAACATGCATGTTAAAAAGGACAAATCTTTACCAAGTTGCATGTTTGACCAAGTGTATAACATGCACATGAGCACATAGACACAGAAAACAAACATGAGCACAGCACACACAAGGTTGCTGGTGGTGAAACATTGATGATTTTCCCTGTTTCACAGATCAAAATACCCTGTTAGGAGGAGATGCATTCTGCCTTGATATAAGATGACAGTGTCACTGCAAACTGCTCCTTTATCACCCACCATCAAGCAACAAGCAACATATCAGAGGCTGGTACAAAAGTGACTCATAACTCTGATGACACTTGGCTGACCTGGCATAACAATGATGTCATGTCACATGCAAATGAACTGAAAATCAGTCACTTCATCTGATAAGATTACACTACAGTTTAAGGATACAGCTTCTAATTCATAAAAACAGGTGTTTGGTAATCAAAACAAATCTTCAATCTATCCGACTTCTTGATGTTTAACAATTTCATCTGGGTGACTTTTGGAGTCTGGAGGATTACTTTAATTCGTTCTGACACCTTCCCACCTGGATGACTCAGCTGACACCACACTGGCTTTTGGTAGGTGCCCTGTTATTGCCCGATAGCTGCAAAATGTACTCGGCATATGCTGGAGCTGCCAACGCGAATTATCAAGACAAGAGATCCAAAACAAAACCGGGCTCCAGCTCTGCCTTGATTGCAGACAACGCTGAAGTTTTAGACATGGCTGCCTTCCAGCCCAAACTGCACTTTATCAGGCTCCAATGACCTTTTAAAACCTGGAGTGTATTTTATTTTTTTTTTAAGGAGCAACTACGTAGTCAAATCTGTGGTGGTATAAAAGGGGAACGCTGTTGTTTATCACAAAGGATGTGACATTTGGAAAAACTGAAGTAGGGCTGAACTTTGTGGAGTTGAAGACCTCGACTTGGAGATATAAAATGACGATTGTTATGCTGAACTTTAGACCTTGATCCTTTTTTTCCAATCTCACTAAATATACGCTTTTAAACAAACCTATCACTTAGCAAGGGCAGCATTTTCAGTCGACTGCTGAGTGTTAGCAGCAACATGTCTCTTCATTTTGATCATTTATTCACGTGTAAAGGGACATTGGAATAAATATGAACAGTTTACTGCCCCTGACCTCACCAAGAATATCAGAAATTAAAATATGAATGTGATACCCCATTGATCTCCATAAAGAAAATGTTATTTTACTTATCCCTCTCCACAGGTGGGTCAGAGTGCAGACCGAGCTACAGAGGTGAGAAAGGATTCAGAGCCTTGTACAAAGACACCTGGATTGAGAGGCAGGTTTTGGGACGGAATCACACGGAGAAGTGTTATTACAGTCCGCACATCACATTTGCATGCTAAGGTTCTAAGCTTGAGTAAGCAAAAAAAAAAAAAAAACACGTCACTGTAAAAATGAATCCAATTTCACAAAACTACAGCAATACGTTTCGCATCTGGTGTGAGTAACACTACTGTTCTATTGCAACTGGCCCCTGTTTGAGTGTGTGTGTGTGTGTGTGCGTGTGTGTTCACTCCTTAACCTTTGGGTCACACCTGTTTCCTAGCTCAAGCCCAGGCTCAGGGCAGGGGGGAGAGGTTGAGGGTCATGGTGTCACATGGCACTTCCTTCACAGATCTGTTTCAGAGCCCACACAAACACATTTATTCTGTCAACCAAGAAATGACCTATTATTTATGTCTCTTCATTTTCTCCACTAACAAACGTTTGCGGGATTCATATGGACTGAACGCATTTGGAAGTCGCTCAGCTGGCCCTATAAGTTTAGGGCAATTATTGAAATCAGTTATGACGTAAATGAAGAAAACTCGAATTGATATCATACATTTTGTAATTGTAAATTGACCTTATTACTGGAACACGAATATACTTCTACCAAATACCAATCACAATTGAAAAAACATTTGGAATTCAAGCAAACTTTGATGCAGCTCAATGTAGAGGGACTGCACATAATGACACGTCTTTGAAGTGTACCAAAGTGCACAATCATAATTCAATCGCTTCCTCCAAAAATACTACTCTGCCTCAGGATAAGACACAATGCTACTTTTGAAACCATGACTTGATACTTGAAGAAAAAAATCAGACAGATTAGCTATGCAATACTGATGTTTAAACATGCAGCACTAGCTCATTAAGCAAATTAGTGTTTTGGAACTTCTTAAGTGTGTTTTTGATTTAGAGAGGCAACCAAGCGGAGCATTTCGGGTCTGTCATTCAAATTTCAAAGATTAGAATTTGTTTTATTGCTAAACTAAACTATTTTGTGTACACATAGTGAGAAGCCTCAGTTCAGAAGAAGCTCATTGATCTTTCTGGCAAACAGACACAACTGAATCCTCCCAGTGCACTTGAATATGAAAAGGACTGATTTTGAACATCTCACTGCACTGCCATTTCAGGATTTGCCTCAAGGCCAGCGAGTCATCGATGTCAATCCTTTACAACACAAAAAAAAAAAGAGCCTAGTGTCATGGAAAAGGTCATATACTTCACATGTATGTCATCTCTTCTAACGCGTCGCTGTAACAGCGTTGATCAATACAACAGCTGAATGCCTGTGATAGTCAAACAGAAGGTTGAAAGGCAAATAACATACTTGTGACTGTATATGTATAACAGCTGCCCTGAAATAACAAATGTTGTGAACTGTTCTGATCACTTAGTCATATATCCTGCAGCTGTCAGACTTCATCTCCAAATCAGTCGAAGGCACCGTGAGACACACACAAAACTTTGTGCAGCCCAAATAAAATAGAAAGATCAAGATTACCACAAAACACCATCTTCCTGTTTCTCCCCACCGAGAATGTCAGGTATGTTCACATTCACAATTCAGAAATGTAGGAAACAATCCAGGCAACTATTTGTCCCACGCAGTTTGGGGACAGATATCCGCAGGGCACTTACTTATCAGAAGGCGAATCTAAAAAATAAAATAAAATCTCTGCAAATCTGCCACCCCGTCAGCTTTAAGCAGGTGAAGCAAGTAACAATGTCAGATGCCTGCCTTTGTTGACAGTGTCAGCCTCACGAGTGGTAATCCAAACAAGAGCGAGGGACAAGTAAAAACAAGAACTGACAGCTACAGTCCCACATGAGCGCACAAAGAAGATCTCATTTATCAAGAGCCCAGTGTCTGTTTTCAACCGGGCTGAGGTTTAGAGCTGTAATGTACTTCAACTTTCACTGGCCTGAACTTGTGACACTGGAACTGAAGAATGTTTCACTTTCACAGACACATTCTTCACATTAACAGAAGGGTTTGTTGTTCTCGTTATCGCTAGAAGAGGCAGAGAAGATGTAACGGATTTCAGCAGAAATGCAAAATGGAATTGATCGATATGGGAGTGGTAAGGTCGTCGTTTTCCTGCTTGAGCTGACAATATTTTGCACATCACGAGATCGGGGTCTGACCCACAAGTGTGACGTGTGATTTTGTAGCAAAAATGATGAGCAATAAGCCGACTGATATTAACAATATTTGCAGCGCATGTTGTGCTCGACACCGCTCATTGTCTCTTAACTCGTAAGACCTTGAACTGAAACAGTTAACTAAATTCATGTTTTAGTTGAACTTCTCTTGTAAGTCTTTAATAACTTTTTTTTATTTCTCAAGCAAAAATGCCACACATTCATTGATTGCAGCATTTCAAATGTAGGAATGTCCTGCTTTTCTTTGAGCTATGTGATAGTAAACAAATGCCTTTGGGTTTTGATTATAGGTTGAACAAAACAAGTTTTTTAGAACAGTTTAACCGTGAAACAACTTTTTTTTTCTTCAATTCTGTCCTGAACAACAAAACAGAAATGTTAATGTGTTAAATTCCTGCATGCAGTCTGTTGCCTACCCCAGAATAATGGGAACCAGAATGCCATTTTTGATAACACTATGTCCTTTCTTCAAAACTAACCACACAATCTGATTCATTCTTGAACCTTCAGCAGCTGTCCATTAGATCACATACTTTCTAGATAGCCGGTTCAGAAATCACCTGAGACTTTGATGTTAACAGGTGAAAATATCACCTTGAAAAAAAGTGTCTCTCCTACAACCTCCAATTTTGCTCACTTACACACCCGCATTAAAAATTTAATTTCTGTCATTACTTGTCGGAGCCTCCATGCTCAATCTCCATTTTTAGGTAACCAGCAATTAAGAGTAGCAATTTCCTATAGAAAATTAAATACAGTACTGATACTGTTATCATTTCTGTTAGCTAATGCTGTAGGCTATAATTTCAGTCTCCCATTTGACTTAGAGTAAGTAATGTTCCAAATGTGCCTCTGATAAAAAAAATATATATTATTAGTATCAAAGCCTGGTGTAATATACACTAGCTCATTTATGCAATACACTAGCTCATTTATGTAATACACTAGCTATGACACGTCTTGTGATCAGGTTCTCTTTGTAAAAGTGTCTCACCTGGGTCATCCTAATGTTAGGAAGAAAAAGAAAAAGGGAAAAGAGGACAAGAGAGGATGATCCCCTCCACCTGTTAGCAGATACAGTAGGGTAAGGGGGAATAAACTGCACCTTTAAATGACAAACTATTTTTAAACTAACTCCAATCAAGAGGACTTTTTTTTTTTTTTTTGGTTAATATGTTTCAGCAAATCAGTATAACTCTAAGGGGCACTAAATGTAAACGTCACATCGGAGACTCACACTTGGTGAGTGTGATGAAAGTAAAAAATTAAAAATAAACTTTTTTTTTAATGAGTTTGTTGTTTTTTTTTCTTGACTTCACGTTACAGCAGTGGAGATTGAATATCCCTCCTGCAGGTCGGAGAGCGGCCGCGCTCATCGCTCTGCATTTCCTTATTATACTTCATGGGCCGGTGGAATATCTCTCAATGAAAACCATCTCCCACCGTGTTCCTCTATAAAACATTTTATTTAAATAAAAAGACCCGCGGTGGTCCCTGCACCCCTGTTTGGTCGGCGCTGCCTATCACATTTGGTAGACACTGAAAGAAGTTGGATTTCGGCTCCTTTTCCAACAACAAAAAAAAACAGCAGTTCGCTGAACTAACTTTTTGGGCGAAACCAAAACCCCAAGCAACAGCATCAACTGTCTGAACTATACGAAAGCAGCCCACCAGTGTTGTAGCCCTCAAGTTATGACAGCAGCAGCTAACGTTAGTTATGCTGCAACGTTACGAAGTCTGCACGCAATCGGTAATTACCGATCACTCAACGCCGTAATACGCGACAACGGCTCGCGAACTTCTCCGAACGTCTTCGCATCCCTGGACGTGCACTGCGCTACCGCGTACAGTTAGCGCTAACACAGAGCCGTTAGCTTGTTCGTAAAGACACGACCCCCCCGACACCCCCCCCCCACACCCCCGGCTGTACAAACTGGAACTTGGCAGCCGAAGGAAACTGCCGAGACTTGTGGCTGAGACACTTTCAATTTTGGGGGGGAAAAAAAGGGAAGCCTTAGCTAACTTTTCCATACCTTTCAAAACGCCGAATATCTCCCCGCCGGTACTACCACTTCTTGGCAGCCATAAATCCTGGTTTTGACAACGTCTTCCTCGGCAGGAAATAACGAAAGTCCGAGTGTGTGTGTAGCTCAACTCTTGCCAGTGCCAGTGATTCGTCGCACACAGCTCCTCTCTGCGTGGCTCCGGGAACAGCCGCTGCAGTTTTTTCCACCAGCCTGGAGCGGGAGCGAGCGCACTGGGATACTGGGCAGGCTCAGGAAAACTGCGTGCACGCGCAATTTACAAAAGGCACGCCAAACCGTCTGTACAGTGCAAATGTGGAAATCCAGTCAAGACACTGAAACCGTCTGTTCTGCTTTTGTAATGAGGATGAAACATGTTTTTTTTGTTTGTTTTTTTTTTGTCACGTTGTGAGATATGAGTTTGCAATATCGTAAATGACGTTTTCTGCAGCTTTTCGCGAAAGTGATAGGATGTGAAAAAGTTCAAAAATAATTGGTTGATATTGATGAGTTAATGAATCAACTAAATGAAAGAAGTGGACCTTGTTTTAACCTTGCTTTCTACTGTTTTGAAAGCCAACAAGAAACTTTCACGCTGATATTTTAAACGTGGATTTACAACATAATTATATGTTGTGGCTAATGTGTCCATCTTCTCTATTTTAAGACCTTTTTCTATACAAATATGTACTGACCACAGGTGCAATTAATATAAGCATAGCTAGATTCAATTAGGTTTAGCCATTATCCTTGTTGTTTATTGCACCAGTGTGTTTCCTACTTTGAAAAGCCTCAACATCTCTGCAGAGGAAAAGATCCACGTTCAATTTCACATTGAATTAGTCTCCAAAGTGAGTTTTTGAAAATGTGATCTGCAAATGCAATTTCGTGTAGGCTATCATATCTGTGTACAGATGGTTAGGGACTCTGGCATCTTTTATAGTCAGTATTCAATGTTCAGTGGTATTGCAAAAAAAAGGACATTTACTTAAATGCAATGTTGTTTTTCATGTGGGTTTGCTCCATACTTAAACTCCAGAACACATCGGAGGGAAATCTTTTTTATTTTACAAGTTACTTTTATTATTTTGCAGAAGAAGATTTCCACATACAAAACATGTATTTTAGATTATACTATAAAATGAGCTCTACCTTGATCAGCTACAGTACAGCTACAACAATATGAAATATTATGAGAATACCACTCTGAAAGGATTATTCAGAACAAGTACTTGATATTTAAAGTACATTTTGTTAATAAAAAACTACAAAATTTCACTAAAAGATTTTCACTTTACTATATCTGTGCAATGTGGCATTGATACTTGCATCTCAAGGGAAGTAGTTTAATACTTCTTCCATAACTGCCAATGACCTCGTAGGTTTAATTTCATATGCATCTCTATTCTATTCTCGAGTATTACACACAGTTTGTGTTGCTGTGACATTTGTTCGTCGCAGTGTTCTTTCCGTTAATGCCTCCAAAGAAAAGCCACATTCACTGATGATGAATTATGAGACCACACGTCAAAGCAAATGTGATTTCAAGTAGTTCTAATTTGGAAAACTGTGTTTGTATGGAAAAGACAGCTGACAAGCGGAGGAAGCAAACAGATGTGCAATACAAAGCCACAGTGACTGTGTGAATACAAGGTATTGAAGAGCGTTGAGAGCCGTCAGCGTGTCTTTTACTGACATGAGCTTCTCAGAAGGGATAATGACTTCTGGAGAGGAAATCCCCTCCTCTCCTGCTGCCTTCAGGTGCTGTTGGAAATATTCTAAATCATAATTAAAAGCCAAGTTCACATGAAAAACACAGGTAAGTGGTAAGTGTAACTGTAGAATTATCTGTTTTTCCTTCTACTCCGAGTAATCTTTAGGATACCAACAGCTTATGTAATAAATCACAGATGTAGTTTGGATGTTAATGCTTTGCAATTCCGATCGCAGCCGGTGTGAGGAAGCTTTAACCTTTTCTTCTCCGGAGTGTCTTTTCCTAGAATAAAAATCCAATAAAGCAAGCAACAGATTATTTGTTTCAAGCAGCAGTGACAATAGTTTGTTCGGACAAGGGACACTCACTACTTTACAACTTAGACAAAAGAGCTTATGAGTAGAACCTGAAGGCAACATGCATTTGGGAAGAGGAGGAGCAGCTGAGCCAGAGGTTGACATGTGGGAATGACTCACGTTTTTTAACACATTCCAAGCATTGTTTCCTCCTCCTCCTCCCTGCCCCGGTCCTGGCACTGAGGCCAAGGATTTTCCAGGGCTGGGGGAGATGGTGCGGATGATGGAGCAAAGAAGAGGAAGGATGACTCGCATTTTCCGCTTTTTGCCTATCAGAGTAATTCTCTCATTCTCCAGCTGAATAAATAAGAGTTAGTGTTGTATACTTTTGAGATTTATCTCTGGGTGTTGTGTAGTTTGAACCTGCAGAAGAATGCCATGCTTGTTTTAAGAGATAATCTGAGGAAGGAGCATGGGATAAAAAATGAAGGGGACAACCCCTTTTGGAAATTGTTCATTTGAAGAGGTTTACTTTTGCATTATATGCTGAGGCAGTTAAAAAAAAAAAGAAGCCCTTCCTTTAGCGTTTAAGGTATTACTGTAAAATAGTGAGCATATGTTGTGAGTAAAGTCAAAAAAGAATGTTTAAAGAATATCAAGGCACAATTTCGTCATGAGGACAATCATCATTGTCTTTTTAGGCACATTTTAGCACGTCTTCTGACATATTTTATTACTACGTTACAGTATTTTGCGATCATTCGTAAACAGTGTGTTTCCAAAAGCCTGTATTCATTGACTTTGGTCGTGACAAGACCACTTTTTTGTCTCTATGGCCAAATCATTTCGAAAAATAAATAAATGAGAGGTCAACAAAGTAAATCAATATGCATAAAGCCACATTTTAATTGCATGGAAAGCAAGCATGCAACATCACAAACAAACACTGTAAAGAAACTGGCTTTTGTTGTGAAATGTGTCAAAGCCCTGTTCAAAATGATCAATATCAAACGTCTTGAGGAAAATGAAATTTCAAGAAAATTAAGCAAAGCTGTTACACTTGGCAGCAGTAAAGTTGGTAGTTGAAATCCGTGGCTGAAATGTTGTCACAAACAGTTTTAGCATCGCAGTCACTCTAACCAATGATTCATAAGGGTGTTAATGCCAGTCACATAGCACAAGTCACAAGCGTAGATAATCCAATCGGAGAAAGTGAGACAGACACAGGGCGACGTGAGTCAGAGTCGGCGGGAAGAGATGCAATGGAGTTTGAAGTGACTCGCATCAGAAACAGAGTTTAAAATAAGGACACGGTCCCCGATGATGAAATCGAAGAAAAAAAAAGAAAAATGTTATTTTACATTTCCCTCCTGTGGAAGTAAAAGAAGCTGACAGACTTCACACACCATTTCTATATATTATACAATAGTCTGCCCGTTGTTGTACCAACATGCTTTGCTTCTTTCTTCAAGGAAACTCACAAACATTCTCGAACTGGAGGGAGATCTGTCTCCTGTCTAATCCCTTTACTTCCATAAGAACTCATTTCCTCCAGCAATGTTGAGAAAATGCCATGAAAGGAGACATTCTACCAGAAAACACGAGTTGCAGCCTTTGCTACAGCAATGTCCCGCTTAAGTATTTTTAAGCAAACCACGGATGACAACCAAGACACCAGCTGCAGGGAAGCTGTTCTCGGCTGTGTAAGAGCTGACCTTAATGTTAGGAAACTCAGCCGAGAATCATAAAAATGATTCCACTGATCCTGGGTCTGTTTGAAGGGGAACTTTCAGATGGCGCAGTATGAATTGTTTGAAATCATCCGAACAGGCGTGGAATTACTCATCATTCGCTGTTGCATCTCACTGTAGCTGATGAAAACGGATTGCCATTAATGACACACATAATCAGGGCAAAGCCTCATTGCCACGCCTGAGTACACTAACAAAAGGTAGCTCATTTTTGACCATAATAGTGCGTGTGATTGGGCTAACAGAAACCATTCAGGACATTGAGACCGTTGAGTGCCAATTCAGCACATGACGCCTGACTCATCCCCTCTGCTCTGAGTCACTCCCTCCCTCCTCTGGTCCAGGATCTGTGGCTCTTTGCTTGAGCTGGCCCCTCTCTCAAAATGTCAACCTGCCACTCCACGGGCAGGAAGCTGGCCAAGGATGCAGACACGGCCCTGCTGAGGAGGAAGGGGCTGTTTTCATTTCAGTGGGTCTTTCTCTGTGAAGACAAAGACTGGGTGTGATGATGGGTTGGCGAGGAGAGGGCAAGCCGCGGGATATCATGAGGCACTGGAGCACAGTCACACTGCTTCCAACAAATTCTGTCGTGTCTTAAAACAGATTTTCGAGAAAGATTAGCAGCTTGGAGGTGGGTGAAACGGGTCAACGACAGGACCCAAACTCAAGTTAAAATGCCAAAACAAGGTATGAGCCGTTACTCGTATTCCCTTTCTCCCCTTTTCCGTGTTGTGTTTTTGCAGCTTTGGGGCAACATCAAAGCAAAAAAAAAAAAAAAAAAAAAAGAAAAGCTGTAGCTAAGCTCATTATACAAATGAGCTTTGGGGCCTACTGCACACACCAGGCAGTTAACATGTGAAAGATGATACCAGAAGTTAAAAGGTAAACAATGTCTCACCGGTCACAGAAGCTCCACTGGATGTAGTTTACGTCCCACAGCACATCCAACACAAACACCAGAGCTTTGGAGATTTCTTTAGATCTGACATTTTCAGCCACACCAGAAGCATGGCTGCAGGGATGCCGATGCCCGTCGTCCAAACTCAATTGCTTCAACAACATCGGAGGAATTAACATGAAATGTTGTTCCAACATTCATGGCCCCCAGAGGACGAATCGTAATTACTTCAGGTGATCGCCTGACTTTCCCTCCACTGCTACCACGAGCTAGTGGCTTTGGAGAAAAGCGTCAGCTAATTGAAATGTGATGTAATGTTTTTTAAGTGAAATGCCTCAACAGCTGTTGGATGGTTTATCGCAACATTTCATGCACACATTCATGTCCCCAACCAGGAGGAAGTAGGATTACCATGGTGACCCCTCGCCATCCTTGGGTGAAGATATGAATCTGTTCAATACTTTGGTTTATGATCAAATACCTGCAAAAAGTAAGTGACATCCCATCATTCTGTGTTTAGTGCTAATTTGCAAATGTTAGCATGCTAACACACCAAACCAAAATGGAGAACATGGTAAACAGTATACCTGCTAAACATCAGCACGTTAACATCATCATTGTGAACATGTTAGCATGCAGATGTTAGCATTTAGCTCAAAGCGTCGCTGTGCTGACCGCTAAGTCTCGCTAAAAGGGCACATTGTTCACAAAGTGTTTCAAAACTTCAAATGGATTGCTCATTTTCCTTTGACAAATAAAATGATATTACTCAACTGATGATCAACTTCCAGGTTGTAAAATGTCAAACTTTCATCACATCCTGTAACTTGCCAACGTCCTCTCCACACTGCCTCACATGGCTCAGGGAAGCTTGGCTCTGAGCTGGACCTTCGCAACGTGCATGTAAAACAGAAACATGTCCGCACATATAATCAGTATCATAGCAGTCAGCGATTTGTGTATTATTAGCTCACCGTATACACCGACACACTCTCTTGTGGGAACAGAACATCTGTTAGGGACATAACACTGTGACACATGCAGCCATTGTAGACAGGAAGTCTCAGCTGGCAAAGGGGAAATGGGCATCCGTGAATGGAAACAGGAAAGGCTCATAACATAAAGTCTATGCTATGCTAGCAACTTGATACTTGGCATCCAAGTTAATTGGTCAGCTCTTGATAGGACTTTATTTCAAATTTCCAAGCGAAATATAACGTAAATCTGATTTAGTGAAAAGGATTTATGGCAGTCATCTACAGCCATTTTGTTCCTCATTTGAGGCTATGAGTGGGGAAAATCCTCCATCATCATACAGTAGGTCATTGTTTCCCAAAGCTGAGTGCAGCCAAGTGAGCTGTGAATGTGCCACAGAGTGCAAAGTAATTGGTCTCTTTCTCCAGATTCTGGTAAATTACAGCAGAGCTGCTTAATTAACCTTACCAACCCAAATCTGTTTGACTTCAAATCTGCTGTAAGTGAATACTGTAAGCTTTGGCGCTGAATAGGCACAATTACAAAGTGACGTATTACGGCACATTAGCCTCATAGTTCTTTTTGATACAGTAGACCTCAAAACTAGGTAAAAGAAAAAAAAATCAGCAACATTTACTGAAATTTGGCAAATGTTAATACTTGTACTAATACAAATACTGATCAAATGTTATACACGGCATCAAAGAGATCTTTTTAACACCTGATAGTCGAGGTTTTATAATTTACAGAAACTTTAAGAGAGACTTTGCTGATTTATTTATTTCAAAAGATCTTTTCTGGCATTTCTGCTTTATTGGATAGTGATAGCTGGAGCTACTGAGAGACTTTCTGAAGATGGGCCAAGAATCTAGGGCAATGGTACCTAGTGTATCCAACTTTGATTTTCATTTCAGTGCAAACATATTCCCAGCATGTCGTGAACCTATCCAAACAAACTGAGGGCTCAGGTGATGTAAATACGTTTATTGAAAACACAAACACTTTTTCACACAGGGAAAAAAATAAATGGCACGTTTGTCTTCAACGGAGTATAAAAAGGAAAGTATTTCTTCGGATATGGTAAATACAAACCCACTGATACATTTCTTTCATTGAACATGTTGGATAATGCTTTAGATATTGTTCTGAAAGCATGTTGCTATAAATGGACATAAAGACAGAACAGGAGCAATGAGTGACATAAAACGGTTTCATGTCCTACCATTTTGATTATTTTATAAAACAAACTACATCTATATTAAAAGGGTGAACAGAGTTTTAAAAAAAAACAAAACAAGTAAAACAATAATAAATAAATATGAGACGCTACATCACCTTCACTTACATCAACTTAGCGGAGTGATAAAAGATGTTTTAAAATAAAATGGGAGGACAGGTGGACAGGAAGATTCACCGTCAAGGAGCAGCCTCTACTGAACTTCGCTGTGAATCTCACTCCTTTAAAATCAGGGCGACTTGGTCCAATTATCTGGGGCAAAGGTATGACAGCAAAAGACACACTCATTATTCATTCACGACTGAAACGGAAAAAAAATTATTATTTGCTGAAACAATTAAGAAGTTTGAGAAAAGCTAACGAATGGACCTTCAGGTGAAACCGTCTATTAAGACGAATAAATGTATGTCTGACTGAGAAAGGAATTTTAAGGCAAATACGTTTTATTGACAAGACAAGGAGCTCTCACCTGTCCAAACGGTTGACCACGTCTCTCACAGTGTTGATGAGATTCTCATGTTCTTGGGGGCTACTGACAATGATGCTGTGGAGCTTCTTCATGTAGGAGTCAATGCTGTCAAGAGTGGGCGTTTCTCCACTGGCTGTAGGACAACAAGTTTGTGATGTCAGTACTTGCACTATATCTGCTCAGGTTTACACAGCCACTGGTCCATGTTGCAGTGTATTCTTGTATTTGTAACAGCCTTTGTTCTTATATTTTGTCCCTTAATTTTATTATTTTTTACCTCGGGATCAATAAGTATCCATCTATCCATCTATCTTAAGAATGCCTTCAGTGCTGTTTTTAAGGTGAGAGATATTCATAGGACCACACAATGCGTGAAAAGGTTACTAAAAGGTTGTGTCAGACAACAACATTAGGTTGAAACTAATATCTTGTGTTCAGTTCGTAACTAACGATTTTCACATTAAGTGGAGTGTCATTTGTTTCTAATTAATGGCCACATAGTCTATATAAAAAAAAAAAAACAAAAACAAACTTTAGTCAGCCTTTGCGTTTACCACTACGGACGTTTTACGTTCGGACATTTTCTGGCGGCGGCAGAGATGACCACTAAACACCAACGGGCAGAAATCAATATGACAAGATCAATGGGATGAATGATCCCAGCACGACAACACCATCCACAGCGTGTCACTGCGGATGCTTTCGCTGCAAGCAACATCAAAAGGATGTCCCACGACTGGATTAATCATATTTAATATTGAGCAAGTGCAACGCCTGGCATCTCAAGTTTTCAATTCTGATTAACCTACAAAAAAGTAAGTTGATTAAAGGAAATGGCTCAATTACCGCAAAAACCAATAAAGAGGTAAACTTGCACATACTCGAGGGGGAGGGGGGGGGGGGCTTTGATGTTAGCGGTTATTCATGTATTGACACTTTCTTCTAAACTGAATGTGCTACAGAGCATCCCTGAGGCCAGGTCTAAGTGGATTTTGCAATCATCTTTCATCGTCAAGCTCTTATGAAATAATTCCAGCGATGTCAATTTGTGCGGTTTGCAGAGTTTCCTGCTCACTCTGCTGTGTGAGCAGGAAACTCAAATAGGTGTGGAGAAACTTGCACGGGGAAACCTGTGGGTGTGAGCTCCGCACGGGATCCTGTGTGTGCATCAAACAAGAAAACAAAACAAGGTAAAGAACCGCATTCGTCACAATTAAATAATGAACAGGCTCAGGTTTAGAAGAGACCACCGCCCGACTACATGGCCAGTCTCTAAGAGGTCAGCAAGTGGCCTGTTTTCATATGCATCTCTACAGGGAAGAGTTCAAAGCACAAACGCGCCGACATTATCATTAATGTCTCACGAGCTTAAACTCTCGACTCTGAACCAATAGTTTGCTACAGTATGTGTGTTTGTGTCTAGGGATGGATTACTGGTACGGGATATTATGTCAAAAGCGGTTTTATAATGTGCATTGATCAATACCAGCGAGTCCAAGTGGCTCTTGCACACTTTCAGAAATAAAAGCAAAGCTATTTTATTTTCCTACACACAGCAGAATGTTGATTTAAAAAAAAAAAAAAAGGGAGGATATTTAATTTGCGTCGAAGAATCACAAAACTAATGGGTTAAATTCCACACTGTGGTAATAGATGAGACAAGAACTCTTTATCAGCAAATACCTGACAAACTTAAGAGGCTGCGAAAATGCCTGACTTAAATAAGTCAACTAGGATAGAGTCATTTATCAACTGTTTATTGTAACAAACAAAACAAACAAGATAATTCTATCTCAAGAATTTCTCTTCGTTAGAATGGATGCAAGTGGAATAATCATTACTCATATCTGAACAGGTGAAAGCTGCTGGAAAAACTTCACTGGGGAGATCAAGATTTGAAGACTTTACACACCAGGGGCCGGGGGTTTTTTTTTTCGTGCAATTAATTCACATGTAAACATATTTTTTCGAACTGTTGATTTTGTCATGAATACTTTCACATAGAACGTGAATAGTACACAGCAACGAAAGGGTTGAGTTGCGGCAATATTTATTAGGATTATGAAACAACAAACACGGCGGCGCCAAGACGGAAAACTTTACTTACCAGCGCAAAACCATATCCACTGCATCTGTTGCCTTTCACAATAAAAGCCCCCAGACATATAATATTTGCATATTTCGCATTTTCTTGTAGTTTTTTTCCTTAAAGAGGCCTTTAGACTTTTTTTGTTGCATGCTTGGAACTGGGAAAGTGACATTGCTTCTCACCTGGCAGAGGTACGGAGGAGAAGCTGGAGGTGAGCGCCTGCCGCAGGGTCTCCAGGTGTTGGTGGAGGAGCCCGTTGCGTCCCCTCTCTTGCATCACGTCACCTTCCAGCCTCTCCACTGCCCCGCGCATGCTCTCCACATGTTTCTGCAGCGCTGCGTTGCGCTCCTCATACTCCATGTTGGTCTTACGCAGCTGCCGCATCTCCGCTTCGCGCGCTGTTGTGGAAATACGGAAACACACGGAGAAAACTGAAACCTGTGCCTTCATTCATTTTTTATTCGCTCAAGAGAGGTGTGCTCTTTTGAAGTTTAGGCCATGGCGGAGTTTGGTCGACTGTGGAACTATTCTGGGAGCACTATAAAACAAAGTTCTCTCGAGGTAGCAGCGGAGTAGGCTCAGACACACTTAAGACAAATGGAGGTTTCAAAAAGTTACAGCTCACCAACTACAAAACTAATTCCTCAACAAGACAAGCTCTTTACCTTTGCTGTGGTTGAGAAACTCCTCTGTGAAGATCGGTATATCAAACACGGTCCTGTCCTTCCCTTCTGCATCCTTCTGTTGAGACAGTAAGAGGGAAGGCGATAAGCTGAAGAGTGAAAACATTTGGCCACATAACTGACAGTGAGAGTTGGTCATTCATCTAGTTGGGTGGGTGGGTGGGTGGGTAATTGATTTTCATACCTGGCCACAGGGGAAATACAGTGATACAGTTTAAGAAATGAGGAGGGGGAAGTAATTTCATCAGCAGTGCTGCTAAGATATCAAAAGGCCCTGAAATGGTTTGCAATAAAAATGTGTTTCACAATAGCGCCACGAGACACAGTGCAGGCTACTCCTTCCTTTGAGAGAACACGTCGTCCTTCCTCATTCCTGAACATAATGAAATTCAGGCTGAATCCCACGTCCCATGGAAATCCAGAGGGGAAACAACGATATCCACACAGGAATGCTGATGCCAATAAAGTCACCTTGGCCATAACCCACAAAAGGAAACCTTTAATTACATGCAGAACTTTAATAAAAATGAATAACACACTTAGTAGAAGCCAAGTGTTTGGATTACGAACACAAGCGCAGCACCAAAGCGGATTAACCCAGCTTTAGTGATGCAACAATAAGCACTTAATGGGTTGACCAAGAGGAGGGCGAACACAACAGATTTAGGTTCCCGTGTGAGAAAATAGTAAAAAAAAAAAAAAATAAAAAAAAAAAAAAAGAAAAAGAAAAACACAGACCATGGTAACACAAACTCACAATGAATGAAATGTTTTGCACATGTTAACTTGTTGAGATTTCAGAGTCAAAACCAACTTTTGACTGTTGAATGAGCATTTTCGCGGATATTGTGAAGTACGCCGTCGTTCAAACTAATCTGTATTCAGCATGTGTTGCTATATTCCAACCATTTGAATCTGTGATCGTTAGAAGAGTTTTTTTTTTTTACTGAAATAAATATGATATTTACATCTTAGGAAAGTGATTGTGAGTGCGATAGGGCGGGAAAGAGTTACTGACCTCGTGCAGAGCTTCATTGGCTACCTGGTGACCGACATCTGGAAAGGAAGGAAAGAATAAAGACGGAGCGCAGCAGATGATTCATGTTTCCTCCGGCGCAGCGAGCCTTTACTACATCGTGAACCGATAGAACGCATGAAAGCAATAAAAAAAAATAAAAATACCATCTCTGCACTCTTTATTGCGAATCAACAGAAATGAGGCAGAGCATCTACATCAGTAGAACATTGTTTTCTTGTTTTTGCCAAGGCAGAGCTGTTTATGTCATCAACATTTTAGATATTCAAACTGAGATTTATACACAGCAACAAAGTAGAAAGATTTAATGCAGACCATGTGTTGTGTGAGCACAGGAACAGCTCCTTGGCCCTCAAGATGAACTATAATTCATAACCTGAACTGCCATGAACTCGAAAAAGTATCCCTTTTCTTTGCCACATTTCCATTGACTGAGTGAAGTCAGCCAGATACATATTGCAATGATGTAGTAAAACTTCTGAGCCTCGTCAGCATATCGTTTTATTTTTATTTTATATATACAGTATATATATATATATATATATATATATATATATGAACTGACATCCTGTTTCAAATTCAAGCGGCAACAAACGCGAGCATCTAAAACGGACCAACCTCTTCCACGTTAAGCCACAGAGCAACTCCAACAGATCATTTTATGGTTTGGTGCCTTGCTCATGGGCAACCACGATTTTTCGAGCCAGTCCAGAGATTTAAAATGCCATTCCTGCATTTATTTATGCATACTAATCCCCCCCCCAAAAGAAATCTGACACACAACCACATAATGCAACTGACTGCTTGCTGCATCATATGACATTCATTGCAGATTAATGCTCGTGTGAGTCAACCTGGTTTTGTGCACCGGACATAAAAACCTGATTCATCCGAATGTCACACATACATGTGAAGCATTTGACTCGCCAACTACTTATTAAGCAGCAGTGCCTCCAAATGATTTTGGGCTATCTGCCAGACTAGCTTGTTCCAATGGTTGATGCCAACTTCAATCTCACCTCCCCTGTGGCGCTTGCCCTTCTGCTTCTCCTGGACCTTCCTGGTGAAATGTTTGTAGGCCTCTGTCTTCTGGTACTTCTCCAGCTCACGCATGTAGCGCTCCTTATCTCGCTCTGCCTCGTCCAAGTATCGCTGCGGAGAGAAGAAGGGAAAGGTGAGAAGAGCTGCGAAGACTCTGCCAAAAGAGGAGGATTGTGGGCGAGTGGGAGTAATTATTTAATCTGGATTAGTTCCGTTCAAAAGACAAACATCAGTAAATTCCTAAATTAATAACCAACATTCACCCAAGGCTTGTAGAAGAAAAAAAAAACATTTTTGTAATATAATTAGTTTAGGGAAAACACTAATAAAACCATGTTCATGCAAAGACCTCGTCCCAGGATACTGGCATATCTAACTCAATTCTGAACTCGTGGTTTAGACAATGTGATACAAATCAGCAGCAAAGCTCTCCAGGCTCCATCCCGTCTCTCGGTTTCAAAACAAAACATGTTCAGATTCCTCAAATCTTCTCTGGAAAGAATGGCTAGAAAAAACAGCGAGTACTAACCGTGAATACCAGCAGACAAAGCTTTCTGTTGAAGGACACGTGAAGTGTTGATAAAAAGTATGTTTCTTACAGGATTCACAAAGACAGAATTAAAGGTCGTAACATAAATGACTTATTTCAGATTGTTTCATGAGCTACTGATGTAACTGAGGGCAGAGAAACTGATCAATATGTTCCGTCATATTTTGAAAAGGCCATCCACGTCTTCCCTGGTCGAAGCACAGTGGCATCACTCAAGATATCTTTGCAGTGAAACATCAAATTGCAATGGAAAATCTGCCTTAACATGACTGTAATAACGGCTCTTCTCTCACTACAAGAGAGGAACTTTCTCCTTTGTAATGTATTTCTGTTTTTCCTCACATCCAAGTTGAGGGCGTGTCCAGGACACGTTACAAGACGGCATCAACTATGGCAAGACGATCTGTAAAAAGGACGTCAAACTAGCAAAAATAGTCACGTATAAGTCAGTGTTTTAGCCAGCTGTAAAAACAGCGACACCTCGGACTCCACAGGCTTTGTTCTGACACTCTTTGTGTGCACAGGGAAAGAAAAAAAAAATGAAAGTCTCTGCTGGTTTAAAGTGTTAAATGTGGTTTGAGATTAAGTGTTGGCATGTTGCAGCTGAATATTTCAGTCCAGTGCTTTGGGGGGGAAGCGTTGGTGCAATTACTAGAAGCCAAAAGTAACAACAATTAAAAATCCACCACCTTGTTAATCAAAAAATAAAAATAAAAACTGACTTTGCTGCTGGCCACTGCTTTCTCAAAACCTGGGTTGCCCTAGTTAGTCCCTATTGTTGCACTAATCTATATCAATACTTATATAGAAGCTTTTCATAGGTAATCTTACACGGAGCAATACACAAAGTGGGAAGGAAAGAAATACAGAACTTTGACACGCGATTCCTCGCAGTTGTTTGCTCAACGTGTAATCCTGTCTGGACTTTCATCACTGACCTGCTTCTCCTCGGGGGGCAGCTTGCTCCACTCGTTGCCCAGCATCCTTGTAATCTCTGGAAAGGGCACGTCTGGACGCTCCGCCCGGAGCTGCTCCCGTCTGTCGTTCATGAAGCGAACGTAGCCCGTTAGGGGGGCCTTGGGTGCATTGCTGTCCTTCATCGGCTTCTTCCTCTTCCTCCCCTTGGTCCAGCTGCCACGTCGGGGCTTCTTCAAAGATAACAAAAAACAGATATGTTTCGATGGTTCAGGCTGCATCCCCCCTTATACACACTGGCAGGAAATTCTTGCAGTTTGAATGGGAAAGGCTGAAAATAAATATGCCATTTGACATCTGTGCTCGTACCTCGTCTCCATTTCTCTGGCCGTTGTTGTCGGCATTGGCTGCGGGAGAGGCCGTCTGCTCGTCCATGACTCCTGCGACTGCAGGGGAGATCTGGAGGAAAACAGTGGGAGATGTTAGAATAGGAAATAGTCTCAAATCATTACGGTACGAGCCGGAGGTGTGACCAAGTCATTGCACTCCAGTCCCAAGTCAAGACAGGCAAGTCCTGAGTCAAGTCCCAAGTCCTAAACTTTGAATTTCAAGTCCTAAAAAAAGTCATAATGCGCTTCCTCAACTTTTGACCTGCAGATTTTGCATACATGAAATTAGTTTTTTGTTGACCACCACCGCATAGTTTTAGTAAGCAAACAAAATGATATTTGGTATCATATCGCCAACTGGCGCTCAGTAACGTGCCGTTAGTTCTTCACGGTTCTCTCCTGCAGCTTGATGCTGTTGGATTGGTTTAAACAAAGTGGATCTGGGGATTAAATATCGACGTGAATGAATGAATAGTGTTAACGTTTGTGATTCAGGGAATGAAGGGAAACTGAATGAATTTCTGAAATGCTTTTAAAACGAACATACTTTCAATCTTTGGGCTTGCGGGAAAGTATCAAGTCTCAAATCCAGGTGAGGTCACGAGTCATTGGTGCTAAAGTCCAAGGAGAGGTGAAAGTCTTTTTTCTTTTTTTTTTCTTTTACTTTGCCACCTCAGGTCGGAGCTATATGTGATCTGGAAAGGTCATGGATGAGTTAAGGTAAGGCTTGTGTAATCTGGGGGGAGCCAGGTGAAAAAAATGGAGACGCACATTGCTACCCAATGAAGGTGGCTTAAGCATTTCAAGACAGACTTGGACTGAGGTGTGGAGCATTGTCACTGTGGATGCTGCCCAGCCAGGAAATGGAGAGCTGAGTTCCTTCTGCAAACTCCTCCCAGTCTTGGCTTCAAACCTCCTCTTGGCCAGCCACGTTTCCTCTAATACAAATGTCTTGCTGCGATCAATCATTATTGAGCAAATGAATGAAAAAAAACACCGCACCCCCCACTCCTCAGACAGTCATTTTGCCTATTTTCAACAGGAGGAAGGAGCGATGTGGAACTGCCTCTTAATTAGAGATAAGAGAACGGCCACATGCTAAAAAGCTCTCCGGAAAAAATTCAAATCTGTTCTCAAGCTGAACTTCTGGTCGAACCGAGCTCTAAAGAGAGTAATATTGTAGACCGAACAACAGAAAAACTAGTGTTAAATCATAGCTTGGATTTAATATTTCTATTTTTGACTCATTAGGTCTTTATGCAAAAACAAAGCTCATTTGGAAAACCCAAACAAATCCAAATAAATTCAGGAAGCACTTAATTAAAAAGAATATGTACTCAAGAGTACTTCCGGGCAAACGGCCCAGGTTGAGCTCTGAAAAAAAATAGGAACAACATCCTTGTGTTTTAACCTTTCGCCCCTTCGAAATCACGACGTGGGAAACGAGCCTCTGTATCCTGTATGTGGTTTCTGCCCCCTGTCACTAAGTACTGTGGGAAAAGTCACCAAGGAATTAGCCGGTCTACCAGCGAAAAAGCACTTTTGGGAAGAGACTGTCTATGGGGAAAATTCCCCCTACAGCAAACAGTTCCGCAGGGATTTTCTTTCAAACACTCTGCGATGCCTGAAGTCAGTTTCTAGTGACACCTAGAAATGCCTTCATCACTGATACTGCCAAAGAAGAGCTGCGTCGTCTATCCTGTTAAACTTATTTCAGCCGAGCCTAAGAAGAAACTTTATTTGCAGGTAGGGTTATATACATTTTTTTTTTTAAAAACTCTTCAGCTAACAAAGAGCATCACAAATACTGTAAACTCCTAGTGTTTTGCTTCACAAACCCTAAATAAAGCTATACTGCAGTGCCCTCTGCTGGATGAAACTACACAATGCATGATACAATGATACATTACAAGGAGTTTAACCTGGACAGAATAATGTAACATTACACTATGTGCTTCACTAGTGTCTCATAGAATCACTTTATGCACAGACAGTGGGGTTATCTTTTGAAACGACTAAAACATCCCTCTGTATGTTTAATTCGTCATCTATATGACTGTGTTCTAGCATTTAAATATCCTTATTCCCAATTATGAATCCCAGAAATAGGCTAACGTTAGAACTGGGAACGTCCAAGGCCAACATACACACACAAAACAAAAACGGGTTATTCCTATATGTTATAACCCAAAGAAATAGCTAAATATAATGAAAAACCACAATATATTGTTGTATTAGCTTCTGGCGTTGTGTGTTGGCTGTGTTTGAAACCGTCGTAATCTACATGAATGTAAGCAACTGCTGTGGTCAACCTGGTAAGATATCGTCTCACTGCCTACTTACATGTACCATTTAAGTGACACACATTAGGATGTCGATGAAATTCATTTAAAAAAAAAAAAACACAACAACAACCATATGACCAGCTGGCAAACAGCACCTTTATTGGCTAGCGTCAGTTACATTAACGAGCTAATGTCAACTTTAACAGCTGCGGTGCATGAAATGCGGTCTACAGCACCACGGGCTAACGCTGCCTGTCCGGTGAATGTCAGATACTCGTGACGACTATTGTTCATCTTAAAAATCAAAAGCATACAGAAGTTATCATGATCAGAAACAATGGTCTAGCACTAGCATACTGGACTGATGTCCTGCTGGCTGGCTAGCTAGCTAGCGTTAGCACTCAGTTAGCAGGCTGTTAGCTAGCAGACGGGCAGCTAACGTTCTGCTTTGGTTTACGCTAACTCGTCAAGGTGCGATTTGAAACATCATTAAACCAGATATTTAACGTACATTTGGTAAAACCATCGAATGAAAACTAACCTTAGATAACGTAATCCGTAGCTGTACCTGTCCAAATGATTTTCCTAATCAAAACAATACAGCAGCAGTCGCTACATAGAATCAAACCACATAGACGGGCTATGTAGCTAAGGTTTTACTTCGCCCTGCAAAGTACTGTTATGTCCGCCTGTATGTTGTAAACATCTGTTGTGTGTCAGATGTGTGCTTTGTTTGAGATGAGTACATCGAGGGAACCAACCATGCAGTCATGGAGGCAACACAGAGAAAGGGAAATAAATGTAATTACAGCAAACTGCTCTAGATATTCTAGTTCTGTGGCCCCTCGTTGGTCACCGTTTTCTTCGTGGACACAGATCAATGTCTTTAAGAGGTGCAGCTTCCCCCTACTGTTGGTTTACATTATTACAGTTCTTGCCATTTCTCAGAGTTTACTCCCTGGGGAAATTTCAAGCTATATTTATCAGACGTGGAAGAAGGCTACGCATCAGTGCTGGCAGGAAGTATTAAATGGATGAGATGAGGAAATCTTTCATCTGATTTGGACTTTTGCAGGTTTACTCAGGCAAAAATGATGCAAGCGTTCAACCTTTGTGTAGTTTGTAGTGCATTCCTTAAGGCCTATGTTGCAGGTGCAAGTTAAAAATACTGCCATCTGCCAAACTGATCGTGATCTCTGCCAGAGCCCCACCTGCGCACAACTCGCTAAAAGTAATAGTTACTGTGCCGGAAACCCTGAGGTACAATCAACTCCTGCAAACAAACATATCCTCATATTGATGCATTTATTCATTTGAGAACAAACAGACTGCTTGTTGAACCCTTCCCTTTTAGCGCAGCCTCGACTCTGCGGGCTAATTGGCCTGTCCAAACAGGAAATTCAGGAACACATTATGGTCCTTTTGTGCACGTAATACACATGATTAATAATGAAGCTCCCGACCTAGAAAACCTCCCCTAACTTGAGAGATATAAATGAGAGTGAGAGCGAGAAGACTCAAAATGAACAGATCGCAAATCAACACCCAGGCGGGAGTAACCAAACTGTAGCTGCAGTCTAATTGAAACTTTGATTGCAATCTCGTCGCAATTACCCAAAGTTAATCCAACCCAATTCTCAGGCTCATTTCGCGCGTATGTTGGGTACGTCCAGAGTTCAGAAGATACAATCACAAACAGAATCACGACGTTTCCTTTTTTTTTTTTTTTTTTTTCATATTTTGTAGATACATCAATTGTTGATGACATAAGACAAATTCTCTCAGAGATTATCCGAAGAAAAAGCAAACCAGTATCAACATGAAGATGCTTAACCACAATTTATGTTATTAAGCCCCTTAACATCTGGTTCCCCTGAAGTAGTTTGGAAAAAAACTTTTATTCCACATTTCCTGACGCTGTCACATACATTATATACTCTACCAGCTTGTGCAAGAGTTGGAATTTTTTATGGCCTCACCATTCCCTTAAATGTTATATACTTAAAATGTCTTGTGCATCTTTTTTTTTTTTTTTTTTTACTTTTACCTAAAATGAAACCTGACATGTTTGGTATCTTTGAAAACTTTTTTAATCTCCACTGGAATCTTTTTTTGGGGGGGATTTGTAATGACACTGGTCAGTGAGTTTTTTATGGAGTTTAAGAAAAAGCCTCCACATTCCCACAAATCCGTTTTGTCTTCTCCTCCTTAAGGTCACAATGTCCTACATGTCCAAGAAAGCCTTTACAGTAATTCAGTTGTTGGTTATATTGTCCCTGTCGGTGCTGAAGGTAATAGTGTTATAATAGTTTCAGTTTCAGTAGTTAGTCAATTGACTTGTGGCTGCATTGCATTCAGAGGCTGCCATCAGTGGAAAAACTGACATCTTTTTTTTCAACAATGGACTTTTCCCTGTAAGTCTGTTGAACATCAGTCAAAAAAATAGTGAGTCCACAGGGCCCACGCCCAAACCTGACATTTGGTATTGACTTTTTACATGGATGAGAAAAAAATCCTTCATTTATTTATAATAAAAGTCTCACCGCGATGCAACCGGCCAGAATGGAAAGCTGCTAGAAGCTGCTTTTTCTAAGGTTGTATATGTATAAGGCTGTACTCCCCCCCCCCCCCATGGGGATTCACTAACAATCACAACAACAGGTACGCAAATGAGCTATGAATTAATAGTTGAGTTGAACAGAAAAAAGAATCCTCTGCCAATAATATGGTAATGTCTACCAGCAGTTATCTCATATCCTAGCTCTCCAACAGTCATGAATTAATAAGTAGCATTCGCCTGTGGAATCATGTTTGTCACTAATTGGCTGACTTGGAACACAGAAATGATGCAGGCCAACTGTTCAACTCCCAGCAGTAGCATGTCTGGCTGCAATTTTTTTTAACTTTGTTATTTCTTTTATTTTTTTCTGTTACCATTCAGCATCAGTGGTCACTGCATTGTGTATTGTCACTGCACACAAAGGTTGTGAAATAGCGAGCCAGGTTCAATCAGCTCTGAGCCAGAGACTCTTCAGATCCCAGCAGGCATCCAGCTGTCCCCTGCACCGTTATCCACCTGTCATGTCACGTCGAATCATCTGCTCCCAACCTGAGAAGTTTAGTGCAGAGGAAAGATTTTCTGCCACTGGCCCTCTGTGGGTTGGCCATATGCTGTTGCCAGTCGGCTTGTGTGGCCTGGAAAGTGGCAACATTGTGACACCCGCACTGCATGCGTCGAGCCCTCCTTCTGCCTCACGATGTCAAGGATGATAGTGTCGCTCGACGTGCCAGCGAGGTGAGTATCAATGCTCATGTTAGTGAATTAGTGGCTCATCTGTGTGAAAATGATGCTTTAGAGTAAATAAGTCTTGTATGAACTGAGACCATAGCACTGATACTTGGGGGGGAAATGTGGCTGTATGCTGCTGTCAGTGTAACCAGTGTCTATAGTCGCCAAAAAAACCTAACTTGAGAATAATAATAATGATAATAATGATAATAATACTCATGTTCAGCCATTAAATTCTCTTGGTATTGTTGAGCTTCAGGGTTCAGCTGTAGAGACAAATCATCATCAAGAGCAACAGCCGGGCACCTCATCCGCACATGTAAGGACGTTGGGGAGGAAATCATTAATTGCACACACAAAGCACTCGTGGTCTAACCACATATTGACAGGTGAATTATGGAGGCAATTTAACCTTTGGTCGCAACAACAGTATCATTATTATTATTATTATTATTATTATTATATGTTTATCAAATTGGCTTTTGTTTATGATTAATCCACTTGCTATACATTGCATATGCTATATGTACCGCATGTTATGTTGATTCAATTTTGTGAACTCATCCACGGTTCTACTGTTTCATTATTTCGTTGTTTCATTTCTCTGAAACACACTGTTGCATTGTTTTTTCTTTTTTTTTTTTAAATGACATTTTTTATTCTATATTATTCCATTCTATTCTATTTGTTTCTTCCAATTTATTTTGTTTGTGCTTTCGAGCTTTCTGTACAATGTTTGATTACATTTGGTTAGCTTTTTAATTCATTTCGAACATACAAAACAACATAAAATAATGAAAAAAAAAAATAAATGAACTGTAAACCTCATAGCAAATATACTATAATTTCTCATAAACGATATAATACAACATTACAAATAAACAATGTGAATACATATCACTTACATATACCAAAAAAAGACTAGGCTATGCTTTTTGTATTTCAATTCATTATATTTATTGTTGTGTTTCAACAAAACACATTAACTGCACACATTAATATGCTGGGAGGCTTCACCACCTGCTGGGACCTACTGTATAAGATCATAGTGCATAGAGACTGTATGATGGAACAGGCTTTTAAATGAAAGGAAGATATGAAAAGACACAACATTTAGATACTTGTGTGTTGCTAGTGTTTAATGATGATGAATAGAAAATGAACTCTTCACAAGAGACTCATTGGAACATAAAACATCCAAGGATAAGATACTGTGTGGGGGATAGAAAAATCAAAAGTGAAATTAAAAATGTTTCCCCTACCACCAGCGAGGGGTGTGAGGGTGCGATCAGATGCATTCGTGCACATGACGTTATGAATGTTACGTCGTGTCATCATGGTGCCGTCGACATGTAGACGTGAAGAAAGTGGCACATTCATCTGAACACTAATGCAAACATTGCATGAAATAAAGGTCATACGTGCGCCACCGCCATCCTCTCTCTCTCGAGCCGATAATTGGCACCAGTTTTTTTTTTTTCCCCGCCGTCTTGCTGCATACATTTAGATATTAATGAGAATAAATCCACTGCAACTCCTTCATGCTTTAAGATAGGTAGTTAATATTAATACCACCTTGTGCTGTTTGAAAACAAGGATGTCAACATATGCTAAGTAATGCATTCGTTAGCTTAGTTAATGACCTCATCAGCATAACTGGTTATGGTTCAGCGTATGATGGTGGATATGGCAGGATATTAGGCAGCTCAAGTGCCTCTCGCTTCTTATGCACAAACACAAAGCACAGCTGTGAGCTTTGCTAATACCACAGAGAACAAGAGCTAAGGACTTTTACATCATCTTGTTGCTATGCAACTGTCTAATTAAACTCAGGTAGCTAACCTGAGGAATCAAAAGGGGCATGATGTTGAAAATGAGAATGGGAAAGCGATGGAGGGTGGGAGTATTTTATGGTCACTGGGAGAACACGGCGGCGAGAGTTTTTTCTCATCGTTTCCAAAACCTGTGGCCGGAGCAGGGATGGGCTGCCGTGTGCTGCAGAGGGCCAAGTATGCAGGATTTCATACCAATCAAACCCTTTACCGGCTGATTTCAGTGATCAGCTCCACCTCTCTGGTTGAAGCTTATCAGTGAAACAACCTGGAAGAAAGGCTCAGACACTTCCAAAAAAAAAAAGAAAAAAGGATCATATGTAATCAGGTAAAGCTAGAATATCTCCGAGCTGTCATTATCATCATCTCCTGATCCTTTTTCATCAGAACAGTTTTATCTCTCAGCCCCTGTAGTCTGGTCTTCATGAAGAAATGGCAGAATAAGTTTACTTTCAGCCAGTGCAAGAATAACTTCGGACATTATGTTTACGCTTCACATTGAACGCTAGTTGATTTACCGGATCGTTTTTAAAGGATGCAAATGATAGATGCCGTGATACAAACGAAAAACATGCAGCAATGAACGCTACATTTCCCACATATTGGAGAAGTTCCACCTTTTTGGGAAATACACTTATGGACTTTCTTCCCAAGAGAGATGAGATCTATAAGAATTTCATGGCAGAGTTACGTCATTTACCGTGCATGGTGTGATGAACCACCACCGAGAGTTTTTCAGAACCTTGTGGATGGACGAACTGCTGTTCATAAAGAAAAGTCCAACAATTTGTCTTTTGTACATTACTGCTTTTGTAAGCATCAAACAAATGAGATGCATGTTAATCAGTGTGCTCCAGAGCTGTTGGCAGGCAGAGCCATGTTAGCTGTTTGCTTTCTTTATTGTGGTTCCACGCAGCCTGTTATTTGACCTTTATTGTTATGAGGACGTTACTGATTGAAATGTGAACCTAATGCGATTCACTGCCCCGTGTGATGCACTATTATATTGTGCAGCTCTCTTAGCATCTTGTTTTGTGTATATTTTATACACAATGAATAGTACTTCATACATTTTAAATCTGCATCTTCGCTAAAGAAAGACGCCCTACTAATCACCGCTGGAATAAAATTACCATTTAAAGCAAGTGCAAAAGGTCAACAGAGATGCTACACTAGTAGAGGTATACTTATAAAGCAGCTCAGTGAAGCAAAATGCTTCACAGAATTCAGAATAAAGAATGCCGAGAATAAAGAAAACGGAATTGGCATTTTGTCAAAAATAAAGGAGACGTGGTATCCTTAAAAATAGATACTTGAGATATCTGAGGGAGAAAAAAAAGGCAAACCTGAAGACGATTTTCTTACAACCCCGATGATTAACACAGAGGGGATTTCTGCACATTATCTCATTTGAAAACAAAGCAGTATGTTCAGTCGCACAAGACATGTATATTTTTGGCGGCTCATATTTTCACTGAAAGACCCAATAGAGGCAGATTAAATAAAACAGATGAGACCTTTAATGTGAGGCAACCCAGATTTCAAAATGATGGCTCGAAAGCGACTAGACTGCCCTTTGTAAATGGCTAAAGAGGGGAGAGGAATGACAATAGATAATAGCTTGATGTATGACGCTTCTGCAATGAGCTTTAAATGTCTTATCTAAATTCATACACAATGACAGCGCTTCTCCCCCAACCATGTCATTTTCGTTGCACCGCCTGGCAGATAATGGACATAAGAAAAAATCAATAAGTAAGAAAATCTTACTGAATGAACCACGGTGTGATGGCAGCGAGCGCTGATGGATGCACTCTCACGCATACTGTATTGACTTTGCGGAGGATGGTTATGAGTCTTATTCACAGGCTTTACGCAGCCCTTAATTCAACACATGCACAGGAGAAAACAATACTCTCTGCCTGTGCGTGTGTTGTATCTTTTTTTTAAGCAGAATTTACAGAAGAAGAACAAACTCATGCCATGTGTGAGAAGCCTGAGTAAAGGAATTTATTTTAAAACAAGACAGAAAATTGTACCGCCATATCCCTTCGCTGATCCATGTCGAGATGATTCTGCTCAGGGCCCCGGGGCAAAAATTAATATGTTGGGGCCCCCAATTTCCCGCTTCTGAACACACTGTGCATTCAAAAAAAAAAAAAAAAAATGGATTTTGACATTTGACATTGTCCTCTTTGATACAGGACATTTGAGGACCTTATCATTTCGTTGGATTTTGAGCTTTAGTTGAGCATATTCCTAAAAAATTACAAATCAATTCAACACGGGGATTTTAAGGTCCAGGACCATTGAATTATGACACAATCTAACAACCTTTTCAAATGGGCCGTAAACCAGCTAGCATGCTAAACCTACTAGCATACAAAAAAACTGACCTTTGCTGAAATACAATCAATAATAAGCAAATTTCCAAAGTGTAAGAAATGCTTTTACTGCCCACCTAGATAGGTTAAGTGATGCTAACACAGATAGCTCATCAACAGCTTAACAAGTATTACAAGTCTTATTATGCAAAAGTAGAAAAAAATGAAGGATTGCCCCTTTTATTCCCAACACGAACATTGTAGCTGCTGTGTGGATTGTGACTTTGAAGTGCATTCAAACCTGATGGGTAGCTCGAAGCAACAGACAAACACATTCACTTGTTGTATAATGCCATGTTTGGTGGAAAGAAAGATGAGCTTAAGATGAGGAATTTAAACGAGGGGGAAAAGCTGAACACTGCGTTATTTTTAGTCTGAAATACAATATACATAACATGAAGAAGTGACAATAAAGGACATAATACTACTTTTTAAAATCCAGTCAATGTGTTACCTTTGATAATTGTATTTCAGTTTAATTATACAAGCAGCATCTCTTGGAAATAGACTAGCGTGAAACAGTTTTAGTTTAATAAATTCATAACATTCTTGGGGAAACACATTTTTTATGCATGCAGTAACAAGCTGCTCATTGTGGCTGTGACAAATTCCAGTCATGGATGTCATGTTGGATCAAAGACACGATTATATTTCAAATGCATTTTGCAATGGTGTGTGTTTTCTGTGTGCATTCTATTGAACAGCAACATAAACTGAACTGTTACAGTCGAGAATTTTCCTGCATGTCGGCATGTGGCCACATCAGGGGAATCGTCACAGGTGCAATATGCAGCCATGTGTTGGAACCTGTGGATGCCCTCGCTCTCTCCTCTCCCTTGGGTGACAGTGATGGACAGGTTGATGGTGGGATATCGGCTAAGTCTCCAGATGTGAACTCTTGTCATACATGTTTCTGCACTTTGCTGTGTTACATGTATTTGCACTGAAACAAAGGCAAACACGCTTACGGCTTCACTAAAATGTTGTATGTGTCCCATCATGTCCCTTACTGACATGATTGACATAAAAACAGAAGCACAAATGCAAACATGCCGAATTGCATGGGACTCGTTTGATGCACTTGTGCATTTGTTTCCGGAGTTTCTGCGTCAAACATACATCTCAAACACTTGGCTCGTGATATTCTTGCTTTTTTTTTTTTCTTTTTTCTATTGTGTAAGCATAGACTGTTCATATGCTTGCATGCTTTGTGTGTACCTGGAGGATTAAGATTAGATTCCTAGCCAACATCTACATTTCTTTTAAGTCCTATTGATTTTGCACAACATAAACACGACTAAAATTGGTTTCTCTTCAAAACTTTCTGCCGTGGTTGTTCTTGTTTGTTAAGAGTCTGCTGTGACACAAATGCAAATCCCCACTATTCAGCTGCTAAATTGCACCTTTTTTAAAAACCTTTTTTAGACCTTTTTTTAGCCACTTTAGGTCCCTTATTTACACACCCAGCAGACGCAGAAAAACATTACCATTCAGCATGAATGTAAGTCCAATAGGTCACCACCTTGGCCCATGCCACACCCTTCTACCAAGTTCCATGAACATCGGTCCAGTAGATTTTCCAAAGTCCTGCTGACAGACAGACACACAAACAAACAAACAAACAAACAAACAAACAAACAGACAAACCGAGCTGAGAAAATACCCTCCTTGGCGGAGGTAAACTTGCCGGATTTATCCGTCTTTGTCACTGCAGCAATGTTGGGCAGTATTATAAAAGGCACACGGAGGTTCAAAACTAATTACGTTTGAAGATAAGCCATTTGAACAATTAGTGTAACCTCAAGACACACAAACGCACACAGAAATATCAGACCTGCAGCGAGTTTCAATGGACTATATTTTTCTTTAAAGGAACGTGACTTCAAACTCGTCCCATTAGTGCACCTGTTCTTTAGCCCTGCTAAACTAATTAAAGCTTACATGTGCATGTGAACACCCTGGACCTCTGTAACTTGTGGCATTACAACAGGGGGATCAATCACGTTATATAGCAGAGCATGTGTTTCGTCCCCCTTACATCCCTTAGCCTTTTCCCTCTGCTTCTCTTTGACCTCGCTGCCAGGCTTGCCTTTGTCTCTTTCTCAAACCTTCTTCCCTTCATCCCCTCTCCTTTCTTTCCCCCTGTCTCTTCTCGCCTCCGGCAAAGTCTTCCACTTCACGCCTTGCTCGAATGTTGGCTTTGTGCAGTCCTGGTGTTAGGCAGGCTGGTTGAAGACGCAATTTAATTAGCAAGTCAGGCGATAAATTACCCCCGCAATTAAAAGGCAGACCCTCTTTTTTGTTTATGCCTATAGGGAGAGCTCTCTAAACAAACCACAGCTCTCTCTGCGAAGGCACGACACTTCACTGATGAGCGCACACAAGTTGAGCGTGGCCGAGCTCCCCTCCAGAATGATGTAAATACATTTGTGAGTGGCCTTCTCCATAGAGCCAAGCTCCATTTCCCCCTGTCTTGGTAACAAACGAGCTTTATCTTCTGTTACAGAGCTCTGGCTTTGGCTGAGGACCAGGAAGCACCATAGAGAGAACACAGAGTCGACTTCAATAGCCCACACACACACACACACACACACAGACAGACACACACACACACACAAATGCAAAAAGACACATTCACGCACAAACACACAGAACAGACGTGTTTGCAAAAGCAGTCCAAGGACCCGGCCAGTCTGTCCTTGGTGTTTCACTTCCTGCTGTTAAGAGAAGACTTTCAGAGGTGAGCATTCCTTCACAGTCTATCAAACAGGCTCTTTGAGGGTACTACTGAGTGGATGTTAAATGATTCTTTCTTTAAAGACATCTTCCTTCAGATTCTCTAAAAAACGACTGTACACTACCTGCTCTGCACCAAACAGTAGACGGACACATTTAGAGACTAGCTGGTGAACATATTGCAGTATTTGGCCAGATATTTCCCTCAGGAGTCAGTACAGACCAAAAACAGAGGATTAAAACAGAGTTACGTTCATCAGGTGGCCAGAAACATGACATCCAAATGAATGATATTCTCTCTGTACCTGCTTATTGTATAACTAATCGCATAATCATACTAATTTGCAATATCCGCTTAAAAGGTGATTATATGACAATGTTTGTGTTCACAACTTGTTTATTATCATTATCATTATTATTATTATAAATGAATCGTGGTTTAACTGTTAAAGTCATGAAGGTTTCCGCTTCTCGTAGTAAGTATATAGTAGGTGCACATTTATCTTAGAATATGGATAGTAAACACCCGGGAACATGTTTCATTTTTCGCGAAAGTCCGATAAAAGCAATGAGAGATTACATTAAATCACAGGAGTGGAACAGGTGACATCAGAACTTTGGCTTCATAGTGACTGACGACCCTCTGTGTTGAATGACGGCCACAAGGCTCCAGATCTGTCTCCTCACCTGTGGGTGACAGTTATTTGAAACATCCCCCCGATCGAGAGCATTTGCCATTCCTGACATTTGCCGGCAATGTATACAGCCAGTCATTGTGAGCTTGACTAAAAGGGAGCAGTTGCGTCCAGTATCATCCCCAAGCGCACATTTCCTTCTGTAGCTCCAAGGAAATAATGTCAGACTTATCGCTGAATGATTAATGAGCGGGAGATACTGAGTCCAGACACACGTGATGGCTGTGCGACAAAAGCATTAAAGGCACTAAAAAGACTGGCCTTTGTTCAACCGACTGGGAGAGCTGAGGGTAGCGGAGGACGACTGGAAAATGAGGCAGCCTTTGCTAAATAAGTCTGGGTAATCCATCAGATGCCAGGCCTCATTATGGCTGTGGGTACAGAATGAAAGAGAGCCCTTTATCTGGGCTTCCTGTTCTTATTAGTAGCACTCAAGCAAAGGATAGTAGCAGTCCCTCCTGCTCCCCCCCCCCTACCCACCCCCCCACCTCTGAGCTGTGGGGCCGCTGCTGACACAGAGAAGCAAAGTCATTCTCTGGCCTGCCTTGCCTGGCCAGGTCTGTGTACAGGCCTGCCAAGTTGTGAAGATAAGTGTGTCTGTGTGTTGTCTTTGCGTACAAGTGTGTATGTGTGCACACACAAATATCCGGGGAGGTTCAATAGTCGCTGTCGGAAACCTTTTGCCAGCTGCAGCACATCCTCCCCTTCTCTGACTGTAGCCAAAATCCAAAATGGTTAGGGCTATTTTGAGCCACTCATCCTCAATATGGTGACACACAACACTGAAATTATTGCGGTGGACTTTGTCTCTCAAACATGGCGTGAGCCATCTGCTCTGTGTAGTATTTAAAAGCGTGTATTTTTATCTCATGCTAGTCTGAAACGCCTAATAGAGATTGTGATCACGAGTCTTGCCTCTTAGTAATAGGTAAATGGCCTGCGTTTATATAGCGCTTTTCCAATCCTAGCGACCGCTAGAAGCGCTTTACAACACGTGTCAGCGTTCACCCGTTCGTACGGAGTCGGAGGCTACCATACAAGGTGATAACCACTCACACACACTCACACACCGGTGGCCATGCCATCGGGAGCAATTCGCAGTTCAGTACCTTGCCCTTCGACATGCAGTCCCTGTGGAGGATTTCTGTGTTGAAAAAGCAAACTTGCGCCAAGCTAGTATACCTATTCATCCACCACAGCTGGCTGACAAACCTGCTGAGTAGGACAATATGAAGAGGAACGTGCCAATCCAGAATGATAACCCATGCCAGAATGTGGGAGAATGACACCTGGTAGAGCAGAATCTTCCGCCGAACGATTGCTTTTTGTCGCTCACAGGCTAGTCAATAAGCAAGTACACTGACAAACTTTACGAGTGGCGCTATTAAAGATTACAACCAAATGAAAGCCGAACTATTACTGCTGAATCAAGCGTTACATTTAATCTCCTTCTCTTAACAAGACTGCATACTGGTGTTGTTACAAAAACGCCGCAATACCCGATGAGGCCAGCAGAGGACAGTAGGTGACAGTAGTGGCGGCGCTGCACGTCACTGTCAGAACTGTCCATATGAAGGGCAGTGTGGGCTGTGCAACATCAAGGAATCGTGAAGTATGGCAGGTGGAGCGAATAATGCCCTGAAAAGAGAAGAGAACAAAATGATACAAAGGCAGCAAATTAGCCCAAAGATGAGGGGCTTCAATTATCACAGCCAGAGACTAGCTGACAGTAGAGGGGAGCTGAGTTGAACTTTTCAAAGAAGAGAAGGCGCAGCGTGAGGGTCATTAAAAAAGAGGAGCTGCCACTTGACAGAATAAGAGGTGGCAAATAGGACTGGACTTGTGCACTTTGGATACCGAGGGTTCTTTAAGGGCACGCAGGAAGTGAGACAGACAGATGCCCCAGTGTCTATATACAAGCAAAGAAGTCAGTCTTTTGACATCCCTCTACTTCCCCCCTTTCCTCTCCCTCTCCCTCTCTCTGCAGGCTCTTGGATAGTGCTCTAATCAAGGTGGCGGCCTGGAGAGGAGTGTTTTGCCAAATTGGAAACCAAGACCCGGTATTCTGCTCTCCACAGATGCAGGAACAGCCTGAGCTTTCACCGGAAAACGAATGCAAAAATAAAAACACAAATGAGCACTGCGTGTTACATAATTACATGGATATACGTGCCATTTTGAGAGTGTGTGTGGGTGGGCGTTATGTTTGCATTCGAACTCTGCAAACACCTGTCATGTGTGCGCTCTCATCAATATGGTCCTATAATCTGCATGTCAAAGGTTACCAAACAAGCTCACGGCTGAGCAAGCAGTGGGATCAAACAGAGGAGAGCAGGAGGCAAATCAGTTGACTTTTCCCCCAGACGGGATGACTACTGACAGCAGCTCACAGCCTCAATACAAACACACACACACACACACACACACACACACACACACACACAAACACAGCCACGCAGTCAAACACATGCTGACACACAAACTTCTGAGTCGGGCACGCATTTGCCATTCCTCACACACACACGCGCACACACAATTTCCTTTCTATCTAGTCCTTCACCATGTATGCAGCTAATTGGGGCCTGATGAAGAATCCACTTCATCCAGAGAAACAATGAAGCAGACAGCAGAGGATATTGCCAGCAAACATAAATGGAGTCACAGAATGGTCGTCAGATAAAATCTCCGCCAGCGCATCCGAATCCCCACTGGAGCCTTTTCTTCAGGTGCTGGCACGGTTGAACATGATGGGGCCTAATTAAGGGGTCGTTTCCCAGGGGTAGTCCGACTTGCTGTATTATTTGCCCAAGTCCGATATGCAAATATGCAATCCAGGCTGCAATTTTGCATTTCGTTCCTATGTTCTTGCCCTACTTCCGTCCACAAGGTGCTCTCAGTGTGGTAAAAAGTGAATGGGCGAGCCGGGAGGACGCGTGGGACACACAGGGAGCCTCCCGCCTCTTGTATGACATTGGGAACATGTTCGAATTTAGCCTCTCGGAGTTTGGGAACTGATTTAATCAAGGTAAATTTGATTACATTAGCACTACTGTAGCTCATTATCATCTCAGAGTCTCCATATCTCTTGATACTCTGGCCACAAATGTCTAATTCATTGATAACTTAGTTGTCGGAACTCCTTCAGAGCCATAATGCCTTTAGCACATCAATGCAGCCGCACATTCAGTTTAAATGAGCTAATTAAATATTATTAAACACCACTGGACCACTGGCTTTGTTATCTTTGGGTCCGTAGCCTTCTGAGCTCAGGCAGTGATATCCAAGCAACCCTGAATTCATCCCTCCTATTCTCTCCACACTCGCCATTCTTCCAAACACAAAGCTAATATGCAGTGGGCCTGACAGTCACTACTGCGTGAGGAGGCATTTACATAAGCTTGTGTATACGGCCATTGTGATGATAATAGGCATGTGATCTCCTGTGTCAGCGAATGAGAAAAACATCTCATCCATTCAAATAGATATGTCAGCCAAAGCATTAGCCTCCCCTATAATTGGCCACAGAGGTCACCCTGGCAAAGCAGAGAGGCAACATTTAATGTGGAACAAGAATTTGTTTTGCTCATTCATCCCCTCTATATCCGACAAAACTGCTTGTGCCTGGCTGAAATGTGACACCTGGCCCGCCCGGTGCCACTGCCCATCCAGGGGTTTTGTTTCTGCGTAAGATTTCTTTAATGGTTTCCATTAATATCACTCATGTCCACCGTCCCTGTAGAGACACACAGCCCTTCTCATTCTCTAAATACATTATTTGTGCACTCTGTGGCAAAAGCCTGTGACAGTCAGTTCAGAAGATTACAACCTTACAATGAAACCCGACCTTGCAGGGATGACACTGCCGTTAATCTAGCTGTTCTGGCTTTATAATTCTTTTTTTGCGCTCTCTCTCTCTCTCTCTGTCTCTCTCCCTCTGTGACAAATACATTGCATTTCCTGTGGCTGCTACACAATAAAAGCCATCCCGTATTTTGCCAGTTGACTGCAGCAGCAGTAGGAAGTGGTAGGTTTGTGTTTGATATGGTTGTAAGACAGGGAACAGTCAACAATATAGGCTGAATTAACAGTAACTCTGGATTGAATGCTGCATCATAAGAGTCCTTCCGCCGTAGGTAGACAATTTCAACCCAGCGCGGAAATGGCGGACTCTGCCACTAATAATAAAACATAACATATAAAAAGGTAAAGAGGCTTTAATCGAGAAAACGCAGACCATAAATAGTATCAAAAAGGTTTAATTTAAAATATATATTTTTTTTTTTCAATTTTTCAATGAAATGGCCAGATTGTCCTAAAGATTTTTGACTGTGGAGTTTCCATCATCCGACACAGGTCTGCGTCTTACTGTATGAAGATGCTGCATGTTAAAGGAGTCCAGCCATCAAAATGTGACTGTTGCCATCCCAATCCTCTGTGAGTATTTGTTATTCATTACATGTGTTTGGATCCTGTCCAGCATTTGATCGTCGAGGCCTGGGATGTGTGTGAATATGTTCTTTTCAGTCTTCTCTCCTCTATTTGTCCACCAGATGCAATAATTTGGAAATCAATGAAACTTTGGGGACTTTGTGGTTTTCTGGCAGTTTCAAAATGACACTGCTTGACCAACAGCAGGTGCTGCAATTACCGGTCAGAATAAAGTCACTTGTTGGCTGCTGGTGGCTTCAGAGAGGGAGTGTAACATTTGCGGAGGACAAATGTCACAGGCGGCTGTTGCCTTGTCACTTTTTGTCATTCTTTTCCCAAAGTCATCCCACGGTGTAATGCACCCAACTGTCGTCATCTGCTCTCACTACTTTGGCAAGCTGAAACAATGTGTGCTGAATGGAACGGAAATTAATATTGACACTCCCAAAGAAGAAATTAAAGTGAATTAAAAATGTATTAAACATTGCATATCCACAAAAGGAAACTTAGTTGGTGTGAATTTGGGTGCGGCTTCAATATTCCTGCTCAAAATTGTCATACTTTGAAGAGGATGAATTCTTCAACTTTGGTTTGTGTTTGTTCACTCTGGAGCCGAGCATCGGTATATATATATATATATATATATATTTAAAAGAAAACTGACGTAAACTTGTAGACCCACTCCTCCCTCCCAGGTATAGTCAGATCGTAACAACTGACCATCTGATCTGAAGCGGGCCACTGCCGCAGCCTTGGTATGTAGAAAAAAACATTTGATTTACTCTATACGAGTTCTAAAAAGCTTCTTGAAAATACCAGGGAGAAATTAATCTTCAAATGCACGAGCCCCAGAATGCCATTGGAATTGTATTGATGTATAAGGGATACTTGTTGAAGAAAAAGTAGAGAAATAATTATAACTTTTCAGTCCGTTCCAATTCAAATTCGTATGCATTCATGCAATTCAAAAGGCACCACTGGGCCTTTGTGTTGTTTCATGCTCTTTATGCAGCAATCACATCGCCTCTGAGTCTTTTCTCCCAATGAGTACGGGAGAACATGGGTCTGGGATTGGCCTCCTCGTGTCTTAATGTTATACCTCATCTCTGGGCATGGCCAGCGGCATCTTTCCACGAAAGATGATGAAAAGAGAACTCTGATTCTTATGCAGATGAGAGAAGCACCATACACAGACCCTTCCCGAACCTGCCTCACATTGTTGTTATCATTTCTGCCCAAGGCACTTTCATTTATGTTTAATAGAGTATTACATCAAATTCTCCCTCTCCTTATATACATACAACCCCTCCACGAGGACATTAATAATTGATTGCCCCCAGGACTGGCCAGTGTTGCATTGTTTGTTGACATAGCTCGGCTTCTGAAGAGAGCGATCGCCCTGTGGTTTGTGGTCTTGGTTTCACATCTGTCCTCCAGGGCAGATGTTGAGATCAAACAGTGCCAACACCACCCATCAGCAAAGTACACTTCTTCAGTGGTAAAGGCTCTTGTAGGCAAACCAGAGAGATACGATATGGCATAGCACTAATGTAAAATACTAATGTAACAATATAGTAAGTCAGAAAAACACTATTTGCATACAATGGCCGATGAAGAGTAACGTGCAACACAGCAGTGGGCCAAGAGTGATTGAAAATGGATTATTTAGAAATGTAATAAAACTTCCTTCATCCTCCGTATGTTGTATACGGCTTTGCAATAAACCTGTTTTTTTCTCAAATGAACAACTCAATCATTTTTTAACCTAAAGAACACGAGTGATGTGGCTAAAAGATGCTGCTGTTTATTTTCCAAATGTAATTTCTCAATGTTGTGAGCGGCACAAAAAGAGGATTACATTCATCTCCATTCAAATGAAACAATTCTGCATGGCTGGATACTATTAGACGTAAATGTTAGAACGTCTGCGTTGTAATTCCGGTGAACCGGCCATTTAATGGATTCAATTGTATGTTCCTGAAACCCATTGGAGGGATTTTTGTGTTGCCCTGAATTAGGCCTGCAGGTCTTACACTAAGAATACAGGATTCAACTGCGTGAGAAAATATGAGAAAAACACCACACACTCACATCCAATAAAATGAAGACAGCAACATAATCCAACTGTGGTAATGAGATTCCTGCAGCAACAGTGTGCAGCTGAATGTCAGGCTGTATGTTATTGAATGGGAGTGATATCCGCTGAAGGTTACTGAATGCTAGACAAAATTTGCAATGCTCAGGACGGCTTACTCATCAAGCAATTACAGTTGTTCAGATACTCACACGGGTGATCCCGGCAGACCATCCGATGCGGTTGTCAGGGAGACCAGTGTGTCTCCCTGTATGCCCGGGATTAACATGCATCTCATATCTGGATTGTGTCTGAATGTGATTTACCCGGATTACCTTTGAACCTGACGTTATAATCTGACTCCAGCGTTTCCACTGAAATCAGATCGCTCTTTTAGCTCTGTTAACATACAAATCCCCCTGCTTTCTTTGCATCATACCAGGGGTTCTCAAACGTTTTCTGACCAAGGACCACTTAACCAATAAAAAAAACACTCACGGGCCTCCTAAAAAATTAAGTTTTTTTAAAATACATCTTTGTCCATGAAAATTAAGGTTTTTTTTCACATCCAAGCTTTTTTCATGAAAATTAATTAGTTTGACATCCAAGCTTTTTTGAAGAAAATTTAGTTTTTTTTTGACATTCAAGCTTTTTTCATGAAAATTAAGTTTTTTTTTTTAAATACATTCCTTTTCCTTGAAAATTAAGTTTTTTTTTTTTTTCACATTCTAGCTTTTTTCATGAAAATTAAGGTTTTTTTTCACATTCAAGCTTTTTACAAGAAAATTAAGTTGTTTTTGACATCCAAGCTTTATTCAGGAAAATTTAGTATTTTTCACATCCAAACTTTTTTCATGAAAGAATTTAGTATTTTTTCGCATTCAAGCTTTTTTCAAGAAAATTACGTTTTTTTTAAAATACATCCCTTTTCCTTGAAAATTAAGTTTTTTTTTCACATTCATTAAGAGTTAAATTAAGTTTTTATAATTTTTTTACTTGAAGCTCTTTCCGTGAAAATTAAGTATGTTGACATCCAAGCTTTTTTCAGGAAAATTAAGTATTTTTTTAAATACATTTATTTTTTCTGAAAAAGCAATTTCCAGCATCATAACAGTGAAGTTGTGTTACATTGCCAAGAAAAGACATCCTTGCCTTCCACCATGCAACAAAAAAGAAAAAAAAAAAAAAAACTCCTACACATTCCCTTTCCCTTTCAGGGAAAATATTTGACAGACAATAACACATTTAAATCCTGAAATGTTTGTGAGTTTGGTGGTTTTAACAGTGGGAATTCTGTTGTATAGACATTTTTACAGGTTGGCTGTATCGAAGCAGGAAGGAAAAAATCCTTTTTTTTTATGGTCAAATCGAAGAGTAGCTCCTGCTTTCCATCTGGCGTGACACAAGACAGAGTAGTACATTCAGTCCAGCATAATGAGAGGTGATAGGAATACAACATGTGCCTTGGTGGATATTCTGTTAAGTGTCCATATTTGGTACAATGACCGAGGGACTGGACAGTCTTCGTTTGGGCCTCTACGGAAATTCCATTCAAACAGTATCATTAAAAAACGAGAGACATTTTGCAGAGTGATGTGAGAGAGAGAGACAGAAAAAGAGAGATTTTGCAGAGTGATGTGAGAGTGTGAGAGAGAGAGAGAGAGAGAGAAAATCGAGAAAATTTGACACATACATTTTCTTTTAATGCTGTGCTCCAAATCATTTCCTCCAGTGCAGAGTGAATGCATGACTTGGTATCAAATACAGACCGAAATGCTTTTAGTTGAGTTGCTTCATAAGGATTGCTGCGTGTGGATACAATATAACGGCTTATTTTGATAAAGCAAACCCGTTTAGAGGTTAATGTGTTGAGCGAAGTTAATGAATCTCTCTAAAGAGGCAACACACACTCAACCATGTAAGTGTGCACACACACGCACACACACACACACACACACACACACATAATGTTCATTTTTATTAGTTAATGTGAGGGAATATCATTAACAATGGGGAGATATAGTAGAGGCGTTTTGAGCTCAGTGCTCTTCCCTGGGTGTGATACTGCCTGCCTGCTGCATGGGATTATTTTCACAGTTGACTGCGGGAAAGAATTATACTGAAAATGAACATGTTTTATTTTGACATTTGAATAAATTCCACTTCGAACTTTCTTTGCGCTTTTTATTAGCACCTATAGAACGTCTGCATATATCTTTTCATTGGAAATGTGTCAGTGGGAGACAGATAGGATCCACACGAACTGCTGAAATTGGAAATGATTGCACGTGAATTCATTTGGAGTGCAAAGGACTTAGACATCAAGGTTGGAAGAAATTGTCTCGTTCACAAACAATGCCAAAAAAAACTGCTATTCTGTGCAGCCACGAAATGACCTTGACCACCGTCCAGGGTGCTCATCCTGGAGCTGTCCCCGCCACTTTCTGTCACGTGTGTCATTTTGCTGAGCCACTTTCTGGTGTGAGCAGGCCTCTAGTTTGTCATTTACCACCCTGCACATAATGTACACGTTCCAGGTCCGGTTTGCGTTGCCTTGTTGGAGTCTCCATCACCAGGCAAACACCAGTTCAGTCCGTGCTGCCTCTCCAAAAGTTGAAAGGGTTTTGAGTGTAGTTGTAATTGTTGGCCAATTAAAATTTTTTTATTTTTCTTGTGTTTTTGTGTAGTTATTGCCAAGAAAAAAAAAAAAAAACTGACATATTTTACTGATTTATATTGAGTTGTCACACACTGGCAGTCGTGTTTGAATCGGAGTGAATACATTTGAGAGAACAACATCTCTTTATTAAAGTGATTCAAACCATAAACCACACAAATAATAGACATTAAAATTGGCGGTGCCATTCTGCAACAACAGATTTAGGTTTAGGACCATTTTGGCCCCCACAAAGCAGCTCCCAGTAGCAGCAAACAAAAAGGTAACTTTTTTTACCAGTATATGTGTATTTTGCTGTGGCTGTCCACTACCCCCTGATGTTTTTTTTCCATCACAGATGCATTGTTGTCTTCAAGTACTGGCTGCTCTGAAATAGCTCAGTGTGAAACAGTAGAGCAGAGGTCATATGGTCTGTAAATTCCTGATAACCTCCATTATGTAGTCTTCCGCCATTTTGTCCGGTCATCCATTTGGGCTTGCACCTGCTGAGCGCTGTTAGAGGACTGACATTCTGCCTCACCTCAAGGCCAATGTTGTACAACAAATTGTTATATGGCTCGCTCCACTCAGCCGATTGACACGTTCTTTGGACCAAAATGCCTTGTAGCAAGACGTTTCAGTCCATTTTCCATTTTAATATAAACTATTTCAACTCAGCAATTGTCTGAAGCCCAAGGGTCTGGGATTACATACGACCACTGAATGTCAATAATAATAATAATAATAATAATAAAAATAATAATATGACCGAGTCCCATTCATAAATATTTTTGGACTGATTGATTGGCCAGTTTGTTGCCAAAGGTGATATTTGTTGCCACTGATTGGTCAGTTCTGTGTAAAAAAAAAAAAAAAAAAAAAAAAAAGGACGGATGACAGAATTCAGGAGCCGTGAAAATGGTGCTCCGAAGCAAAATGCTCAAAAAGAAAAAGAGAAGCGAGAACAGAAGTAATATAAATTTTTTTTTAAAAAAAGGATTTTTCAAAAAGGTTAAATCTGGAAGTTGTGCAACTCAGCTACTGGACTTGGCTAGTGGTTATGTTAGCATGGCTCCTAAAGACAGTTGCAAAGTTGACGACAAGCGAATCTCCTTGTCGCAAAATGCTAACTGTAAAGAAGAGCTAATACTGCCACCAGGCCAAGTATGTTTGAAATACTTTGAAACCTCGTTTGTTTAAAACCATATTTGCTAGCTAGAAGTCCTCTTTCCATTTTGCTAGTACATTACTACTGTGTTACCGCTAGAAATTCTCAGTCAATCAATGGAACAGTGTTAAACCATTAGCAGATATATGGCGTCCTCATATGTGCTACCATATACAAACAAAACGGTCAAAACACTCCACAAAACGCTCCATCGCGCCACTAGTGGACACAACTCCACGGGGAACCTTCAATTCCTTAGTTGTAACTTGAGTTTGTAATTGGGGTTGTGTTATGGTCACGCTCACTATGGAAACTTGTTGTAACTTAAATGGACAGAACCATGAACGATGATTTGATGTTGTCTTTAAAAGGGAAACACAGTTAATGTTAAATATGAAAAACCAAACTGTGATCACACCAAGCCTGTATCTCTGAGTTGAAGTCATGCGTGTCAATATTATGACATTACTATGTGTTTTGCACGTGTTTTAAAGACATTTTCATACATGGCTTTTTAGAATTTATTATAGCCCCTTTTTCTTGAATTAAATTTTGATTACAAGACCTGAGGGAGATTTTCTCTTGCCCTACTCTTCTCTCTAGAGATGTTCAATGTATGAGTACCTTCGAATGCATTATTCAACTGCGCGATGTGTTGAGGTCAGTGCGGCTTTTCGGGCTGCAGAATTAAAAATGTATCACAAGTGCAAACGAGTGACTACTATGTTTACTCCAGTGAAAAACCTGCAGACCAACCAGACACAGGTAATCAAACCTCACATTAACAGTGCACCTCAAGTGATGCTTCAGCCTGACCTGTCATTTACATAACAAATGTTGCCATATTTCTTTACGTGGTTACGTGGTGATTAAAAAATAAAAAGTAAAAAGTTGCCTGCTCAAGGAAAGAGTGGGAAATGGCACTTTGGCCTTATTTAATTATACGTTCTTGTTGAATATACTTGGGGACAAATTACAGCGGAAGCAATTAAAAACGTATTTCAAAATGCGTCATCATATACTGTATATAATATCATTTTGGCATGAATGTTTCACTTTGAAAAGGTAGCATCAACGACCACCAACTCGAGCAAACGCTGCCTAAAATCCGTGTGATATTTCTCTGGACTTTATTCGTGTCATGTATCATATCAAAGTACCTCAGTTGGTGTACATGGCCTCATTTCTGCCGCAGGACTTAAACATATAAGAACCCTCCCCCCCCCTTGAAAAATCCCTTTGCTTCTCATAACCCGCAGCTAGCCACTGTTGACTCTATGGAGTCCAGTTGGTGTTGTAGGCGCTCCATATCTGTATATATCGACCTCCCCAGGAGGACTGCTCCTATCGTCTCAGCTGCATGTCACTCCAAGTCAATTAAAACTGGACTGGAAGGCCGGTCCAAAGAGACCGGAGACAGGAGTGACAGCTGGAGTAAGAGAGGCAGAGAGGAGAGCGGGAAGGAGAGGGGGATGAGAAAAAGAACATGGAGAGGAGATAAGGAGAATTAGGGAGGGGAAGGGGGGGGGGGAGAGGATATGAGGGGGTAGGGAGATGAGTTGCTGGAAGGAAAAAAGGCCGAGGAGAGAAAAGGAAAGGAGCCAGGGAAAGCCAGAGAGGACGACACGAATGGAGGAGAGAGGAGACAGCGGGTGTGAATTCATGGCGAGTTTAGAGGCTCTGTTCTTAGTTCGAACACACACTGATGTCTCAGTCTGCGCCATCAGAGAGTGCTTTCTCTGCCGGGGTGAAAACTGGCCAGCTGCTGGGCAGGAGGGGGGAGGGACAGGATGGTGGGAGAGGATGAAGGGAAAGGATGGAGGGATCTGAGATGGACACTGGAGGCAGAGCTGGCACACATTCTTTCCTGGCCCTCTCTCTGCCCCCAGTCTCTCCCTTCCCTCCCTTTAGGCCCCTCTCTCTCCCTCAGCCGCCCCTTCTCTGCGCCTCGGTAATAAGTGTTGCCCTGATCCAAAACACTGTACTTTGTGTTTGTGGGATTCAGCCGGACGGATCACTGTGGGAAGATGGAAGATGTTTCAGAGTCGCCAAATCCCTCTGCTGAGCATTCTCACCATCTGTCACTTTTTCTCTCTCTGCACATACATAAGTCAGATTGTGAGTGTTAATGATAGAATATTCTGTCAGTAATGAGCACTTTCCTGCAATTCATTTATTTTCTGCAGATGATGCGTTCATGGTTTAGCACTGAGTTTGTTATACGGGGAACTTTGTCTCTGGGGTGTTCACTGTGTTGTACCACTTTATAATGAACTAGCATATACATTATAAAAGCTTTACAAGTTGCAACTAATGGACCTATTATTGGTTAATAAGTCATCTGCTAATGCATTATAGATCAACAACAAGCCATTAATAATTACAACTCTGGGGATGGATTATTAGAAAGTGAGTATGTCAATAAAGGGACAATTAAAAATATATATTAAGCCATCAGGTCTGCATTTCTATATGTTCATTAGTTATTAAAGGGATATTTACTACAATAATCATTTATTAATGTTTTATAAATAAGTAAATAACTATTATTAACAACAACCTTCAGGTCAACCTTCAGATCTGATTTTTAACATTATAAGCAATAGGTTCGGTAGATATTTGTGTTTTTTAGTCAATAAAAAAAGGGTTATTCCTCTATAATAAATATGTATTGATTAATTTTGGATCAGTGATGAGCTATTAATGAGAATTATTGAAGTGAATAAGTCATTAAAGGGAAAGACATTCTTCCTACGCCATCAGGTCTGCCGTTCGCAGTGTCAATTAATTGTTGATAAAGGGTATTTTCACTACAATAATCACTTATTAAGGCTTTATAGATCAGTAATAAGCTATTAATAAGTACAACTTTCGTTGGCTTGCGTTGAACAAATCATTATGAGTTTCTCACTAACCATAACCACCATAAAGTCTGTAGTTTTAAGAGTTAACCAATTATTAATAATAAGTTCCTGCACTATAAACACAGATTTGCTGGAGATGGATATGCATCAGCCAATATGATTTTTTTTACATCCTACCATTGCAAATGTTATTAATGGCTTATAACAGATGTACCACAGTGTTATTGTTAATCAATAGTTACAATTTATAAGCCTTTTGAAACGATGCCGCATCAGAAAGTGGTTCCTGGTAAGTGTACATGCCCTCACGTGTGCAGTTACTTGACTAAACACACTTTTCTTGCCTTCTCCATCTGTATTCAACCAACACGGCAACATACAAAAACATGGCTTGATGTCATGCTTTCAAAAGAACAATGTTGTGCTGCAAAATATTTCTAGCTACCTCCTAAACGGAAAATGTCTGAGAGTGATGCATAAATCCTGGGCAGCAGCAGCAGCAGCAGCAGCAGCAGCGGCGGCGGCAGCAGCATTACGGTGTCAGTCTTTGACAAAATGCAGATCTCCTCGAGGCATGACCTTGTCGCCATTGTGCTGGGCAATAATTGATGTCGCAGTGTCGTAACGGCTGAACCTTACAATCCATTTGTGTATGTGTCGTGTGGCTTTCTCACAACAACAAAAAAAGAGCACAAACAAACAAACACATAGGATAGCATGTTTGCAGCCGTGAAGGATTGTGGGAGTGTGTCTGTGGCAGAAAGAAAACAGACCTAGAAGGCAGCATGCTGTCTCTGAGGATAGAGAGTGCAGATGTGTGAGCATGTGTGTGCGTCTGTGCTTTGCTCGTGTCTGTGTGAGAGAGATGACAGAGCAGCGGACCCTCGGGGAAGACAGACACCAATAGCCATCAACTGCAGAGGAATCCTGGGGGACAGCGAGCTTTCACTGGCATGGGCCATGCCAGCATCTGACAATCTGGCTGGAGACACACACACGCGCACGCACACACACGCACAAACTTGCCTCACTGTCTGCCACCTTCTTTCAGTCAGTCTTTCTCACCAAGGCAAAATCTTGCAACAGTCTTTACGCATCACACTCACTCATTTCCAATTACCGGGCAGGTAGCTGCCGTTCCAAGACAATAGCTCACCAAACTTGATTACCTGTTCCCATGGAGCCAGTGGGACAACAGATGATGTCTGAGGTATTCAACGTAGCGAGAGTGTCGGCTCATGTTTCTCAGAGACTGCCTCATTTATCAAGACGGGCACAGGCAGGTTTGTGTGGTGAGAATTTTTAATAACATGCAATTTGAATCATTTCTATTCACAGTTATTGTGCGAGCGTTTCCGGTAGACAGTACGTGACGAAAAGGGGTTGAACAAAAAAAAAAAAATAAAAACATAAACTTATTCAGGAAGCTTTTTTCGAGGATGTGATGCGCCCCTATGTGAGGCGGGTGAACAAAAGACACATTTGCGGAGAAAAATGAAACAGTGGCTGTGGCTTAGGCTGCACGCGCAGGGTAGTTGAATTCGTCACACGTCAGCTCGCCGTTTGTTGTCTTCTGAAATAGCAGTTTAAGTATCACATGATTGACTTGTATTTCCTTGTGGAAGAGCATCTTTGTTTTGTTTTCCAGCTGATTGCCTTTGTTTATGTCTCTGAATAGACACACAAGTGCGCACACTGTGCAGCGCTTTTCAATCTCAGGCAAGTTCCCCTTCATTGTAATAATATCGCCACCAGAAAATCCCAATTTAGAGCATCTCGACGGTCCTGGAAAGGATTCCACGCAAAAGTTTAGTGCCAATTTCAAACTCGCAAACGTATTCATGTATAGATTAAATGTAAGCCAGTGTAAGTAGCCATGTGGCTGAGGGAAAGCGTTTCTATAGCAACCCTCAGCGCTATCATAGATTGCAAAACCCCTATGTGCCAACGCATCCAGACACACATACGCTCTCCTGCACAAATTCACATGCACACCTTTTTTCATTTGTTCACACACAAACACTCCAGCACGCCCGTCCGCACGCACACTTCAGACTCAGCAGGAACACCAGACCGTATTTGATGACCTGGAGACTTCTTGTTCGTCTATCAATGAAGGGAAAAGAAACAGCTTTTAGGTAGAGGCACAAATAACAAATACATAGTGTCTTGCTATAGGAACATGGGGGGGGGGGGGGGGACACCCGGAAAGATAGTCAGTCGGAGGGGGGAGAGATAGACAGAAGGTGTGTTCTCTTTCTCCTCATTTAACAACGGTATGATATAAGCCAACAGCTGAGATTTGGACAGAAGCAAAAAAAAAACACCATCTGTATCTGAGAAACACGTGTTTCCGCTCCGCTCCCTGATATGAATCCTGTCACTGATAAGAACACCAAAGAACCTAAATTATGACCAATAAACACGGAATGTAGATTATTATGATAAAAATGCACTTTTGTGGTCGGATGCAGACCTGCCACTGCTCCGCTTCATTAATATTGATGCCAGCGATTCCACACTGGCTCTCTGGGAGCAAGAGCTCAAGGATATTCAGCTTTTACCTTCCCTATCAAGTCAAATGCACTTTGAATGCATGTCCAAGCATAGACACATGCGCGCACACACACGCGCACACTCACACACACACATATATATATACAGACACAAGTAAAAAAAAAAAAAGAAAAGAAAAGAAAATCCACCCCAAATAACAAACACCCTTATCTCTCATATGTTGCACAAATCCCATAATTACAATGCTCATCACAGTTTCTCTGTGTTCCTCCCTGTAAATCATATGAATTATAATTGCTTCATTAATATTTGGAGGGGAGAAGAAGGAGCCCATCCTAACCTGAGGTGAAGTACGCCTCTTTTTTTCCAAGTCCAATTGACCTAAACAACCCCCCTCACCCCCGCCCCCCCCTCCCCCGCTCTCCTGCTTCCTGTTCTTATTCCACCTGCAGTTTGAACTGAAAGGAAGAATCTACGACCATAAGAGCAATGAATAAATCTAAACAGAAAAATTCCAAGTAAATAATGACAAATACAGATTGCACATCCTGTATATTTATACAGCAGATATATGCATGTTATATACAGTATACACATGTTTATGTAGATGTTGTTTATCTCTATACGTAAGAGTTCATGTATGTCTATAAAGTACTTGTACATTATAACTGCTTTGGCGCGTTTCCTATATCTGCACGCCGGCATATTTTCCGCTACGATCCTTACGCTTGCCCACTTTTCCTGCTTCCAACACATTCACGTCAAGAACTGACTGTTCACGTGCTGCCTAATATATTGTAATTAAATACACTTTTGCACGTGCACATATGTATCAGCTTGTACGTAAACGCACAGTATTTAGTAAATATACATTTATGGATTTATTTCAATACTCAAACCAAATAATTGTGTCTGTTTCATCCATAGTTTGACACATGAACATGGAAGACTATGCTGCTAACGCTGTTAAAAATGAGCTTTTTGACCAATATATTCACACTACACGCTCTGCCTGCCTGCAGAGGAATAATACCATCCTTGGTTGGTTATATTTTTTTATTTTATTTTGCGTGCGATCCCGCTGAAGCCCCAGCTTGCACCTCTCATTATTTCAGCAGACACATCCTTAAACCACGGATGGATTCACTTGATACTAAACTGAACAGCAGGAGCTAAAGACACATCATTCTGTGTGTGAAGGGCATGGGAGGTAAAAAAAAATGAATCACACTCTCCTGATTATCCCGAGCAACATTTTCTCAGTGACGGAAATGAACGTGCATTAATGGAGCGCCGCAGATCCCTCCCTCTTATGGCTGGAGAGGGGGGGGGGGATCTGCAGGAGAGCTTTGAGATTTCAACGCACCTGTTCACAGTCAGTCAACCTTGCAGAACTTAAATAACGTTGTACTTGAGTCCTTTCATCAAAGGACACCTCCCTCTTTCGTCCCTGTTGCCATCATAAACTGCACTAAACTATTTTTCTCCTTTGTTCTACAAAGAAATGGATATCACGCTCGCTCATCTGATCATTTTAAAAGACGTGAGCACGCTCTGATTAACTTCTACGGTCCTGCCTATACCCTGCGCGGCAATGACAGTCCACAACAAAATGCCAGAAGGCACAGAAGCTGACAAGCTACTCACACTAGCTTTGCACCTCAGCTTGTGTGAAGCAGCAGTGAGTCCAACGTGGGAGGTTAAAAGCACGCACTTTTGTCCCCTCAGAAGCAAACCATCTGCAAACATCTATACATATTAATGCACATTTATGTAATGTGTTGCAAGATTGGTAAAATACAGGTTATTTATTTATTTATTTATTTTTTAAATAAACCATCACAAACTGTTGTATCGCGAGCAGTAATATATATATTACTGCTCGCACGGTTTCGACAAAGAGAAATTGGGAAACCACCCGACTCACGTGTAAGTTAATTCGTTGGTAACCATATGCGTTTATTGAAAGTTGAGAAGAATAGTTTTAAAGATGTATTTCTTTTTTAATGACTTTGTTAGGTATTGGAAATATGTGCTTTGTTGAAAAGAAAATATCAGGTTATTTATTTGCAGTGTGACAAGCGCCCTGATAATCACAAATAACACTGTTCTGCCTGCGACTAAAATCACGGAATTATGCCGGTGAAAATGACATTACTCGACATCGAGTAAAACTAATCCTAGAGGAGAAAGTTTTAGACACACC
>CALSBV010012175.1:3275563-3358072 GCA_943590825.1 Bovichtus diacanthus | reverse complement strand
AGGCAGGCAGGAGGCAGGAGGCAGGAGGCAGGAGGCAGGAGGCAGGAGGCAGGCAGGCAGGCAGGCAGGCAGCTTGCCTTCCATTAGGCTGTGTGATGATGCACATGCTGGCAGTTGTCAAACTCCATCTTTTGCAGGTCCCAATTGTTAGATGCTCCAGGGTAATAAGATCTTATTCTAACCAGTTTTTATTCATGTTTTCAGACATGTACTTTTCCACAATGCCCAATGGGGTTAACAGTATGTTGATCAAGAGCACTTTCCATATTCCATATTAAAGGACAGCGTTAATTTAAACTGATGCAGGAAGGCCTCTAAAACACCTTATTAAATGATAATACCAATGGCTTTGCACGGTGTTTCCCATTTAGAACAAAGTGTAGTGTATAATTATACGCTGTAGTGTTTTTATATTTACCTTTCAAGCAGCCAATGCTTTAGATTTATTTCCATATGAAATGAAACCTAATGAAAGACCCCTGAAATGTGCTAGAGTTGCGTATTTGAGTGCACAAGTTTGCAAAAACATTTGCATAAACACAGGTATGGTTCTGAAATAAAAAGTTGGATTAAGAAACGAAGTTCATTAACATGACACGCACAAATTCTGCAAAGGTTTCAGATTTAGTCACCCGAAACTTGCCCCACCAGAATGACAGTAAAACAAATAATAAACTGAGTAAATGCGAGGCCAGTGTTCCTGCAGGTGTTTTTTAAGACAATGTTTGGGGTGAAATTGCTGTTCAACAAAATCTTTCTGCTGCAAAATGATATAACCTTCTGTACACGGGCTTGAACTGTTCCTTAAATATCAATTTCCCACCCAATTCTCACGCTGCTATCACTACATTTCATCTGTCCTGCTCCGCTCATCATCAGCCTCACCAGCAGCAGAGACACGTTACAGCTCCGGTCCTGGGACCCAAAACCCAAAACATACGTAAATATCAGATGTCCTTTTATCTCTATTATTTATTTATTTTTTTAGATCGTGAGTACCATACCAGATGCTTCACATTTTATCTTTAAAATCTTTTATCATTACATTATGCAATGTAACATTTTATCTCTTGAAAGAAATGCATTGCTGTTTTACTACAAGGTCATATTTTTGAGGTTTAAACAGGTGGTTAAACTCTATTTAGTGTTACAAAGTAACCACAAAACAAATACACCTGATCTTGTGTGAGGTTATGATAGGTCACTGAATTTTACCACCGACAATCATCCCTTTATATTAGACTCACCCTTGAGGGGATGTGAACTTATTTATCTATTTGATTTTGTAACGTTGTAAAGTATTATTCTTATGACTCTACGGTTGGTCTTCTGCAGGAACATTTAACTGTTTGCACACAATGCCGGGTGCAAAAATTGCAAAATTGACTTCCAGGGTTTTCACGTGTGATTCTCCATCTCACATGTAGCTAATATATGGCACCCAGATTTATTGTGCCGCCTAAAACGAAACACACACAAGTACATATTCAGCATTACAGATAATTAAATGAATATGACCTTTATCCAACACCAATTGGAACAACACTGCAGAAACGATCTTCTGCACAAGCTTCAGCAGCACCTTCTATTGATAAGAATCTCCCATGCTGACCTTTTAATAAAATGTATTTGTCTATGATCGCGAATTGTTTGTTCTCTTCAACAACAGCAATCCTCTCTGTTGAATGTATCTCAGTGTGTCTCTACGCTCCCACAGACTTTCCCCCTCAAGTGAATCCATCAGTTAAACCCTTTGTCCAAACTTTTCTCTTTCTCTCTCACTGCATTTGTTCTTCAGCGACTCAGACTCGCTCTCATTGCTTCTTTCTATCAGCTCATTGGCCAAGTCCGTGGTAGCCTGCCTCTCAGAATATCACACGTTGTAATTTCATCAGCAGGACCAGTGGCTCTCTCGCTGCCACTTCACTGTGTGAAAAAAGAAAACTGCATTTTTTCTTTGCAGACCGAGTGGCTCGTCCGCGGTTAATAATCGCTGCCATCTAAACAGTTGGGTGTTTGGTGATTTGCAGCACTATTCGTTTGTTTCGAGAGATGTGATGGAAAAAGCAGTCCAACTAGTTTGGCAAATTGGTCCTTTATTCTAGTAATCTCATCTAGTTCAGATCACCATCACGGTTTGAAATCATGACAAATGAGCTTGTAAAGGGGGACCTGGTTGAAGCTGAATGCATGGGCACACCCCCCCCCCCCACACACACACACACACACACACAGAACCCTCTGCATCTGGCGCAGTTAGTTGTTCACAGTGGAGAAGCTAGAGGGAGCTGTGGGTGTTTAATATCAACACTCAGACTGTCTCTCTCTCTCTGTGTGTGACAAACACGCACACACAGACACACACACACACACACACACACACACACACACACACACACACACAGGTGAGTTATTAATATCTCCAGGCTGCTCCGATATGTAAATGTGGCGTCTGCATTCAATTGTTGGGACAAATAACAGAAATAAAAGGAGGCTTTTAAGTGCAACCTTCATCCGCGTCGAACCAATGGAACGAGACATTATACCCACACACAAAAGCAGGGAGTGATGCATTATGGTTGCATACATCCTAACTCTCGTTCCAGAAGGTGACTGACAGTTTGGCTTTGTTCAGAAGTAACATTCTGATTTCATGCTCATGGAATTTCAGCCTTTAAACAAATCATAAAAGACAAAGAGTAGATTTACTTTACATTATCCACTTATCGCAGAGGCAGACACACTGTATGTATGTTTTATTTAGGATTTTAGAGGAGTGACAGATGCAGAAAATGTTTGTTTGGTCAGGTTTTTATTGGTTTCTTTGTTATCTCTTGAGGCGGGTTGCAGCATGATACGGATACGTCTGAAATGAAATCCATTCAATAGGATTTCCATAGGTACAGGAGTTAGTCAGTGGGATGAAATGGAGGAATCTGCCTCTTTCCATTCCCAGCCATCACCGCTGCAAAGTCAAAATGGCGTGAACCTCTTTGGGAGGTAATTGCTCTCCAAGGAAGTGCCACAGAGTTTCCTCATATCCAGATAAAAATAAAAGATGAACCATTGACCATTGTCCTAACGGTACACGCCATTTCTGATTGAAACCGCAGAATGTTCCCGGTAATCTCGTTCCCCAGAATGTGAAAAAGGACAAGAGACTGATTTGAAATCAACTCTGCCTTTGTAAGATTACACAACAAGTTGTTCCCTGTTTCTCTGCATGTAACTGCAAACAATCACCTTACCTCAACTATTACCTCGTCCTAAATCATATAATTTCTGTGTCAACTGTCACACACTCTCTACAGTATCTGCTGGGTTATTTGCATCCTTTCACCGCTGTTTCTGGCACACGAAGCTTATGTAACCACCAAAGTGTAATCTCCCAAAACCTAATTTCACTATTATTTCATATATATAGTAATATATATATATATATATATATATATGTATGTATATATGTATATACATACATATATATAAGAAATACAAAAATACATATTGAAAAAAATAAGACATTCTGCCTTTTGGATCACTACCTTTTAAACATAAAAAGTGTTGGAGAGAGATGCACGGATAACCATCATGCCAACCAATTTACGGGGTAACAAACAGCATCTGAAGGACACAATCAGCAATTTTTCCACCAGTCCCCACAGAAGATATTATTTAATAACTAAGTGGTGTTATCGATTGCATTTCGATATTAAAATCTACAAGTGTAAGTTTCTGGATTTTAATAACAGGCTTTATTCCATCACTGTTAGACGGTGGTAACATTAATAATGGAGATTTTATGGTGATTCATTTCACTTTTATAAGACAATCTGTAATTTTTTATTTTATTAATAATAAAATGGATAATTAGCAACGAAAAAAAAAGGTCATAGGGAGAAAAGCAATGCTGCTTTGCCATTTCAAAGATTTTATGTTTTAATCAAGGGGTCTCAAACTATCAGCCCGTGAGACATTTTCATGTGGCTCACCATGTTTTGAATCTATTATTAAAGCTGGCCTGCAAATTATAATTATTTTTTTTTTTCAACTTGTATTCTTCCCCATCTTAGAGTAAACATATTCAAAAATATTTATCTCAAGAAAGGTGGCAAAGTGATCATCGTCTACATGAAGAAAGCTGCGGCTCTCAAGTGTCATTACTCTACTAATCACACGTTGTAAATAGCTGAAATGTCGTGTTTATTCATGAGAAAATACTGTAGTTCTCTTCAGCAAAAGCGGCCCCACCTGGGACACAACAACCTGGCCATCGGTCCCCAGGTGATTTGATTTTGCGAGCCTTGTTTTTACATTGCGCTGCCAACCGTACAGGACTAATGCGTTGACTTGTAAACTACATGCCCTGTACATTCAACCGCAGCTTGTATGAATTGGGGTCATTTGAGAGTTTGTTGGCTGATTGATGAAAGTTTGAGCATAGTGTAGTAAATGTAATACTACATGTACTGCCTCACTCTGTTTTTTTTTGCATGTGGGGGCGGGGTGGGGTGGATTTAAAAAAATAAATAAATAAAAATAAATATGTAAGGAACCATCAGGTCAGGCTTTTGGCAGGTTGATAACAGTGAAGTCAGAGGCGACGTGCATCCATTAGTCACACACTAAAACATTTACATATTTCAGCACCGGAGATTTCATACTGATGTAGGATGGTCGATACTGTGGCATGTAGAACTATGTTTGATTTAGGATGCCAGAAGTTTCCTTTATTCGAACAATAAGACAGTTGCAGCAGATAAAGAGCCTGTTCGGTTTAAGTGTTATCTCTTAACGCAGGTTGCTTCACGAGGCAGTAAAATGTGACATACCTTGCAATTTTAATGACTGTGACTTTAAATCCATTGGGATTCCACAGGTACAGCATATATCCAGGGCATTTAAATCTCTACCACATTTGTGCTTTTACCGTTCCCAACCATGACCACATGAAAAGACTGGAAGCTGTTTTTTGTGGAAAAAAAAAAAAATCCAAGGCCTAATCCCTTTTGCAGAAGTTCAGAGATGATCTGTTCACTCTAGCCACTGGGTGGTGGGTCAGTAATCACACACTGAAACCTATTTAGCATGTGAAATTGTGAAAATATAACATGGATAACACTACACATGCTGTACAGATCCACCATTATCTTAAGGATGTTGCAAAAGTCTCATACTTTACAGTAAGAATGACACTTAATAGGCCATTGTTGGTAAACGTTTGTGGTCATATCGTGTAGACAGAGGGATCTTAGTTCATGAAAGGCAAAGTGGCAAGGGCAGAGGGAGAGCGGCGATAAGGGCCGGACGTCATTCATCATCCTGAGACACCCCTGCGACTCTCTTCTTAAAACCTCCACACTTTTTGAAAATGAACAAACGGACAACAAGATAAGTTTGTGTGCTGCACCATGTACCAGAAAGAGCAGAATGCTTATTGTCGTTTGTGCTGAAAAAGGGGGCTAAAGGCAGCTCGCTATTGAAGCACCATCAGACGGCGGACCATAGTCAGAGCAGCGGGAGCCATTTGTTTTATCTGTCCACACAGCTCACAGCCATTCATCATACAGAGAAGGCTGAGCGACTATCAATGTACTTCCAATAACACAGAGGACTGGACTGCCGCAACAACCACACAGGCGGCAGACTTTCATGTGTGTTAAATAGAAACAACAGTGTACAATGGCAATACAGTACACAATTGCAGGCACAGTTTTTCTCTCCAAAAGGCCAATTACCTTGGCGTTGACCTCTCAACCTCCCCCTGCTTTCAGCTGCATTTCCCTCAGACCTGAGGGTTCACGGGGTCGGAACAATTGAGCTAGCTGGAAAGAACATGTTGGGCCGCTATTTAACAGTGATGTCAAGTCATGGACCGGGGTAATAGAAAAGCTTGAGAGCTGCTAACAGCCAATAATTTAATGTTAGTGCTCTGCTGAGGGCTGCAAAGGCAAACTCAGAAATTCATTTCTTGCAGCTCAAGCTGCTCACTGCAGCACTGACGTGCCTTGTTTGCTATGACACAAAATCTTGTGTGTTTTCTCTCCAGCGGAACCCGGGCTTGTCCCTTTCTTTCCCAGGCTCATTTCAGAGCCTTTGAGGCAACACGAGAGAGGAAATTGTTGCGGAGTAAATAAGTTACGTCGCATCAGCGGTGCAGTAATGCGTTTCTAATGACCGTCTAAAATGAGAAATCCTCTTGTATTAAGCTGAGGTAATTAATAATAGAAAAAACAAACTGACAATGAGCAGCAAAACAATATGGGGTGTGCTCGACTAACTAGCCCGCAATATGGATTTATGCTGATATATTCCGATGACAGAGACACTGAAGTACAGTCGCGGGCTCCGAGTTGCATATTATGTGTTCTTTGACATCAAAGCACGTCATTAAAAACCATGATTTTTTACTGTAAAAAACTTTTATCGTACTTTTCCTGTCAACCGAAACTTAACAACAATACTGACAATCAATAAAAGTGAATGTAAGTAAAAGTGGTGGGATCATTTTGTATCTTTGGAACAAAATGTTATTTAAAAAAAAAAAAGATCTCCTGGTTATTGAATCACGCGTTACATTCAACCGCGAGGAGTTTAAGGCAAAACATCAAAATTCGAGAGGACGTCAGAAATGCACAAAGCACTCAAGCTTTCATCTTGATCCAGAGGTCAAATATACCCAAATGAGGTTTAGCCGACTTTTGGTCTGGTCTGAAATCTCTGCATAAATAAATTCCTATAAGAATGGTTTCTGTGGCCTCTGAGTTTTCAGATCAACAGTTAGTTTTACAATGATGTCGGCTTTGATGTCGCCCTTGCATGGCTCGGCTTTAGAGTCTAGACCTACTGTATCTTCTACTCTCTGGTTTGCTTTCATGCTCAGTCTCTGCCTGCTCCTCATTTCGCGACCTCTGTATCTGTGCCAACTATTTTTTTCTTTCATAACCATTTGGCCAAAGCATCTACTCACATCTTATTCTGCAACCGTTATTCCCCGACGTTAAAGCCCAAGAAACATACAGGTTCAAATACAATTTGATTACAACGCCATGTGAGGTGGCATTTTTGACTTGACAACACACTTATATATATATATATATATATATATATATATATACCCAAACCTTATCATTAATTAGGTGAGGGAAATAGCGCCAGTGAAAAATACAGTTGGGTTGACCATAATAATGACATTAGCTTGCAGAAAGCTAAATTAAAAAGAATACAAAGTCACATATCAGGATATTAAAAAAAACAAAACACCTATCTTGATGAGAGATAAAATAATCAAGAAGGGAATAGGGAAAACTATTTTTGGACTAAAGACTCCCGAGATGATTGTTTTGTGTATTGCAGGAAAGCTGGAAGCAATTTTCTTAGTATTGAATTGCACTGAAAGTGAACGTATAACGACTGATAGTAGAAAAATAAGCCACTAAATCCTATTTTCTACAGACATTCTGTGTTTCTATCGCATCAGTGTGTGCCCTTGTAAATTCCCAGACCCGGCGTAAACATGAAAGTGGCGCCATGATAATAAAGTGCGTGCGTTACAAAGCAGCTGATATCGCGAGCAACATCATGACCATACATGTCATACAGTACATCTGCCTGAGGCGTACCGCGTCAGCTGGTGCGGCTGCATGTGCCTGACAGCTGACATCTGCGGGTTGAGTCACTGACAGCTTGTGCAATCACTGATGTCAGCGCACACAAACACACACCACTAACTCAAACTTAGTCATTGACAGCCATCTAGGAGCCATTTAAAAACTTTTTTTCTAACGGTCTTTTCACCTTGGTGAAAGACATGGAGGAGAGAAGACGTTAGCCCATATGCTTTCCCTGCCTAGATTTTCCCATTCACTTTGTGAGGAAACGGTAACCTTGAGGTCTCAGGGTAACCCTTTTTGCTATTTATACATTTCGTCGGCAAACAATTGGTTGAAGTTCCCATGGACTGACTGCTCTTTTTACTGGGAAGGTCCACTCTTGCACACTCTTATACATAATACATCAAGTTTGTTTTGCGATAACATTTTGTAAATGACCTTTATCTTGTGGATATTTACCCACAACATGCCTCTTTAGTAAGTGTCTCACTGCACTACTTACAATTACTTTTGATAAGCCCCAAAGAACACGCTTGGATCAAGGAGTCCAGTCAGAAAAGAGCAGAAATTGTCCCCTTTTTTCTTATATTAACAGGTCTAAGAGTCGGCCAGGCTGGACTTATAGGCACAATGATAACCATTTTTACCATCATAGATTAGCGAGTTAGAATGTTAACAGTGGCTAATTAGCACAAAGTATGACTAAGGCAATGTCATTTCTGCAGATATCATAAACCAACATATGGGAAAGATTCAAATTTAGACCTGATGGTGCTGGATGAAATATCTATGAATCACAACACCTGATGTTTATCATTAATGTTGTAGAAAACATGTATTAAACTTTACTGTAGCTGTGCTGTAAATATCTTGATGTTATACTGTAACAGAGAAAATGCACAAATAACAAGTTGCATACTTTTAAGTGTCTCTCATTTTCCTGCTTCAGTCTATGGAAACTGCAGAGGGAATACCAGCATTTATAACTTTATTCATTCCTTATCGTTGACAAGTGATAAAAGGCTTCCATCCAGGGTTCAGATGGCACTTAATGTGAGCCTTCAAATGCCTAATTTCACATCACGAAAGTAATTCATTTTGATCAAGACCAAAATCAGTCACCAACATGGAGTAGACGTCTGCATCAATGTCAAAAAACAATTTTGGAGACTTGTAAGATAAGTCGGTGAGCAGAGCAGTATGAATGCAAACACTGTGTCAGACTGATTAGAATCAGGCCATTAAAGTCAGAATCAGTCTTCTTTAAACAGAGAAAAGTGTTTCCCTGTCCTTAGCAGTTCTACTACTTTAAACAAAGCTTATGCTCTAAAGTCAGTCAGTCAGTGTAGAGATTAGCTTCCAGTTTAACAGTATATGATGCATATGTAGCAAGGACGTACAACTCTTTGCCACAATGTGATAATAGCTTATATAGGGACATTTTCACTATTTAGGAATACAGCAACGTGCTTGAAACCAATTAAATGATTGTTTAGAGGTGAATTCATATAAGGCACTTACTCACATTTTGAAAACTGATAACGACGCGTCACTTGATACCGATAGCGATCTGTTGGCGGTCTCTAGCTAACATGACACGCTGAACTCCTGAGAGAAATGGCAGCACTAGTAACATCAACCCAGACTGCTCTCGCAGGAGAAATGAATGGCGAGCGTCCTAAACCGTCGATGGGCAACATGGGTTTCGCAAAAAAGTTGCGTTAACCGTGTGTGAAATTTATGCCGTTTCCCTGCTGCGCAAAAAAAAAACATGATCTTTTACTAAACCCGACCAAGTAGTTGTTACCTAAACATAACATTGTTACATTTTTGTTTTGCTTCAATATATGTCAAGTATGCGTTTAAAACTGTACAACAACAATAATCCAGGAGGGAGTACATTTCCTCTCGAAACGTAAATGAGAAAGCAGTTTAGTATGTGTGGGAAACGTTATGTTGTAGGACTCTGGGTTGCACGAAGGGTAGCTGATCACATTCATTTGCACATAGCAATGCAACGATAGAAAGCTGGTTGAAAATCCATAAAGTTTCCCTTTAAGAGCGCGGTATCATAGAAAATCCTGCCGTGTATTTTACCATCAAAATATAGACAGATGTGTATTATTTGTGCTAAACCTCATATTAGGGTGTGTAAGAAAAATCAACGTATTAAATGTTACAATGCACCTTTATTACATCCTTATTGATAAGTATTATGAATGTTTAACCATTATGTGCCTTATTATTCTTCTCATATTTAGAAGTGTTAAATGTTGTTAAAACTAAGTGACTGCGCATAAGAATGACCAATAAATTGAAATGATATACAATATTGTAAACTGTAAAAACGTAAGGGTACACCACTTCTTAAAAGAGTGACTGAAGATCTGATTGGAGCAGAGAAGCACTAAGAGGCGTGGCCTAAGGGCCAACAAGGGGCCAATAGGAGCTGGCCCCAGCCAACCAATGGGAGAAGACTATACCTGAAAGGCGGCGGGTATAAAAGATCTTGTAAAACAATAGATCAGTTTGTCCTGTGAATCTGTGAGACAGAGGAACTACTTTAATGTGGTCTGTGGAACGGTGAAATAGGACGGACCGCAGCTGCGTACTTTTGTAATGTTCATCATATCATCGAATAAATATCGTTTACTTGAAGAGAAGTTTTCCGGAATTGATTTCTACGGATCTCCATTTCAAATTAAAAGAACACGACAGGTGACAGCAGCGTATAGGCGTACAGAGAATATTTGCAAGAAAAAGTGTAAATACAAAGTATAATTTATCAGCCATCAGGGTGTTATGAAAAGAAAATGGATAAATGTCTGTTTACTGGCTATATTTGTTCCACCTAATTACAGCGAATTGTGCAGAACAACACATTATCAACTGTCAAAATCCAGACTTTCAGCAATATTCGTCATAGTTTCCATCCATTCCCATTGCATTTTTGGTGCTGTGCAGTTATCCGACCTACCACTTTCAGAAGAAGGCTAAATGCAGAGTTTCTTTCTTGATCCTCGCACAACAATTATGACCAAACTACTTGATATTTCCAGCTATTTCATGCAGACTCCACTCCACACACATGCAAAAAAAAAAAAAGTTTGGCCCTTTTAAAATCAGTCATTTTGTGTCGTTTGAGTTAGCTCACCTGCTAACATTATAAAAAAAAAGGGCTTATTTGTTAAAGAATATTTGCAGGTGGCTGGTGCTTCTCTTCACTCAGGTAAGTGAACATTTCTTGGCAGTTTGCTGCTCACTGGCTCACTGTGAGTGGTGTCCTGGCTCTGCTCAGTGCTCGTGCTGCTTTGGTGCTTTTATGCTTGACTTCTTCTGCTGCCATCTATATGATGTATTAATTGTAAATCAGTTTGTTGCAGTAGCTGCGTTGATGTTCTTCTGCGCTGTTTATTTACTGCCGTTGCCATAATCTTGACATGTTTCTTCACACATAACATTCAACATTCACGTCGACCTGCTGATGGTCAATTTGACATGTGCTTGACAATATGGCTTCCGATGCAATGCTGATGTTTTATGCCCGTTTTGTGCTTGACTGCTGGCTGTTTTGTGACGCTGATGTTCTGGGTTTTATGTATTTAATTAGTTTTGTAATATATTTCTCCATGTTTTTTGTCATTTATTATTATTATTTAATTTTTTGGAGGGGCTACTGTAGCATACAGGTCTGTATTAGAACGTATCATATTGAGTGGCATGTTCATATCAGGGTAATCTTGCGTGCAGCACATTCATATAATTATTTCCCTGTAGCATTGCCTTTCATGGAAACTCCAAAGTAGCTTTTCACACAAACAATGTAGGTCGCCCCGCCATATAATTCAGCACATAATCAAACAAATTGAAGCAATGGGATCATCTGACAGCTTATTTACTGCTCTCGCATTGTCGATCGTAAGCCTATATATCCATGTAGTGGAGGGATCACCTTTGTTCAATCACGTGCTTCACGATATGGCTGCTGGGCCTGCTTTGCCTTTTTTTCTGCTTGTCTGCTGGATACTAACTTCTGCCATTATCTGTTACGTGCACTGTGTGTGTGTGCAATGCTTAAAATATCCCTGGTTTGTTTTGGTGACTTCCTAACTAGCATCTGTCGCACGTTTGAGCATGATGGGCGACATCATATTTGCCTGCTTGTTGCTATTATTATTTACTACTCCACAAAAGTAGGCCTCAATGGTAATAAATGGAATAATCGACACCCGTTGGCCCTAAATGCTGGCTTTGAGCTGGAAGCCGGAGTTTCCCCGAGTGTGATGTCTTCAGCTTGGCAGCTCTTCCAAAAGAGTTTACTTCCTTTTGTTGGCACGCGTGGCTTGCCTTTTCTGTTTAGTTTGAGTTTGTATCGCTGCTGCTGTCGTCTAATGTGCACTGTGCAGTATGTGCAGTGGTATTTATATTTGCAATGTTTGGCTTGTTGTCTGACTTTCATTACGATGCTTTCATGCTGCTGATTTATGTTGTTGTGAATACTCGTGTTTGAGCAACAACATCTTTCCCTGATTGTTGCCATGACTGTAATCTTGTACGCATCCCCATTCAAATCATTTCCCTGTGAAATGTGCTTTTGTGGGGAAACTCGACGTGGCTTTTTGTCACCAACGAGGTATGTGGTCGCTGTATTCCTCTCGGAGGAATAAACGTCAGCCATTTGTCTCAAAGACCTCTTCCAGCCGGAAGTTTTCAACAACGTGTGACATTCTCTTCGCGAGACGATTACTTGGGTATCAGCTCTCCGCACCACTAAGATGCATACGATAATGTCTCAGCAGTGTTCATCCACTGTTTGTGCGCTTGACAGTCTGTCTGCTGTCTTGGCTGAGTTTATTTTCCTTTGGTTGTTGTTTCATATCGTGTTTTGTGGTGCATTCTGTTTCTTTAATGCTCTCCCATGTAGTGGTGATGTCTGAACACTCTTGTGTGAGTTTTCCATTTTTCTCTTGATTCGTGGTTATTTTATGTGTATGAAGGTTGTCACTGATTTACCTAGTGCTTTCTAGAAGAGACTGATTATTGTTTACCGGCTTCAAGGACGTAAACATGACCATAATCTTGTGATTTCCCTGTAATATTGGCTTCATGTAATCCCAACGTGTTTTTATTTTTTTGTTACACTCAAAGTAGGTTGTCGTGTGTATATACATTTTCCCCCGCATGCTTCATATTAAGCAAAGCATTACAAACGTGTATCTCAAAGCAATGTGATAGTTTGCATTAGCGCTCTTTCATTGTCACTCTTATGATTGGATCTATACACTAATGGCCACCGTTGCTCTGTGTGTGTGTGGCCCCGCTTTAGCGTCTTGTGGTTGCTTGGTGCTTCTCTGCATTGTCCGACTTTCATAACGCTGCTTTTCGTGAAATTATGAATACTCATGTCGGGCTACAACATCTTCCCCTGGTTGTTGCCATGACTATAACCTTGCAGGCATCCCATTCAAATCATTTCCCTGTGAAAATGTGCTTTGTGGGGAAACTCGACGTGGCTTTTTGTCACCAATAAGGTATGTGGTCAATGTTTACATTGTCGTCCTGGAGTAATCTTCAACCATTTCCCTCAAAGACCTCTTCAAGCCAGAAGCTGGAGTTTAAAAAAGAAATAAAAATGTGTGACATCTGCAGCTCGGGTATCTCCAGCGTCTTCCCACCTCCGAGGTAAGTGCTGAATTTACTGCTTTTGCTAACATGCATATGATGATGTCTTGGCATTGTTCATATACTGTTTGTGCACTTGACAGTATGACTGCTGACACTGCTTTGCATGAATGGCTGAGTTTATTTTTCTTTTCGTTGTTTAAAAAAAATAAATAATACATGCTGTCCCATGTAGTGGTGACGTATGAGTGTTTTGCATATTTCCCTTGTGATTTCTTGTGGTTATTTTATGGATATGAAGGTTATCTACTGGCTCACTCATTTGGTTTCTAGTAGAGACTGATATAGTTCATTGGCCTCCAGGATGTAAACATGGCTGTAATCTTGATCGCAGCTCATTCACACAATGATTCCTCTGTAATATTGCCTTCATGTAATATCAAAGCTCTACAAATATTTTACTCGATGCAATGTTCTCGTTTGCTTTTCTGCCCTTTCATTGTCACTCATAAGATCGAATCTATACACTAATGGTCACCTTTTACTATGTTCAGTCAGTGTTTGTGTGCTTCAAAATGCCGTGTCTGGCCTCGCTTTAGAGTTTATTTTGCTTGCTTTGTGTTTCTCTGCTGGCTGCTGTCGTATGTGCAGTGTACTCCAAGGTTTTTATTTTTATTTGCCGTTGTTTGGCCTGTTGTCTGACTCATTATATTGCTTTCATGCTGCTGATTTGTCGTAGCGAAACGTGCATTATCATGTTTGAGTGTTACGGGCTACGACATCTTCGCCTTGTTGTTGCCATGACTATAACCTTGCAGGCATCCCATTCAAATCATTTCCCCGTGATATTTGCTTTTTGTGTAAAAAAAAAAACCCGGCATGGCTTTGTCACACACAAGGTAGGTGGCCATGTTGACGTTTTCTTCCTGGCGGAGTAATCGTCAGCTTTTTGCCTCCAAAGGCCGCTTCAAGCTGGAGTTTTCAGTGTGTGACATCTGCAGCTGGGACTTCCAGTGTTTCTTCCCTCAGAGATTACCCTGGATATCAGCGCTCGGCATCACCAAGGTAAGTGCGAGCTAATGATGTTTCTAGTGCTGAAGTTCACGTCATTCCATGGGGTTGTAGCAGTTCCTCTTTTTCTCTGGTGCAGATGCTAAATCTTGTCGATTGTTGCCCGTCGGTCTATTGTAGAGGGATATTTTTTGTATATTTGCTTTATGGATGTAAAAACAAAGGCATGTGGGGATTGTTTGAGTTGTTGTCCATTCACGTCATTATTTATCTTTACAACTCACTTCACGAGAAACTCTGTGTGGCTTCTTTTGACGCGCACAAGATAGTTTTGTCATGTTAAGGTTTCCTCTACACTCTTCGTATTCAGCTCGGAGTTAGAAATCTTCAAGTCGAACCAAACAGCCTGCTTTATTTTTTATTTATTTTTACATAGTCACCTTGCAATCACTGTGTTTGTGCTTCACAATATGGCTGATGGGCCTGCTTTCCTGCTGGCTACTTATTTCTTCTGCTGTCGTCTTTGTGCCGTATGTGCAATGGTATTTCATCCTCTGCATTATTTTTGAACGTTGCTCTTGATTTTTTTTTTTTTTAATTGAAGCTCTCGCGCTGCTGATTTATGTAGCGATGAAATATTTACGTCATTGGAACCTCAACATGGCATTTTTCACGTAAAGGGCGCGTTGCCATATCCATATTTTTCTCCTCACACTTGCTAGTCTTTAGTACAGAGTAACATTTCATATTTGCTTCATGGATGTAAACATGACAGCAATCTTGCACGTAGCCGATTCACATAATCATCCCCCGCCTTTTTTTTTTTTTTTTTATGGCTTTCGTCACAGACAAGGTTGTCACATTCCCATTTTCTCCACACACTGCATATATTCCGCAAAACATTAGAGAAATATTTAACTCTGAGCAATGGCATTATGTGACCTCTTGCTTTACTTCTTTCTTTGCATTTTATTGCATCTCACCCACTGACACAGTGAATGTACCAGCTCTGCACTGATTTCTGATGACTGCTACCATTGTACCACCATCGTACTGCATGACCCTTCTGGTTGCGACTGGTCTTTAAGTCATTCGGATGAACCTGCGGCTGGAAGTAGCATGATAACAAGCAAGTGGCCATTGTGTCCTGAGGCGCTGCAGGGGTGACATTGAGCAGATTCTGTGGCGCTACAAGGCGATACGGACTTACAACCTCCAGTGAAGTGCCCGAGCAAGGGGAAAGCAGAAGAAATCCTCTTTCTTCTTTTCCCTAACACGGGACTGAGCTGGCAGTAGTACAAGGCTAGGATAAATGGAAGTACATCAGAGTGGAGGGATGAGATTATCCTGGTTGGGATTTGGATTGGGACTTTGAGGAAATGCTGAAGGTGGGAGTAAAGACGAAGTTCTCACCTAAGCTATTGCAGGCTGGTAGAGAGCGGTCGGCTGAAAGATGAGAGAAAAGCCTGAGATGTATTACGCTCCCATCGGTTTCTCCCAAGTCTGTACATAGAAAATGTGTCAGTCTGTGAAAGTGTACGCTAGCCTGCCAGCCTTCTTCTTTAATGCCGTTATTTTCAAACCGGTACAGTAAAGCGCTTAATCTACATGTTGTGAATACTTATGTAGTAATAAAGGCAATCATTTGTGCACAAATTTATTTTTCTGGTTGCATTAATTATAAATCCCATGCTAATGCATGCAATTAGAAGCACTTCAACAAACAGTTGTGTGTGTGTGTGTGTGTGTGTGTGATGGAATATTTCAAGGACCAATTAAGCTGTCCCTCTTAACTTTCTGAGGTTTCTGTAAGCAAAGATCTCCAGAGGTTATTGGTGCAGCAAGAGCGCGTAAACCTCACGTGCCGACCTTGTGACATTGCTGCTGGTGCAGTGGAGATTAGCGAATGGCGAGCATGACATTAATAAGAGAAGTCGTAGATACTGCAGCAGTAAACGAGTGCTAACAGAGTCCTCCGCCACATTGGCAGCCTCTCAAAGGAAGTGTGTCATTACATTTTCACAACTCCTCAGCTTTGGTCTTTGCCGAGACGTATCCTTTGGAGTTATTGTTATTTGAAGTAACAAAATGCATGGCAGAGCAGGATTTTTGTTTATGCTTTAGCTGTCTGTTGGCAAGTTGTTTTATCCCTATACAGAGATCTGCTCGAGCAGCAGTTTGCGAATATGACCGCATGTTGGGTGGGTATTTTCAAGTTTATGTGACGACTTGATTTTTGTATATTATCCTCTTCACCCTGGTGATAAGCTGCAAAACATGCTTCAGCGAGATCCCTCACATTGACTGGTTGCCTTGAGCCACGTTATGAAAGTGGTCGTAAGGATGTGTCCAGAGTGTCATCTCCGCTGTATTTTACTCTGCAGTAAACAAAAAAAAAAAAAAAAAGAAGGTTAGGTCTGGTGCACTCCTTTTTAAATATGATTCTGTGCTCGAAAGTTGTGTGAAGTTTGTTAATTTAGAAAACAAGTTTATTTCTGTGGGAACTTTTCCACTCTGACACATGTTATGTCAGTTATCACAACGTTGTTAAATTACTTAATCGGCAGAAACACCAAACATCTGTTGGATGGTAAATGTGTTGAATAGCTTGGATTAGCACCAGAAACTGAAAAGATTTGATCTAATTCAGTCCACTTTGGGAAAAATCCTTTTTTTTTGAGAGAGAGTTTTGCACACTACTACACAATTTTACAATAAAACTGTTGAATGTTTTAGTTTCATAATTCTCCAATTGCAATGGATTGCTTAACAGCTGTGCGGATGGGCCGTCCAGACTGTAGTTTATTTGAATAAACTGAGATTAGCGGCCTGAATGTTGCACCGTCGTGTAATTTGCAGAACTCCACCGACGTTTTTTTATTAATTTTCTAATTCATTCATTTGCTCATTCAGAACTTTAATCGATTGTCTATGCATGATGAATTTTCTAAGGGGAGCAAATGTTACAAATGATTCTATATTCAGCCAATTAGTGGTGCTTTGATCTTTAAAGTGGACCCATCACAACTCGTCCCTCTCGCCACTGACCAGATTGCCGGATTGAAATTTGCAGCCGGAGACAAAGAGACAAGAAGAGTTGAATAGATTGAGAATGGTTATTTCATGGCGAACTTTAAACATTTATATGCTCTGAGCCCTACTGTCAGTGTGGGAAGAACTAAGCTACATTATGTAACGGCCTCAAAAAGCACCAGGGTTTCTTCTCCTCTCAGGAGTCAATGGAAGCGATCAAATAAAAATGATTTTTTTTTTTTTTTTTTAAGTGTAACTTCCAGGAAAAGCCTAATTAGACTTGAGGAAGATCTCGCAAATGCATCATGTGCCTGTAGTGGTTTCAAGAGCAGTTTCCCCTTGGTCATGAAAAAACGATCCATGAACCTGAAGAAAAAGAACTCCCGACATTTGAATTGGAGATACTTTTGAATAAAGCAACAAAATAAAGGTTGTCATGAATTATTTATTTCATCATGACATTATAATTAAATGCATTAACACAAAATATTCCTCTTTTTAATTATTCCACTCCTGTGTTTTCGTGAAGGAATGTCATGTAGTTTGTTGAAAACAAGGAGGTTGCATGCATAACTGAGCAGAAATATTTCCATAATGGGGCCTAAACTGTATTCAAAGGGGTAGAAGGTTATACAAAAAAAGGAAAATGATAGAAGAGCGACAGTGACTTTTGTGGAGTCTCTAAAAAGCATATCTTGCAGCATACCCAAATTATTTTTTTGCCATCAAAGATCTCCAAACTGAAATCATTAAAACGGCTTCTCAAAACTGGTGATTCCAGGCCTAAAGCTACTGTGTCTGCTTTTGTAGAGTGATAATTGCATTGTTCAGTATAGCCTTCAGTGTTATCCCACTCAGATTCTTACAGTTGGAAATAGTCATGTAGACTTCTACTCATCTTGGAACATATGCAGGGGGGGGGTTTCATTTCCAGTGTTGAAACATCTAGATACTAAGTGACGACTTCATTCTATTGCACCCACGTTAAAGATGTTCCATATCTGAAACTGTGAGACGAATAGCTCTCCCTCCAGGACGGCAGCAGTCGTGGAATCTCCTCTCCTCGTAGGAGGTTTTTGGTTTTGAATTAATGGACAATAAAATCAATTACCTAGATCTGAACGTTCAACCAATGGCTTAATTACAGGTAATTTAATGCCTCAGCTGGAATTGATTCTATTTATTATGCAGCTGTGAATGAATCAAATGTAAGTCGTGTGAAGCAAGAAGCCACATGAGACGCGTTTTGCGGTGACAATAGCGGAGTTCTCTCCACGGCCCATTAAACTTGGATGGTTCTGGCTAACTTCTGCATACGGCTTCCTAGTTCTTTATTCTGCTCTTTAAGAAACGTTCGCCTAACAAACCTGTTTACGGTAAATGAATTCAAAGCAGCTGTTTGGGGAGAGATTCAAGACTCGTGTGGCCTCCTCCAACATCTAGTCTCTTGTAGTTTTTAATTATTTCAATTACCTAATCTCCCCATGTGGCAGATGATGCGTCTTTATTATAATTATTATTGAGGCAAAAAATAATAATGGAGAATTTTCTCTTGCAGTTGAGACTTAACTCCAACTTCTCTAAAAGTCTCTGTCAGTGTAAATACTTTGGTTATACACAGTGCTACGGTTTGTCCTATCAATATTGCAACAAAGCCATCCACTGAGTCATCGCCGCCGCCGCCGCCGTACTCTTAACGCAGTTTGAAAGTTCTGACTGTCCGTGAAGAAAGCTCCATCTCCAGGTAAGATCACAGATTGCATTGATCTCACATTCACACAAGAGCAGCTAATGATAAAACAGCCCTGCCTATTTTGTTTCCATCTATAATGCAGCAGCGTCAGCGCGAGTGTTTGCCTGACTCTTGCAGGCTTTCAACTTAGATTGCAGAAGCTTTCAAAAAATCTGTAGCCTCCAGCATCCGTCTCATTGTTAGTCTGCCTCCTATTTTTAAGTGTTTTATGACACCTAGCAGTTGGCAGAGATGGAAGAAGGGAGAAATGTTCTGCTGCTGAATTAATGCAGGAGATGGAGGAGCACCGTCGGCTATTGGCCACACGGAATCGGGACGTACGCAGGCTTTTATGACCCAAAGAAAAACAAAGTCACGATTAATATCGCAACCACTTCTAATGGTAAACTTGCATTGAGTAAACAAAGGTCTATAAGTGTGCCTCCCAGTCCCTTTTTTTTTTTTCCACAGGTTCTGTGACACTGGATTTACATGTACATATTACTCACTTTTTGGCCTTGACCTGATCTGAATCACACCGGTATTTACTTTAACACCCTTCTCACCCCATGCACAAAAAAAACCACACATTCACAGAACATTTGCATTTTTTTCCCAATGATAAATAGCTGTTAATACTTTTGTTTGTTTTTTTGGTTGTTTTTGTTTGTTTTGCGCTCTCCTTTTCTGGGTTGTCTGTGAATTCAAGAACACCTTTTAGCTGCAGTCTGAAGGGTGCTGTGATTACCGTATATTATGAATATTATTTGCAAACTGAGCACACATTATTCAAAAATATTCCGAATGCTCTCAAAAACCCCTCGGCAAAATGTTCAAATGGTAAAATGGTGCACTTATCCTGTTATACTATGGTGCGCAGACATGTGTATATAGATCCAGCATTTTAGGCAGACAAGTCAAAATGGATAAGTCCTCAATAATGGCAAAAGACAACTAAATTGACATCATCAGTTTTTATTCAACTAGATGCAGTGTTTTCTATGTTCCCTCGGAAATTCAGTGACATTCCTGCGCTCTGCTATAATCCGTATTATACACTATAACCATAAAGAGCAAAGTTCAGATTTTTATTTTTATTTTTTTCTTGCTACTTCTGTTTGTCATGAAGTACAGAAAGTACTTTAAGGTCTTAATATCTCCTGTGGAAGCATTGGCCCAAAAAAACAAAAACTACCCGCCGCAAAGCATTATACAGTAAGTGCAGCAATATTGCCAAAGGCACAAGTGTAACTTTACACTTGTGTGTGATGCATTTATGACAGCGGGTGGAATCCCCAGGAGGAGGAGTATCTCTGGTTGAAACTAAGGATGATGTCACCGTAGTGCTTCTTTTCGAGAGGCCGATGAGCTTAAAATGAGAGACTGCAATAGAACAGTAGCAGGAATATTCTTTTTTTTTATTCTTTTTTTTATGGCATTTATGTGTTCTGAGGGCTTTGTTTGGACACAAATGTTTTCACTGGAGTGTTGAGACAAAATGGCAAAAATGCCATGAGGAAACACCCTAAATGAAACTGAATTATAGCGTCTTGGCTCTTCAGAACTCTGCTTTTAGAAAAAAAAGGATATTCTGCCAGTGATGTAGGTTAACCAAAATCGTGCCGTGAGGGCTGGTGGGATCACTTTAGCTCTCACCCAAAGCAACTCCAAAAGCAACTTGGGAAAAAAAAAAACATTCTGCTGAGGTGCCTCCCACGAACAACTGTGACGCAAAACTCCTCTCAGAGGCGTAATGAAGTTGTGCGCGGCAGAACAGGGTGAGAGAAATAATGGCGCTGACAAATGTGGGCCAACATCACAACATGTCAACAGAAATAGTCTTCAACTGGGGAATTATGAGCGGGTTACCTACATGTGGGTGGACAGGCTGCGTTCACAACCCGCAGTGGCTCTGACGGAGGGGTCGTCTCTGTCCGCAGAGACTGGGGCAGCTATCATGGCGGTGCTGTGGGTGCCAGATGGCACAGTCTCATAGAAAGTGTGGATGAGTCAGTAACGTAGGAAACTGGAGGTGTGACATGATTAAATAAAACAGACTTTTGGAAAAGAAACTATTACATTTACTATGCTCTGTCATAAGTGGATTCTGAGTCGGTAACTCCTGCTACTTTTACAATGTTATATTATACAAAGAAGTATTATGTCTTCCATAGAGTAGACCTTAATCTACATCTCAATCCCTACTGTACGCTCTATCTTCCACAGTTTGTACCAAAATATATATATATATATAGACTCGTATACTGCACATTCTCTTTAGAGTTGACCCTTACTGTAAAGAGATGCACCCTGAATATATTTGAGTCTAGAGGTCTGTTCACACCATCATTTCTGGCAGCGAGACTTCACACTGAATTTGAATTATTAGAAAGAAATCCCAGCAATTTGTGGTGCTGACGGCAGTGAAATGAATCCGCATCAATCGATACCAAACTGTTCGTACAAAAGTTTTTTTAAGTGGTGGCAAAGAGTTCCAAATGGAGGAAACTTTAGAGTCTGAAGGTTCACACTTGACCTTGGAAATGGTAGTTTGGCAAAGTCAATATTAACTTAAGGTCCACTTTCTATCTTCTTTTTTTTGCCTCCTGCAACTTTCAACTTTGAAGGAGAAAAGTTGAATAGGAACCAGTTCTGTTTAAATAATTAAAGAAATAAATAAAACCTTTTACTAAAAAAAAAAAAAAAATTACTTTTTATGGTTTGAATTGTCGTGGTGTACGAGGATAATTGTCAGTAAAAATGACCAATTTCTGGTCACCTGCAGTTTTTCTTTATTCTTTTCTTTTCTAGTAGTAGTCGTCATAGTAATGGTTACACATATTACAAAGAAAATAATTTTCTCTACTTTTTTCACAGACATATTTGCATTATATTGTAGCTAAAGTAAATATTAAATATATTAGTATTTGTGAGAACATCCTAAACGGATGGTTATTATACTAGAGGGGATAAGTATAGATTTATCCACCCACAGAATCTCTCCTACATGTTTCCCTTTTCAATGTCGAAACCACTACAGAGCGCCGCACTTCAGCAGCGACGACCATGTTCAGTGGGCCGGATGTTTAGCTTTGCACAAGTGGTCTTAAATTGACTCTACAAGTCTTTTGATACGCACAATAATGAAATACAACACCAATGTGCAGCACTCCGCATGATTTGTGCAGCCCAGAGCTGAACAATCCTCTTCTGCCTCAGAGTTTGACTTTGATAGGTTTTTTTTTTTTTTTTTTCTTCCTCCTTTTTGAAGTGACTGTAGAGTAGAATGCAGGAATCACTGGAGATTGTAGTTAAGAGTGAGTGAACCACATCATGACTTTGGTGTGCTACTTTTTTTTTTTTTTAAACCACCCAGGACACTGCCGGCCCTGTGCCAGAGGGGGGCACGGAGAGGTGGTGGTGGTGGTGGTGGTGGTGGTTGGGGACGTTAGTTTGAAGCATTGATGGAAAGAGCAGCAAAGACAAAAATCAATATTTGCTGGGTGGATGAAAATTCCCTCAGCTTGCAAACCGGTTGTCTGCAGGAGTTTGGCTGCTTCTGTTCCCTGCTGTTTTTTTTTTTTTTTGTTTTTTTTTACTCTGGGTGCCCTTTTATCTCTTGCCAGAATCCCCCATTCAAGGTGCTTTACTCCAGAGCTCTTTATCATACAGATTGAAAACTGAGGAAATCGGCAAGGAGTGAATCACATGTGATTGGGAATTCGCCGTCCGCCGCATGGTTGTGGACCTACTTCACACTTTGAGCTATGACCTTTTCTATTGTACCTCATTAGCACCATTGTGCATGTGGGTATCAGTATGTGTGTGTGCGCCTGTAGCTTATTGATGCATTGGTGTCCCAGTCACTGCTGCTTTTACCTAGAACTGATAAATGAAGGCCAACTTCACCTCTCCCACCCAGAATCCTTTGCTGCCCCTGGCTAGTTTCTCTGCTGTGTATTGATGTAGAGACCTGGAGACCAGTGTCACTTGTGCCCTTTAACCCCGTCTTCCAATTTGCCTTCAGTGGCTTTTGCTCAAACGACTGCAGGATAACCTTCCCGAGTCCTTTTTTAGAAATGAGTTTAATAATTGCACTATGAATGGAAAGTGACTACATTACTTAACCCTTCAAGATATGGACTTAATACACTGGTAAACAAAATTATTTGCAGTGTTCCCGACATGTCATCTCTGTTTCATAGAGGCACAGCTAGACACATCAGTCATGTAACTCTGCTTCATTGGCAATGAGACAATCGGTCAATATGTCACAGTGAGCATGTGTCAAATGGTGGCAGTGATGGAGGGCATGGGTATGGGCTAGTCGGGGTGTATTCTCTGTTTTGGCTGGATACATCTTTTAATGCCAGCTACCAGTAGCTTCTGCCAAAAACACTTGGTCTCAACAACAAGCCAGTGACTGCATCTATGTAGGAGCCTCCTTATTGGATGAGTCCATAGCCCCGGGCGAGGAAAAAAGTTCCCCACATCTCAATTTCACATTGACAAGAACTCTGCTGTGAGGATAATTGTGGATTGGTTGCCCTGCACTTTGAAACTGAGAGGGGAACTGAGGAGGAGGGAAGGAAAGGAAAAGAGAGCAATGGAGTATTACATAGGATAAAGCAATCAGATAACCACTGTAAAGCAACATTTACTTCTCAATATAATTGCCATTTATTATTATTATCATTTTTTTAATAATAAATGTTCTCAAAAAGAAAAAGATCTGCTCATCAAACCGCATATTTTGGTTGCATTACATTCTGCCAGAGCATGTAAGTGCACTTCCAATTTACATTATGCTATTAGCAATTCTCATTATGTTATAATCTTCCATGCAATCCTGCCTATGTAAGTACTAAGATGATACATTTGGTCACATTCAGCTTAAATGAACTAGAATCCTGATGGTGTTTCAATGAAAGTCTGAACTGTTGAGTCTTTTCCAATGTATGTAAAACGTTCCCCAAATAATGCCTGTGTGTCGGTTTGAAGAGAAACTCATTGTTGCAACAATCCAGATGGACCTTTTAAGGAAAACGGTGGAAACGTATCAATATAATTATTTTCAAATCCTTTTTTAAAGCGAGACAATGCAACTTATACCAAAGGGTGGCCACTGTGGCCAAGGGGCAATTACAGGATAATGGCACATTTAGTTTCCTTTCTTTACCTCAGATACTCTTGAGTTGATTGCTTTAAAGACAGCCAGGTTACCACAGGATGATGAAGTGGAGCTGGAAACGATGAACCTCTCCTCGTGAGGTCTTGCTGTCTTACGCGTTTTTTTGTTAAATCATTTAAATGTTTATTTGTGACCTGCTGTAACATGGGGGAACAGTAACACAAGACACAAAGTCGGCATGGCCTCATCAATTTCAGTTACGCAACAATACATATGTCAAGTTTTCTAATATTGACTAACATTGGGTAGCAGAAAAAAAGGCTTTTTTTTTGCCTTTTTTTATTTCATAGTACAGTTGAACATAGTCAAGAAACGGGTAGTGGGAGGGGAACCTGGGGATGCTGCACGTGTTAAGGACTAAGTACATGTGCCTACCGCTCTACCAGGTAAAGTATCGGGGCGCCCCATTTTCTACAGTTTCAAGATAAAAAAAAATGTTGTGCATTAAGTTGTATTTCCCGTTTTTTTAAATGAGCAAACAAAAAACCCTTGAAGAATGCAGTTTAACGGTTCAACACTTTCTTTTAATATAATTAGCATTATGTTCCGTTCTTTACCGGTTAGCTATGATGCAGGATTAACAATATGTTTGTTAGTAAAACGCATACATTTTCACAAATGTCCATAGTAAATGTTTGCATACCTAACCTTTGGTCACACAATGATAACACTCGCATGACTACATTCGAACCTCTTGGTTGTCGTACTGTAAAAAGCAAACAATAAATCAGATATTTATAACTTGAGCCATCACCCTGCCTCTCAATTCCAATTGCCAATTTGGAGCGTCGGCATTGAGCAGGTGCAGTCCACGAGAGCAGTGAATCAGCGGAACTTTCGCCCTGCGTGTGAAACATCACCTGATTCAGAGCACTCACCCTCTACCTCCTGCCATTTTCTCGCAGGCCCATTGAACCCGTCTTCCTGCCTCCCTCCAGCTGGTGTCTCTACCACACACCAGATGGCTCGGATTGCCTGAAAAACGTTTACCCTTTCAGTGTGAACGTGACAGATTCTTTGCCAAGCGTTCACATCCTTTACCACCAGTATGGAGGTGGCATGGTGGCTTAGTGGTTAGCACTGTCATTTGACAGAAACAAGGTTCAGTTCTTGTTTTTGTGTGGCCAGTTTAATGTTCGCCAGATTTCCTCCCACTATTAAAAGACCAGTAATTGATTTTCCTTCATATCAGAGTGTTGTTGGCTCTCCATGTTTGCCCTTTTTGAAGCGCTGCTGCCCTGCCCCTGGTTCCTTGACTGCAGCCCAAAGTTTTATGGGATAAATTCCATCCCTGAATAGAAGTAGGTAAACGGAGCATATGCAGGCACGAGGGAAAGTTTGAGTAAACTGGATATTCATGATGTCGCTACTGACTCTGAACATGGCAAGCACCCGCAAACAACCCACAGATAAATTCGAAGTCGACAAGTATCTTTCGTCCTACATTAAAAAAACAAAACAATAACTTATTTCAGCTACGGTTCAGCAATGATCGACTGATGCAGGGATCTCTGAACCAGAAATGACCTACAATGATTTTTCTGTTTTTTGTTTTCTCCATTTTTATGGACCTTTTTTATATCGTCAAGCAATGGAGTTCCACACACAACAGTCAACAATGTCATTCCCATCCTCGTTTTAACATTTACTTAAGAGTTTTCCTTTTGTAATATGACGGACTTTGTACATAAATGAATATCTGATCTATTTTAAGGATGACATCTTACACTGAGTATAATTACCCATGAAGGTTTCTGTTCAATTCGATATTCAAAATGTATAAAATATATCACAGTCGTGTAATTATAAAAATGTGTAATGACTAAATCAATAAAACACTAGAAGTTGAACTTGTATTGGCAGAGTATAACATTTAAATAGTTAAATCAATGAGAGGAGATTAGACAGACATGCTTTAAAAATACTTGAGTTATGAATCAGAAGCTCACAGGGAGAAATTACAAAAATATCCTTTATATATTTTTGAGAGACTAGATTGTTGGTTATTAATTACAATAAGAAAACATCATTATAATACTACTCTATCGACGTATCTTTTGTTGCCCTTGTGAACGTACGTATCCTGTTTTTAATTTGGCATTTTTGCAGCCTACCACACTATTGGACTGCAGGCAATGTAACAAATGGCAGAAGACTTTAGTCTAAAAGTTCTTTTAAGGCTTAATGTCCCAAAATGTAGAAAAAATGGCGCCCCTACTAAAAGTTTGAGTTGCCAAATGCACATAACAAGACATAATGGAACATGATAGCTAGTCACAACCTAAAGTTACATGGCATACACATTTGAACTGGAACAAAAATACAAAAATAGACCAGAATGTGAGACCACATAATGGTGTAAGACCTTTTTATTTTACACAAGACATGACACTGGCCAGGACAGGACATCTAATTATCTGACCTTTTCTCACAGTCAGACCAGTGGCTGAAACACAGACACTTCACTAGTAATACAATGTCAAGGACCTGATCTGTGTCACGACTATGACTAGTAAAGTTCAAGTCTCGAGGATTTTAATTACACATCCAAGCGATGTGAACAGATTCATCTTTTGTTCTCATTGCCTTCTATTTCACTTTGCAAACTTTAAGGCAGTTGGCTCCAAGTACAGTTGAGTTTGTTTATTTATTTGTTCCTAATGCTACAGTAACTATACATCTGATCATGTGTAGCTTGAAATATTCACTCAAACAGACTTTCACAACCTCCATAATTTGGGACCATTATTACACTTAAAGAAAAACGAACAATAAGCTTAGGTTGGCTGGAATGTAAAAATATATTTATTATTGTTGTATTGTAATACACTACTGTGGCATGAAACAACTCTGTGGAGCATTTTATAATTAAGCAGAACATGGATAATATGATCATTATTCTTAGTCATCCTTGTCATTCTTATTTTGGAAATAACACTGTTCATATGTAGCACCACTGTTTTTATATTTTAGGCCAAAAACCTAAACTGTATGCACATGAGACCGTGCTTGAGCTCTGCCCCAAATTTGCCAATGATATGACCCAGATGGGCAATCGTCTCCTGTTGTGCTCGGCTGAGAGTGCACAGCTCAGCCATTGGGGTTTCAGCGGTGATCATCTGGCTCCCGATGATTAGGGTTGAGGTGATTGGAGATTTTGCTTTTATCCAAAAGAAATGACCGGGTCCTCTGAGAGAGCCATTATAGAATGTCAAGAATGTTTTCCTATCAGCTTCCACAACTCTCCAGCACCCAGGAGTAGATGGGGTAAATTGAAGTGCCAAAGTTTTTCTTCCTATTTTTTTTTTTTTTCTTTATAAAATACCTCCTGGACCTGATGAACCACGAGGCTGAAAGATGTCTGAAGGCTATGCAAACACCCGGGGATACAGTGAAAGCCGTAGAAACTTCCAGATTGACAAAAAAAAAAAAAAAAGCCATAATACTTTCCTTTGCTTCATACTGCTGTCTATCCCGCTTTGCAATACCCGAGAGGGATTGAGAGGAAGCATGAAAATGATATCCGTGGTCTCTCTGGAGTTCAGCAGATGTCGCGCCTGTGGTCCAGAATTTTTAGTAGAACTTAAGCAGAAGTGCTGGAATATGTATGTGTGTGTGTGTGTGTGTGTGTGTGTCTGTGTGTGTGGCCAAAAACAAAAAGGGAAGGTATGAAGCCTACAAAAGAGAAAAAAAACAAAACAAATGTGGGTTAAGCGTGTGGATTCATGTTGCGTGTCTTGTGTGTCGTGTCTGCTGAAAGTCAAGCTCGCGTGTACCAGAGCGTACGATTGGACACTGTCATCATAAAAGATACTCCTCACTGATTGTACGTTTACGACTTTCTGCCGGTTTCCCGTTGGCATTTTATATGGAATACTTTCATCAATACCTAACAATTCAAAGTATACTGGAGACTCCCAGCTGGCGCGTGACAGAACATGCGTGCAAGACGAGATATGATGGAAATGTGGTAATTGAAGTGTTCTGCAGAATGTCAAGGCTGACTTGACGTGAGCTGTTCGACGTGATCCCTGGTCAGACTTGTAATGGGAGCAAGTGAGCGGTTGTTTATGTTTAATTATGAATGGCATTACCTTGAAATTAAATGTCTAGATTCCAGTTGTATTTACCACAGCCTGTGGGAAATTTTAAAGAACTTTTTTTGAACATTTTTGAGTAGTGGCTAGATGCTCGATTTTTCAGGTGAAAAGAAATCGCAGTTTATTCTCCACATACATGTGCATTTTTGATCTAGGGCAGTTTTTCATGATTTGTGCTAGGCCACAGTTCCAAGGGAATTCTGATGCTGCGGCATACAATTATATTGCAGACAAAAGTGCGCTTACAACTTATTTTTTCAACGCGAGAATGCCCCTATGCACAAAAAAACAGCCCGCAATCAAATGGGTTATGGTGTGGAAGAACCTCACCTGCACAGAGCCCAGACGTAAACCCCAGCCAACACCTTTTGAGATGAATTGGAGTAACACCTGCTGCCCACCTTGCTCATCAGTGACCCGCCTCAATAATGCTCTGTATAGGAGCAAATCCCTGTATCAGGTTTCCAAAATCTTGTGTAAAGTCCTTCCAGTAGACTGTTGTAGCAGCATACGTACAGTAGTTACGCTCATGGTTTGTTTGCATATCCACATACTGTCAGCCATGCCGTGGAGTTTTGTTTGACGCTTTGATTTAAACTCTGATTCCCAAACATCCATTTAATGGTACATGCTTCGACATACACGTGCAGTCAGTTGCCAAGTTATTGGGCACACCTATCTAAAACCAAAGTGGTCTAATGCAACAGTCCTGCAATAAATCCTACCTTCACGAAGGTCATCTTGACGGTATCAGTTTATACAGAGGTGTTCCTGTTATTCAGCCTAACCCTCAGTGATATAAATGGGCTAGACAAAAATAATAGAAAAAAACCTGTCTGTTCAATGCAATACAATTCAACAGCATCACAAACCACCGCTTCCAATTCAGTGATTTCCGACGTGGCCAAGAGGGTGGTAGCAGCGTTTCAACAGGGTCCACGATCTCAAAAACGATGAATTCGACCTTCAGCGGGAAAAAAACCCACTATTGAATATGCAAACTCGTTTCCTAATGATGTGCTGTTCTGCATGCACTGTTCCATACATTGACCCTATAAGCCAATATGTCCCTCATAACAATGAGCAGAAGGAGACAGGTGGCCAGCGACCTGTGAGAGCAGGTCCCTCCGGATGCTGGCTGATGATGGTGAAAACATGGATGGGCATTGTATTAATCCAATTCCATGGCAGTAAGGTGGAAAATCCAGCAGCTGTCTGAGCTTTATATAGAAGAGCCTAGGGCATGAGAAACCTGCAGTGATTCAAATGGCACAAAGGCACTGGGCCTGAAATACACCACTCTTCCCCTGGCATATAGATTTCCCCGGCTGCTTTTTGCCTTTCTCTTCCCCTCTCAGCAACACTCTGCTTAATTTTACATTCCCTCCAATTTGCTCATTTGCTGTCTCTTATACTCTGATGGCCTTTCTGCTTATTTCTCTGCATGCAGTTCCTGTCTTTCATCTTCTCCTTACAACCCAATTGCTTGTGCAGTCACAGCCCAAATCCATCCTTTTTTCCCCTCCCATCTCCTCAGTCACTCGTGCTGTCACCTTGTCCTTCTCTGGTCTTTGCTCTCAACGGGGACTCTCAGCAGTCTTTAGGGGTGCTGCATAACTCTCAATGGGGAGTGAAGGCGCAGCTAAAAGAATATCGATGGGTACATTTCTTTCTACTTAATGAAGATGCTGTAATATATCTGCAGGGTTTGATAAGGTTGCATATAATAATTTCTTTTCAAGATGAAGTCTTAAGATGAAGTCTGTGCTAACAATTCAGACACACACACATAGAGACACACACTTGTTTCAGCCGTTCAACAATGGAGGGCAATGACCAGCACCACAAAATATTTCAGTCGTAAAGGCTAATGAGCGTCATTCTCATGCCAAGAAGGCAAATGACCATAATGGTGACCATAATTACAGTACTTTGCATCACAATCCTGCATATTGCCTCTTCACAAAGCAACTAAGAGCTGGATATTGAAGCCAACGGGAAAGTGGAAGAGGACACAATTTTATGTAATGCCATCTATTTGCTCTGACCAAAATGGCTTCATTGCAAGTTGTTGGGACAGCAGATAATCTTCTCACGGACATGGTAACAAGACGGTGAATCAACTGTTGTGTACAATGTGTTATGGTGTCAAAAACTGATTTAATTGATTTTATTGTGACTCCTCGAGGTGATTATTATTATTATTATTTTTTCAAAAATGAGCATATTGAGAAGAGAACGTAAAAGGCAGGAACCAGACAAAAGATCTACACTGTATAGACGGCTCGCAGTAAACTTAACGGAGCAAAAGTTCATCCGACTTTCTCAAGTAAACATCATAGAGCAGGCTATAACGTGATGACTGAGATGGTTGTACCTGTATGATTGGTAATCAATCTTGTACCAGACTTTACTAATCAGCGCTGTGTCTTTAATAAAAAGGGTTACAAAAGTAAAATGGAAAACCTCTTTTGTCCGTTTTTTTTTGTTTTTATTTGAGAATTTGATCCAGAACCTGGCAAAGTTGTTGCATGTGCGCAGCTCTCCAGTCTTTAAGTCAATACGACTCATAACTTTTTTTCCACTCGCGTCTCTTCGCTTCAGATTTAGTCTCCGTCTGAGTGCTCTGGCTCCAAAAATGGAAAATACGGCAATACTCAATATCTTGGTTTCAATGGGTGAAGCTTTCACCATTTTGTAAAATCAGTCGTTTACTAAATGTCTCTGTTGGACCCATGGATTTATTAATCAAATTTGGATAACATATTCCAACATGGCCCATTCATTCAAATTAAAATTGCTCACATAGTGCACAAGTAAAAAAAAAAATAATAATAATAATTTTCTTGCTTCCTGCTTTGCTTTAGTGTTTAGTGGCCCTCTGCTCATAAGTGTTTGTCTCCCTGTTACTCACTCCTGCTCAGCCCATTGGGACTGTTATTAAGCTATTAAAACAACCATGATAGCCTCTGGGAAAATTGTACAAACGGTAAATCTTCATGGTTTAAAAAATGAATAATGGAAAAAAAGATTTGATCTTATTTGCTGTTCAAAATGTCTTGTCAGTTTATTTTTTATAGAAATGTCTTTTATGATGGAGGTCTAAGGGGAAAATGCTATTGTAAATGGAGGGGAATGAAGTTTATTTTTCTTTCACCAAACTGTCAGAGCAGTGGTTATAAAATGTTTTGATCTACAAATGGTGGGCCCTGCAGACGAGGTTTGGGAACCACTGGGTTACAGATTTGGGCAGCAATAAGGGGAAAAGGTCACGAACCATCGCTTTGGCATAACAATAAGCGGGACTTCTGATGGTCATCGTCGCATTATGTCTCTCCTCTATGCCTGGCCACTTTAAGCTTTAGAAAGTTGGAATGTCCTCCCCCCTCGTTGTGTCACTTCCTTCTCCTCTGCTAACAGTTATGACCTTTCATCTCTACCGTACCAATAATTGCTGTGCCTGAGGTACTGAGCTTTAACGGGCAGAGAGCAAGAGAATGAAAAGAATGATCGAATGAGCGAGGGAGACAAAATATAGCCGTTGCCCTTACCTCGAACAGACCGCTGCTGCCGGCCCAACCCCCCTCCTCTCCTCCATCTCTTGTCTTTTTTTTTCGTTCCCCCTCCCTCGTTCCTCTACCCTCATCTTTTCTCATTTCGATTGAAGGCTAATGTTCAGGTGTCACATGCCTCTGCCTCGTGAGCCCCATGTGAGCTCCGATTTTTTTTTTTGCCCCGTAGCAGCAAAGACTTCTCATTTCACGGTGGAACAAAAATGGTACACGCACAAAACAAATGAGGGAAAGGTTAATGTATTCCACACACCTTATCTACATTGAAAGACGACGTTCCATCTTGTCCACACAGCTCCTCCTATAAGACTGAACTCCGACAAGCAGACAACATACCGGCTCCCCTCGCTTACTTAAATGATGCACTCAGAGAGAACTAATGCAATGACTGTTTTCCCTTGCCAGTGGACCATAGTGAGCCTATTAAAATCACATCGCTACTTGCCTTCCTCTACAATGTGCCCCTCATTAAAAGCCCATGGCTGCATTAAATGAACAGGCCTGAAGACAATGCTGAGAACTCATGGATTGGACCTGATTATAATATCTAAAATGACCTCCTAAACACCATGACCGGTTATATCAACAGACGCTGAAGGGATTCATCAGCGCTATCATACTTTTCCTTTTCATGGAGTGGCTTGAGGAAAATCATGAGCCGGTCTCGGTCGGGCTGCATTAAAGGCTTCGCACAATTGCTGTCGTGATCGGGAGAAAAGAAGACCACATCTTGAAGGGAATGATTACTCACTCCAGCGTGTGTGGGTGCGCGCGGTACACGCTGCGAGCGCAAATCTGTGGAATGCCAGGGTACTCGCACAGCAGTTGGTTGCCAGGTGGGCACGTTGCTTTTAATGGCATTGACCTGTGAGACAGAAGAGCACAAGTTTCTTTTTAATGTTGCACAATGAGGAAGTGGGAGACTCGCGTTACGTAATTGAGAGTTCACATGAATGCAGAAATGGAAATGTCACCCAACTGAAAGCAGAGGCTGCTTTTTTTGAGATGAGGTTCATTTTTATCCCATTCATCTCGGCCTCTCCTTGGATGTAAAATTAAAACGACAACCCTGTCAAGGTTTCCTTAAACTTTAAACATTTAATTTATTACAGGCTCAAAGAATAAAGGCGTAGGTAGCACAATTTATTCTAACACTTTTAATCTCTGCCAATTTAAAATCCTCCTGGCAAATGATTGTGAGGTCCCTAAAGAAGATATATGAGCCTGCATACTTAACACCCACTCAGCGGCTTCACAGTACAGGAACTTTCATTGTGATCAGTTTTTTTTTTTTTTTTTTTTTTTTTTTTTTTACCATTGTGTTGTCATGATCTGAATTTTAAAGTACAAATCGAATGCACTCAGTCAACGTGACCTGTTTGTACGGTGCAAAATACTCCTTGTGTGTGTTCTGCAGCTTTTTTTAGATGCCGAAGTTATGATGTGGTTAACGGAGATGTTTTAAAATGTGAACAGATCAAGCATGAAATTGGTGGAAATCCTATCTTGTCATCAGGGTTCAACTCTATTTTTATTTTCTAATTAAAGCTTCTATCCTACCTTAGTTTCAGGCCACTTTAAAAACAATTGACAAACTGTCTTTTAAAGACTGTTGCGGTATTCCTTTTTTCTCTGTGAAGATGCGGACCTGGCATATGAGGACATGTTTCTTATTAGGGGTTTAGACAAGTCCAAGCAAGCAGAACTTACTTGACCACTTATTGACAGCTTGCAGTGTTTCTGCAGAACTAATTTAAATTCAGGAGTTTCACAGGAAGGAAATTACCGCCTTTTGTACACGAGAGGAAATGGGAACAGAAAATGCATTATTAGACTATTGCACTTCCAATATAGAGGCACACAGGGGTCTTGCACATTTTATAGTAATGAAGGTTTTTATTTTTTATTATTGCCTATATGAAAGCCAAAACACACAGATGTGATACCAACAGCCAAAATTCCTCCCGTCCAATGGGTACAAAAAGGAAAGGGTTACAGTTGCAGGGTAATTCTGTATGTTTGTATGTATAACTGTGTGGGATGTAAAACTATGTCCTTGTTTCAAATAGAATTTAAAAATAACAATTAAACGTTGTGGCAAAATGGGTTACATTCAAAGTGGTGATATCAAATATGGTCCGTGAACTGACATCAGGAGGGTTGTGCAGGCAGGTGCCTGTGAATGCCACTAAATGACTCGTCTGTTATTAGCATTTAACCTACTGCAGAATTTTTCCGTTTTCGTGATAAACCTGTTTTTGATTGATTTTTAATTATTGTACAGCAATTGAGTAATGAAATGAATAATAAAGCAATGACTCTCTGACCTGTGAGAGTGCTTACTCATTTTACCACAAGGAGAAAAACATACGATCGTTTATTGAATTAACAAGAGAAGAAAAGTGCTTAAATGACCACAGTCCAGGACATACATTTTTTATAAAAAAAATAAAATAAAAAATATAATTTTAAGCAGTAGCCGGATGGATTGAGTTGAACTAAATGGCCTCAGGTACAATTGAATGACATGTGTTGACCCGGGGGGGGTCGAAAGGTCCTGAGGTGGTTTCCGTCTAAGAGGGAGCAATTCCTATGGCAGCTCTGTCGAGCAAACCATACTGTTCTTTCTCCAGCTGTAAAATTCAGATCAGGCATCATTGTACAAAGGATCTCTGGGGAAAATGGGATAAGGCTTATTATGGATCAGCAACTGAAAAAAACACAAAACATTCTTGTTATATGTTGAAATAAACCCTATTTTGAATAGGCTATGGTCTTTGCTGGTGGGTGGGTGGAAGTTGAAATATTACCATCAATACCATTATTATAAAGTATATGAGGAGTTATACATTGAATCCTTAGAACGAAGCATTCAACCCAACAAATGATTTATTCCAGATAACTATGGATCAGAGTAACTAAACCACATCAATCTCCTCTCAATACAGTTATTCTCTGCCGTTATCATTGCTCTGTGCACGTTGGCTAATGATCCATCCGGTAACTTTGTGACGCTGGATAATATAAACAATGAACTACAGTTGCTACAGTCAGAAACGGGAGGAATGGTTTTACAAGAAAACTCTCTGCACGGAAATGATCCTGAACTGGAGGAAAAGAAAATGCTAATAACGCCGATATCAGGAACTGCCTCTGGAAAAAGACTCATTGACATACAATTCATGAGATCCTAATTAAATGGGCTTTATTTCTGAGGCTCACACAATATGCAGCCTCCTCCGCTTGTTCCTTGCCCGCCAGTCTCTGGATTCTCTCTCCAGTGGCCCTCAGGTCAAAGAAATGACTGTGATAAAATGTCATGATGAGAACAGAAAAATGTCATTCTTGTTAGTAGTGAAACGTGACATGAAATGTAATTCTTGTTTGCGTCTCTCTCACACACAGACACAGACACACACAGATCTCCCTGACCTATCAATATGAAAAAGAAATCCCTCTTTGACATGTGTGTGCATGTACACACAGACACATTCTGGCATATATCAAAAAATAGATACACTCAAGCGAGCACACACATGCATGCACATACACGAAGCAGATTAATCCGAGATAAAATGTCCAGTATTTCGTCAGCTAAGTCAACAGTGACAGTGAAAGTGCGCACACACACACACACACACACACAAGCACATAACACACCCCACATCCTCTGCTACAGTTTAGTCGGTGTTGTCACAGAGTGCTTGTAATGAAGGGAATTCATTAGGCGGTTGTTGTCACATGAAGACAGAAGCAGGTTGGAGGGAGACATGTTTAAGGTGAAGATGGTGTCTGGAGACTGCAGCCAGCTGCCAGACACATGGCCGTGTGAAACATGGGCTGAGCAAAGAGTTGGAACAAGCTCTAATGCATGTCTAGAACATACAGGGGTTACACGGTTACATCAAACCACAGCGGCGTGGCTCTGCTAGTTTTAAACGTCTGTCTGTTGAGGCATTCACGACATCGGTCATCGCCCGACGTCTTTCCTTCAGCGTCACCATGAGGCTTTGGTCTTCAGGGGAATGCGTCTGCAACTATTAGATACATTCACGTGCAATGTCGTTGATCCGTGGAAATCGAGGGTGCCTGGAGGACTTTGTTGATCGTCTGACTTTTCATCTAGTGTCAACATCAATTTGATGGATTGGCTAAAAATAAAAAATAAAAATTGTACACGCATTCCTGGTTCCCAGACAATGTCCCCCCTGACTTCTCTTCTAGTACCACCATGAGGTTGAAAATGTTGGTTTTGAGTGAAACTAATGATTGCAGTGACATTTGGTACGGACATTCGCTGTTCACTCAAGCCTCCTCCAGAATTATTTCTAAAAACTCACCCGTCGGCCTCGGCTCTATTTTTCGGTAAGATCTAATTTGCAGTTGTTGGCATGCTTGCAGTACACGCTAAACAAGGACTGTGAACATTGTTAACGTTAAACCTGCCAACCATTAGAACGCATGTTAGCATGCAGACGTTACGTGCACAGTACGGTCTATTGGCGGCACTAACATCGCTGTGGACTCTTAAGTCTAGAAGTTTTGGTCCATGACCTCCAAAATATAGCAAGATGATATTGGAATTGCCATCGCCGTGGTATCAACATTCTCTCGAGTGGTGAACAGTATTACACTTGACAACTTTCATCTTCTTCCAGTGATTCAGCTGACTTGTCTGACATGTTCCCATAAATCCAGATATTTTCTTCGTGTTCACACATCTCCATCTTATTAAATGTGTGTAGCGCACATCACACACACCCACACACAGACCTCTGAGCATTAAGTTAAATATATAGAATAAATGCTGTTATTTGCCACCTCACAGAGACAACTGCAGCCTGTACGTCGTGATTCATGAATATACTAACCGATGCAAAAACAGCCTCATGGATAATTAAGTATTTTCTATGGAAAAAGCAAAAGTTCTGTTTCTGTCAAGCAGCTGGGGGTGAGACATTTGTTGACACGAGGGAAACACTTGCCCTTCAAAAACAGCAAGCCTCTTATATGACAGCGTGCAACAAAATGTGCATTTTTGGCAGTCTAAATTGTAGCTATCAAAGCTGTTTTCATGGATTTGCTTCTCAAAGATATGTCTGTCACTGCTACGCTGACACTGATGCACTTTTCATTGAGTGTCATTTGTGTTTTCGCTTTTTTTTTTCTTCTTGACTAAATCACTATTTGTTCAGAGGCAGACTAGGGAAAAACAAGTCATTTGCATACCCTCTCCCCCCCAAAAAAACACACACTACTTCCTTGTGGCTTTTCTGAGCTGAATAATGATCGTGGAGGAAACCGACGCATCTTTGGACTAAAACCTGTAGCTAAGAACTACCCTGATAGAAAATATAATATTCAGTTTTTATCATTTAGAAGAGATGCTAGCATTGGGACACATACGTTTCTAAAAAACCTAGGAGGGATATTTTTTTTTCCCAAGAGAGAGATGCTTACTAGTATTATGCAATGACTGTAAAAACAACACACTGATGCACATAAAAATAACAACTGACGACAGGCATATGATTGAATTCATGGAGAAATCCCTGTGTAATATGTCTGCATTATATGCAAATGTCCTCAAAGGAATGTGTGTGTGTGTGTGTGTGTGTGTGTGTGTGTGTGTGTCTGCTATACCTCCCTTCTCATAGCCATCAGTGTCTGCATCCTAAAAAAAAAAAAAAAATAGGCTTTGTTTCAATGATTAATAAAAGTGAAGCAAGTTCCCCCAACCGCTTCAGAGGATTTACTTTTATGGTTACGATAGACCCAACGTTATAAACTGCCGTCCATGTGAGCCGCCAGTGTTGATGCCAAATTTATGGGCTTAATACATAGATTAAAAAATCTCCAAGGCGAGGCGTCTTTCGCAACTCACAGCATGCAATTAGCAAAGAATAACAATGCCATGTGGCGTGTAATTAGAAACGGGGATCAACCTCCTCCCCACTTATTACGGAGCCCTGACCTCAGCAAGTACCAAGAAAGTCACTTTAAGACCGAAAAGGCAGCAGCAACATCAGAGAAGCTGTGTCATTTTAAAAAGCGCTCTGACCTCAAGAAGCCCTGACCAATGGATCTGCCAATAAAGTAAAGTTGTGAGAAAAAATTAAAATCAAATGCCCACCATTTCCCTAGCTGCTAATATGTTTACATCAAGAGGCATTTGTCCAATAGCCGTTTTAATTGCGCCTTCCTTTTTATTGTTTACCCTGCAGTTAAATCCACTTTGCCTAATCCTAAAGAACCTTGGTCATATTTCCCCAGACAAAAAGCAGCTGTTGCTATAGGCTTGTTTTCACATTAACCTCTCATGCCCCGGTTCCTCGCGTCTACTGCTTGTGTTCACAAAGCTTCTGCTCATTTTACGAGTAGATTCACATTATTTTAAATGGCGTTTGCACCTTGTTGAACTTTCAGTCTGGAAAATGTGAAAGAGGAGTGATTTAGCATACAACCGCACAGATCCAATCCTACACACACAGACCATTACCCCTCAGCTTCTCGCATAGCATCAAGTGTATACTTCTCTCAGTAACATGATGACATGATGATGATGAATGCTGGCAGCAGTGTCACAGTAAGTGTAACTCTTATCTTCTCTGCTCCATAAAAAGATGAGAAAGTTAGCTGCCACAACCGAGGTCAAATTGTGTATAACTGAAGCATTTGTATTTAACTTGCACACATTCAATGTTAATTGTGACCTCTTACTGTGCAACCCGAGTAAATGTATGTTAATGTTGGTTTTGCCAAAACCAGTCCTTTTAACGCCCACGCAATTACAAAGGGCATAAAGGAGAAATGCGAGTAATACATGCACTTACACTTGTCAAAGTTATTCCATAAACTGTGAATAAGTAGAATTTGTGCATTGGAATGCTAATAAGATAAGATGGAACTTTATTTATCCCGAGGGAAATTGTTGTGCAACAATTGCAATACATAGTAGGAGACAGAATAAGATGCAAAAAATGTACGAAAATTTACAAATCGTGCAAAATGTTTTATTATATTAAAATATATTGTTGTATAAAATATTTTATATATATATATATATATATATATATATATATATAAATAAATAAAATATCCGACTATTTTACACAATGAATCGGTATGTTTGTTACCAAATATACTGAGTCACTGTGTCACATTTTCCCATTTTTCTCTCTAACTTAAATCAGCCAGAGGTTTACAGTAAGTTTGCAGTTTTCAGTCTCTCCCTGAACTACAGTAAGTCCGTACTTCTGTGTATGTCACATGCCTGCAGCTGCTTCACAGTTAAGTCCTCGACACAAAAGTCTAAATGAATGCATGTGCTGAAAGGCCCTTACTGTGAAGCAGCTGTTCCAGATGCATCACATACAGACGATCGCAAGGGCAGTGCAGTTTAAAAAAAAAAAAATGATAATAATAATGTTGCTACTTGCTTTTCATAATGTTGATTTGATGCGCTGCTTGTTGACCCGGCCTTTCATTAAAGAAGACTTTCTGTCTGACGTGGTTGGACAAAAAGCGTGTGATGAAGGAAAGAGTAGAGACAAAGAAGAGAAAGAAATCAAGAGGGTTTTTCCAAAGTTGAGTACTCCCCTTTTACAAAAGGTCATGGTGAAGCGTCAACAGCTTTTTAAATTTCTCTATTTATTTCGTTTTGTTTTTGTATTCTTTTTGAAAATGTACTCCTACACGTCCGCACAAACGTCGTGCACAGCGTCACGCCCAATTCAACATCTGCAGAAAAGAGGCAATTAGTTGGCGGAAGTACTGTACGCGTTGGTTAATCGCCCATGGAGTGGTCTTACAGACAGATTAGGCCTTGTAGACAAACATGATTTTTATTTATTTTTTTTATCCTTGAATAGATGAGTGTAGTGCAGAACAGGGCTCAGTTCATGTCCATCGGTCCGGCTTCTTAATTTGAAAGCTCATTGCCCCCGACACGCGGTCACACCGTCACTGATACTCTATAGACACCGAAGCTCACACAGATGCACGCAGCTGTATCAGTCATAATTAAACTGCCTCCCTGACGGGGCCTCTGAGATTTAAAAAGTCTAGGAATTTCACCCTCACCTTCAGCAAAGTGCACTTTTCAGACATTGGAGACGGAGACAAAAGTCCCGTCAGATCCTTCCGGTTGCAGTCAGCTGGAGGATTAGACGGCTAATGTTAATAGGGTAACCCCGCTCTTTGCCTTAGAAAACTTAACTTAACTTAATTACCATACAAAGATGCACGAGAGGACGTCTTTTGACGATTCATGACTGTGGGCCGGGCTGGACCAGCAGGACTCGCACACAAGGATTGGCACAGACCAAGGCTGAGATCATCGCAGCTCGACTGGATGTTCTTGAGGTGTAGAGGGTACAGGATCTGATTACACAGAAGCTGTTTGCTGCATAAACATGGCACACATCTAATGCACCAGATGTAGTGTGACTATCCCTTGTGATATTCTGGAGAGCTTAAACAGATGGCAGCAGGAGAGCAACATGAGCTGCTGACATTAGCTGCTGGCTTTGACAAAGTCAGAGTTCATCCCGTAAATAATTCTGTAAAGCCCAAAACCAGCCATATATACGTTTTTTAGTTAGTAATTTTAATTAAAACCAACTATCTGCATTTTATGATCTAATCCCATCTCTGCTGAGACCTTGCCACTCATAACCTCTTCAAAAAAAAAAAACTTTCAAACAATGATTATGTGTCAAACCGTTTTGCTTTTATCCACGAGTTTAGTTCGAATTGGTCTATGGTGTAAAAAGTATATATTTGCAATTTATTTGACGACAGGATCGGATTCACGTTACCTGACAGCAGTAATCTTGGTGTACCCATTGATGCGTCGTATACCGGCCGTTTAGATTTATTGTTTGCCCCGAATTACACTGATTCTAGAGCCGTTTTTTTTTTCTTTTTGGCTGATCAATGCCAATCACTCCAGATACCTAATTTCCTTTAACGTGACATAACCTTTGTTTTATCTAGGTATACCTAATAAAGTGTTGAGTGTAAGTAAGTTAACTAATGTTTGTTGTTGAAACAAACTTCAGATTCTCACTCGCTAACATCTCAATGAGCTACATCTTGGTAAACTTGGCATTAATAGTTTTAACTGTCTTATAAGCTGCTTAGAGCTAGTATTAGGAAGTTAAAAAGGTCAAAAATGCCTCTAATCAGAATCAGAAAACCTTTATTCGTCCCACAGCAGGGAAATTTACAGCGCTACAGCAGCAAAGGGACAGTGCAGATTAAGGTTAAGTACAAATGTATAGGTACAAGATATAAGTACAAAAAACACAACAACAAGTAAGTGGCAGGTTAACATAATACATTAAGTGAACATGTGCGAATAAAACTCTAGCAGCCAGTGGTAACAATAATACATGGTAAAAAGAGATATATTGCACATTCGTATTGCACGTTATTGTATTGCACAGTAAGGAATAGTAATCAATAGTACGGGGTGTATTGCACATGAGCGGAGGAACAGTGGTGTTACATTGAGTGTGTGGTGGTCTACCAGGGGCCGTGGTGATTGTATAGTCTGACAGCTGCAGGAAGGAAGGACCTGCGGTATCTCTCCGTGTGACACCGCGGGTGAAGCAGCCTGTCACTGATGGAGCTGTTAACTTATGAACAGTATAATTAACTAATTAACAATAAATAAACTGTAATATCTTTTCTACTGCTGTGAAAACCTTTCCTTCAAAGAACTGCATTCAAAGTTTCTCACCAAAAAGTATATTTTACAAGGTTACAGGCTGATAACGATGGGCGGCCGATCAATCGGGGCATCCCCACTCTAATTCTTTCTACTAGACGTTGTAACCCAATGTGGCATTTTTATGAAAGCTCGAAATTGCCAAGTCATTTAGATTGTTCTTTCTTTCTGTAAGTTCAAGCATTCAATGTGCTCTTCTATAGTAATTAAACTTAATGCAATGAGCAATATGGCGTTTTGCGAGTTTTTCTTGTGGGTCTTTTTAGGGTGATAGATGTTGCTATTTTACAGGGGGCTGAATTAGTGAGCGAGGGGGGAAATAAATACGTTTTACTGCGGGCTGAAATAAGTTTGTGCTTCTGTGTGTTTACCCGGGCAGAGACTGATGTAAGCTTGGGCTTATGAGGAACTATTTTAATGCAAATAATTTGAATGCTTTACTGCTGTATGACTTATCTTGACGGAGAGATTCTTTTCTCAGCTGTCCAATACCATTCCACATCTGGAGAACCACGTGTTTACGTGTTTGTCTAAACACCAGATGGTGGCGAATATAATGGCCCATATAGTTAAGGCAGTAACAAAGCTAATTTGAGATAAAAGTCAAAATTGTCCTGATGCAGTAAATCTTCTGCCTCTGCTTGGAACAACTCAAACAATAATGTTCAATCTGTTCCCCTCAAACTGAGAGCTTATGTCTACATCTCATTTAATCAACTTCATAATGACAAAATCAATCAACCATGTATCACTTATTAGCGCACGAGACACTTTAAACATTTAGTCAATAGAGCTAAACAAATAAAATGCACATTTCATTAACAGTGGACGCAGAAATCTCTAATGTTTCGAAGCCATTTCCACGGAAAATAATTGGGATAAACTGGATTTAATCAGATTGTATACTGGAATATCACCTGTGTATATAATTGGAGAGCGTTTATGTTTTTCAACTTTGCAAATGGGTAGCCTACTTCACATAGCTCAGACTAATTGATCTTGATTGCTGATTTGATTATTTCTCTTTCAGGATGTCAGTGGGAAATCATTTTTACTCGTATGCTTCTCATGCATGAGCACACAATGACGGAACTAAAAATAATGTGTCCTAGACGGTGTTATACTGTCTCGTCTCATTTGTCCCACTAAGCCCTGCTGAGAAAGTCTGACACTTTCTCATTTTATAAGACCGTGTAGAACTTTCTGTGATGAAATCTAACTGGAACAACTGCTCTCACAGGCCCCTCGGCTGTGACTCTGCTGGAGGACCAATAAACCCAAATGACAAGACACCAACCAAACTCTCTTTGGCTGAAACTCTTCCGCAATAAAAGAATAAGAGAACTTCTAGGCAATCAATTCAAAGTGCTTGTACTTGATAAGGTCCTCAGAGTTCATGTAGACGGGAGGAGAAGGTCTCTGTGGAAGGTCAGCAGCATAATTCAGTCATTCCCAGCTCTCTGGGAGATGGCACCACTTACAGAGCTGAATATCCATTCAAATATATAAGCCCCCGGGGCCAGCGGCTTCGGCGGTACACAGCCAAAGACGCAGAGAGAGAGAGAGAGAGACAGAAAACAGGAGAGATGGAGAACGAGAGGGCAGTGGAAGTCCATGTGTTCAGCGGGGTGGCTTTCAAGCGTAGTTAGTTCAATCAGGCATGTAACGCACGCAATCAGGGGTCATCGATGTGCATGACAGCAAATAGTACATGAAAACTTTGCCACTGATGTTTAACACTGATGAGCGACCGAGTTTCCCACTGTCTGGCGTTGCTTGGGATGCTGCAGGGTTTGCATTGTGAGAACTGTCAATCAAACTTCCAGAAACCCCATTTAAATTACTCCAAAGTTGGACCTTCGTGAGAAAGGCCTTTTTATTACTTGGAGTTGAAAGGAAAGTCGCTTCCCTCGAGCGAAATAAGAAGGGAAATCTAGAAGATGAGTCGGGGAAGAGCGATTCACATCCACCCCTAAGTGACAAGCGACATATCTTTCTGATTGAGAAAATGAATTGGTACATCTCCATCATGTGGAGTAACATGAGTGTATTGTTTTTTTTTTCTTTCTTACCATACTAATGTCATGTCTAGTACTCTTTTTTTCATAGTTGCAAACTATTAGTGTATCAATGAGAGATCCGTCCATGTTTCTATATTCTCCTAATCATCAAGATTCATAACCAACGGAGAAAAAAACAAACCTAATTTTTTTTTTTTCCCCAAAAGGGAAAGTGTTTAGCAATAAGATTCATGTTATTTGTACTATTTGATTTGTATTTAAATTGATAGCTGAAAAAAAGTGAAGTAAGTTATTCGTAATTTGTCCCCTTTTTCACTTTAAATATATTTTTAGTGCAGAGCTAATCAAGCACATGAACACAATTCAAGCTGTGATGTTAGTTGTACATCCGTTTCTTACTTCCTTCATCTTGCCACAAATATGCCCCCCCCCCCCCCCCCCCCCCCCCAGTACCTTAATCCGCATCAGCACTCGCTCTGTAAACAGGGGAATTTGTCTTGAATCATCTGTATTACTCAGTATCTGTAACTCGCTGTTTGTTGAAGCTGAGTGATGCTCAGTGTGACTCTAGTCATACTTAACCCGAAGATAAAACCCTCAGGTGACTTTGTTCTTAATCACCTCATGCAAATCATGTCATTAATGTTTTGTTTTTTTTTTTTTGCTTCAGATTACATCAAAGGCTCAGTCGTTTTTTTTAGGTGAAGTGTAATTGGCACAGAGTGTAGAGGCACAAGTGTAACTGCAGAAGTGTTGCGTGTCCTATCATCATTTATCAAACACTTGTGTAGTCATACATATGCATGCTGTCAGATGATGTTCCTGCATTGTAAATACCAAATGATGCTCCGAGAAAATGGAAAATGAATGTCAAAGTAAATTAGTAACCATCAACCCTATACAGCCATTGGCACATGTACATCCTGTATAGTATCATCATCATGAGTACTTCACGCAATAAAAACTTCAGCAGTTAATTTTTCTGCAGGGGTTTGTGCTCTAATGAATAGTACATGCTTTTGCTATTCAAGCTCTTTTGTTAATGTTACACTTCAAACAATTTGGGATTTTGACTCCCTGTCTTTCCGTTTTGATATCTGCGAACAGGAGAAGGAGAGCTAAAAGTAGAACTGCATGCGTTTTGTTTCCATGTCGAACATGATGACGTGGCTGCTCGAGGAAAGTCAATAAGACATGAGTTTGGCCATTTTATTTAACAGCAAGTCTATTTTAGGAGTCTTTGTGCGACCGGTTTGACATGTACACGCATTTGCTGACTGAAAAACTGGAATAACCAATCACATAGAACCATCCCTATGTTTAAGAAATGATCCAGTTAAATATTAACACAAAGATCATAAATCTGTTTTTTTTTTCCATTTCGGTCTGAACGTAGTCCTCGCCGTTCACGCTTGATGCGCTACGTTTCCACGACTGAAATTGCAAAACGTTTCAACAAACGAGCACATACAGTAGAACCTTGTCTTTAGAGATTATCCTCCCACCATTTGTTTGATTAATATAGGAATTTCAGTGCCAACCCTGCGGCCCCTTTCTGCTCCATCCTTACTAAAGTATAACAGATTTTCCCAACGGCACAGCTTTTTAACTACTAATAACTAGCAATGTGGTTGAGGCTTTTGTCATTTTGGCAGCGAATCTTGCTGTTTTTATTTTAATGGCCACACCACTTTGGAGTTAATTATTCCTACCTGTAGATGGCAGGTAGACACATTGGAGCTAAACACGTTATCCGTCCTCCTTCTTATTTGTTGTTCCCGCTACACGTCCTGTGAGTGCATAAGTACATACAAAAGCACATATTGATTGACGTATTAAGCATTAAGATTGTCATCCATGATAAAGCGCTTAATCGCCCGACATTATACTTGAGTCTTTGCACGTTCCGTGTGGATCTAACTGGCCTTGTCCACCTCCCACTGAGTCACCAGCTGTGTGAACTCCGTATACTCGACCACTTCTCCCCCGGCTAAACCTTTGCCATGTGACCTGCCCTTTTAAACCACCCGACCATGTACAGGCCATGCTGCACTCGTCGTTACTCTGATTTCATGACTGCACAGTGGACTTAATGCCAGCTGAGAACTTTCGCCGCCAACATTGACCCATCCTGCAAGAATTTGTGAACCGGAGCGACATTTTAACATTTTTTTATTTGCTTTAAATGTATCCAAAAATGAAGAAATGACGGTCTCACCAAAACGCATCGACATTCTCCCAACAGTCCTCCATAGCACAAGTGTTAAAATCGTCCAGCCCCTGCAAATACTAGGAAACTGTGTTTAATGACGGATTGAGATTAACTGAAAATGCAGATGTCATTGTGTAAAAGGCTCAGCAGCGTCTCTACTGCCTACATATACTAAGCTCCAAAGGAGTACATCAGAGAATATTGATGTTTTATTCTTCTCGTGTTGAAAGTAGTTCAACTTTTTCATTCATTTGCTGGTTTACATCCCTTATGTCAAAATGACAATAACCGACTGCAAGGTGTCGTTGACCTCTGTTCTAAAATGATTGGAAAAACCAGCTTAATACTGAGTGAGTCCTCAAAAAGCATATATGATTATCAATGACCCAATTCATGTACTCTACGGCTACTTTAAGCTGCTGCCCTCAGGAGTGCGTTTTAGATCGTCTGTATGTAAAACAAAAAGGACGTTTTGTTTTATTCCAGAAGCCATTAAACAAGAAATAGTCACTTCACCTTGTGGAGAGACTGATAAATGCACTTCAACGATTGATCTTCTACACTTTGACCTCCTGTTAGATATTGCTGCTGTAATCCTTATTTGTCATACTTGTATTTTTAGAACGTGTGCTTATGAATTGTCTGTGTATTTCTGTTTTGAATTGACTGTTAACCGCTGAACGAAGAATGAAGCCTCTCTGTTTTCACATAAAGTAATATTTATACGACACATTTTGTACGTCCGCTTTGTCTTGGATTTTGCAGAAATTAGGCGGCCGTGCACATCCATTTAAGGGTATACATAATAACCAGAAAAACAAAAGTGCCAACCCAAACTGTAATTTCTCTTGAGCTTATTGCATTCCTTCAGCTGTCCTTTTAAAATTGTAGTTTGGCAATGCACTTGAAGCTGTAACCACCGATGGTGACAGAAAAGCTGATGCAGAAGTTGTGCACTACGGCACGGAGGAGACGTAGGGAGGGGGGTGTGTGTGGAGGTTGTGACAGTCAGTTCATGCCCACAATGCACATGTGCTTTATTCCTCAGGGAGGCGAGGCAGAGAGGTTGACTCCCCTGCTCCCCTGGCCTGCTTTAACCCTCAGGCCAAAGTGTGACACGAGCAGAGTCAGATGAGAGTGCATGTCAAGTGTGCAACGGAAAACCCCAGGTGCCAACAAGGATGAAAGTGCCCTCAAGCATAACTAGTAAGTCTGTGCCGTGCACGGGGCGAAGCCTGGTCTATTGATAACAATGAACAACGAACAATGTTGTTGTTTTAAAGCAACAACCTCGATAAACCTTAGCCTGTTAAGGTTCATATAATATTAGAGCCGTGTCAATGTTGATTCCATGTGAAGTGATGTCAGCGAGAGTGATAACAGAAGCTTTTTCCTTGGAGTACTGGCAGCTGTATTTTACTTAAACATATAAGGATGAATAAAATGGGTCTTTGCAACTGGAGTTAAAACGTTTTTAGTGATTCATTGTGTTCTCGGGCCTCTACAGAAATAGTGGCAACTGAAATGATTCCCGGGGGTGGCAGAGGTTTAAATGGGAACCACAGCTCAAATGGTTGGGCGATTTATTTATTTATTTTAAATGAGCTTGCTCACCAACAACCAATGAAAACATGAATTGACACGTTCGTCAAATAAAAGTGCAGGTAATAAAATCATGTAATTATCTTTACGTTAATGTAGAACAGCGGTTTAGTAATTTGGTGGATTGAGGGCTTTCCATTTCTCACTGTCTGTACCCCCTTCGGCACATTTAGAGCCAATTTTGACTTTTCACATCGAACCACAAATGGACGGGGCAATAAACTGGTCTTTTCCACAATTTTGTAAATCATGGCCTGACTTCAGAGTTCATAGTTTTAAAAGAAATGCCTACTGTAAAGCTGTAGAAGGACCAGTTTCTATAGCAAATTGCATTGGAGCCAAATCCGAAACCTACTGTACATCTGTTTTTTACCCTGAAAACAATTGTGCTTCATGGGATCTGATTGAGGAGAATTTACAACGCTGCTCTGAACATTTCTACACTATTACCTCTCGGCGGCAACTCACTGGTCAAGGCGCATGCAAGGTCTTGTTCTTACCAGCTCCGGACTCCGAACTCATGCCTGAAAATGTAAAACCAGACTGCACAAACTCATGACTTACTGGCTGTGTTCTCAATGAGTCTTGCTCTCTGTAAATTGAGACGTTTTGAATAGATTTCCTATCCGACCAATACATGGCGTGTTTAGACTTTGCAGCTGTACGCTTTCTCTGTCCCCCCCAATCCAATGCAAACTTGGCAAATGAGATTCTACTCTCTGTGGAGGGCTTGCTTGCCAAATGGAGGCGTTTTTTAAAATGTCATATTTCACAGCTGCTTTTTAATGGTGATAATCAGGGTCACACTTCCCAATGAGGATCAGACAAGTGAGAGGGTGTTACTTTCAAATTTCTTTAAAGGAAGAACCTTTTTTGTCATGATTTTGTGCTACCTCAAGAAGACATAGGATTTATATAGGATTTAAGATATAGATATAGGATTTATTCACATGTAAACCTCTAATTTCAAGAGGACTATTTCCTACCAGATTAATTGGACACTGATTTATTTACACTGGCTAGCTAAAGTATAACAATCTCCCAAATGTTCAGAAACAAGCATGCAACTTCAAATCATAAATAATTTCATTATACCACATATTCTTTTATATATATATATATATTTTTTTATACAGGACTCTTGCCGGGAGATTTACCAATTAACACAACTGCAGTACTAATAGGATTAGCAAATGAACATTATTGTTATTTATTTAAACAATAACATATGTTGCCATACAAATTCAAAATGTTATTTTTAACAACTCATTGAAAAAAATCAAACCCACACCAGGGCCAGATTATACAAAACTGCTTTTGATCAAAGAACGCATTGTGTTCTGACAGTAAGATTTCGTTTGAATTTGATCCCACGCGTAAACAAACCAGTAAATGGTCATTTTGCTATATTGTCTGTATCTTTTGTCTGGGTTAATACTGCACTGGCAATAAAGTAGAGGAGCCAAAATTTAATTTCCCCTTGTAACTTCTCCAGCTTCTTTTGGGGGAACTCCAGTGCCCTATTGCCAGGGGGGGACATATGGTGCAGCATGTCCTGGGTCCACCACAGGGTCTCCTCCCCCTCAGCTGTGACTGGGACAGCACAGATAGAAAGGGAGACACACAGGTGGCATTTTAGGGGGGGCCTGAGAAAATTCAGTTTGGTTCCAGACTAAACTTAGGCGCAAGAAATTATTATTCATTACTCCGTGTCATATTTGGAAGACACGCATACATTTATGTAGGGAAAAAAATGGCAAATTCATCATCTGCCATTTGAACTTGCTTTGAGCTGAAATCCATTGAACTTGCTCACACTAGGTATGTAATCAGGTATGTGGTTTGTCGGGTCGGGTTGGTGTCTCTGCCATTTGTGGCATGTTCTCTGTTTTACATGATCACACTGGGAACCCCAAATGTGCACTGCAATAGTGTGCAGCTACTCTAAGTGTGAATCTTTTGGGAATGAGGATTAGCACCTCCCTCCGAGGCCATGGCTGTCTAATAGAGAAAGTTGGCCCGTCCCATGCTGCTGTTTTGTGAGTCAATGAGTTTGAATTTCATTTCCCGAGATGTCATAAGGGGGCACTGAATCTGTGAGTGTGATGATTAAAACCCAATTTGAATCCACGAAAAAAACTGGGCCAAAGCCTCAGTGAGTGATTTAGATGGAAAAATACATTATTCAAGTCAAGGTGGTGTTATTTTCTATTTTGGTGTAGTGAATGGGGCTGTAGGAAATCAAGGAGCACTCAATCGTTTTGAGAAATACACTTGTTGGCCATCAAACCTCTTGTCAGGTGTGAAGATTGATATGGATTGCATCGGTGTGTGCAGAACAGAAATCCACATATCCAGTGCTCAAGGCCGAACACAAGAAGCAAAGATAAAACTTTTCAAATGAACCATATTGAAACCAAACTAAATGAATCTACAGGACCAGTGAAACAGTTTGTTTCAGATTAACTCGTTTTGTGCTTCCTCTTTAAGGAAACTCGTGGCCCGCAAGACGTGTTCAACATTTTTGAGAAACTTCATCACACGCACACTTCCTGCCACTTAACCTGCTGTGACATTATAAAAAAAGAAAAAAAAAAAACATTGTTTGTTCCTTTCATCAGAAGTACACTGACTCATTAATTGTTTGAGCTTAACTTTATCTTGGTTAAATATTTTTGTAAAGCTGTATTACCTTCAGGCTCAGACACTGTGCTTTGCTGAACCATTGTAGAATTATTAATAGTCCATTCAGGCACTGTCAAATGCATGCCCACGACACCCATCAAGGGGAAAAGGCTTGCGTCCCATCAGACACTGGAAGGCTGTGTTCTGACAGCAGGCAATTGTAATTTGCTTTTGAATATATTGCTCATCTGTAAGAAGCAAGTGGCAACCTATAACTAATCCGGGAGTTTAACATTTTTAATGCCCATATACATGTGTTGTTGAGCGTACAATTTCGATTGTTGTGGGCGTGTTGATCTGCACTGTACATTGAAGTTCACCACAGGGACAACATTTTACTTTATTTTTTTTCAATTACGGTAATTCACACAAGGTTCTGATCCGTGACTGACTTTTTTTTTCTATATTGTGCCCTCTGTCGGCTTTTTTCATGAGACTTCCTGATTTAAATAAAGAATGAATATAAAAAAAAAAAAAGGGCTAATCATTATTATTTTGTCTCGTTTGTTTCCGACTACACGTAACTACAGTATGTGCTGGCACATGTCTGTGTAGCCCAGTGGATAGACAGTACAGTAGCAAATAAAATGCCATTTTTCAACAGCAAAGGATCTTGGGTAACTCTTACACATTGTCTTCAAAAAGCCGTTTTAACTACAGTGGTCCCTTGATCTGTTTCTGCCTTTTTTGGGGGGAAAGATGAGTCTGGATATTACTTCATAGATGGGGTAAGTCAGAGGGACTTACATTCTCATACTGAAGTCCCTTTCCATCACCTTTTTACATGCGCTGTAAGTTTTAGGTGTTCGCATTCGTTTGGCTAGAGGGTCCAGTTAATCGTCCATGAAAGACAGTTTGAAGTATCAGGACTTTAGATGTCTGTAAAAACCTTTTTTTTTCCACTTCTTTCAATTGGCAAGAAAACTTAAAATATTCCTGTGTAATTGCCTGCAAAAGATATGTATGACAATTCTATACGGCTGCCTAAGCAACGTTAGTAGAGTTTCCTTTTTTGAGGGTGTTTCTGTGCCGCTTGATGCGTCTGCAGTCCAACCAGAAAATGCCTTTAGTGGTTTAACAACAAAATCTGGGAATTATTTAGACAGCATATGTGAGCAGTTTCTGGTTCTGTAACTTTCTGAGTCACTGCTGATATCCAGCATCCATAACGTGAATCCACAGTTTGTGGGCATTTTTACGTGTGATCAAAGCATCGAGGCAATTGAATTAATCATCACCAGAATAATTGAACAAAACAACCTACAGTGGTGCTTTGTGTGAAAAGGGCTCAGGGCTTTGTCATCAGCGCCCTACACAAGAGACGATCTCCAATGAGACTGTATCATGTATTAGGCTCTGGCTGCTATTGCTTTGCCTTTGACAAATAAACAGTTTAATGCAATCTGGCAAGCCAACGCTAAATCTTCAGAAGTCGCCCTCAATTATTATTTTACAGTGTCACTATTAATAAAGTTTGTTTACTAATCTCTGAGTTCGAGATGGAACGTTGACTATTTTGGAGAAGAGAACATGCAGCCTCTGTAACGATCGGCACCAAAACTGAAGATATCCGCTTTAGTTTTTCAGCTGATTGAATCCCAAGCCCTCAATTTAAGTTGTGCTTCATAGTATGAAATTATTTGTGAGCTCAAACATGTTACATGTAGTCTAACTCAAGGTCATGTAGTCGTTCCATCTAGACCAACGGTTAACCTCAACAAACCTGTTGTGAGTGTGTACTGTTTTTTTTTTTTGTTTGTTTTTTTTTTTGGAAGCAGACTTTCTTTCAACATATTTTGAGATGTGCTCGGAATCCAATTAGCATGTTCAGATTGCATATTCGGTGATGCAAGTTGAGTAATATTTCAATCATGTTTAAATCTTGTCCAATTGTATTATTTAACTTTTCAGACATCAGAAAAAAAAGAAAATTAGCTGGAATTGGATATGCTAAAAAAAAAAAGAAGTGAAATCTGATGATTCTCTATCTCAACATTGCATAAGAAAGTTCTGATGATTTTTATGTATTGCGAGAGATTGAATCAGGTCAGATCAAGGTCAATGTGAACGGCAGTGTGAGCAGCAGCAGGCAGAAAGGAGCTACCTCAGTATTATTCAGAAAATGTATGTGACCTGGTCTTGGTTTAATCAGATCCTGCACACTCTAGGCCTGTTAGCAAACTGAAATACACTTTCTTGTACTCCAAGTAATCTGAAAAAGGCTTGGTTTATCTCAAATTCTACACCTCTCATTTGTAATTTCCTTTAGACTGCTGTTTGCTGACTTCAAATATGTACATGTCCCAGAGGCTTATCGTTATTGGTTTTTCCAGCTTGGCTTTTATGGAATGGTGCAGACATTTAAATGTGCCATCAGCCTCTTCCCTTCAGGATCAGCGGTGTGGGTCAGTTTGATCTCTCAGCCACAGTCTTTCAAGTTTCCTACTTTGTGTAAAATGTGCCCTATCTAAAAAAAGAGTGTGGGTGTTGGAGTTGGGCGTAATTGAAAGAAAACCATGTACATTACTGCTTGGACAGCACATTTCTGGCTAATCCTCTGAACCCGAAGGCTACCGGTGCATCATTACTCTTTCATGTGTCGGGCAAGCGGTTGGGTTGTCATCACTGGCAGAGAAAGTGTCAAAGTGGATGTTTACATCAATAATTAAAACTGAGGGCTCAGAGAGTCATAACAGCTGAGGTTTGGGTTGGTGTTACCCTTTAATATTTCCTACAGTTCGTCCCTAAGCCGTCCATTACTGACACATTTCCCAAAGTGCTGGATTGTTGTAAGGCTGCAGCACGTAATACCAAACCTGGAAAGCATAGCAGAGAGGTATTCTATCAGCTTGTTTTTTTTTTTGTTTTTTTTGGCCCATGAAAAGTTCATGGACCAAGTGAAAATGATGTGTTGTATTAGAAATGTCCACTGGGGTGTTAATCTCACACCAAGGGGAAAGGATTGAATTGGGTTTCCCATTCATTTTAAAGGTGTGTTGGATTGATCCAAGCAGATGCACGTTTGAGGCAAATGGCAGGAGTTGAAAATGTGATCTTTTTCAAGGAAATGATGACTGCAATTCACAAATGTATGAAGATGAGAAGAAAAAGATTGGGGCCTGAAAGAAAATGACAAGTTCCAGGAAGTGTTTTTTTTTTTTTTTAGATCCCAGTCTGAGCTGTCACACATGCACACATGGGGGGTGTCAGATCTCAGTACAGTTGGTATATTGGCTGTTTGATTCGAATAAACAGATTATATAAATACTTCAGCGGCATAATTCGCAAAACTAAGAAGTGAATTTTCTTTGCATTATCAGCCTGAAGTGGTCAAGTAATTGTCTGATGTGCTGCCTAATTGAAATTCCAGATTCTTTATCCCGACGTTGCTTCGAATGTGCACATAAGCCATTAAATAGTAAGTTAAATACACCATGGAGAAGACGAAAACAAACGGGACCTTTTTATTGTTTCATCGCATCAGCTGGACCCATCCCACAAGGATAATAATCATTTTAAAACAATGTTTGTGGCCAGAACACTAGTTTGAATCGGCACACCGGCTGGAACTAGGTTGATGTGAAAAGTGAAAGCTGTGGTTTACACTGAGAAACACCCGGATGTGAATGTGTTAAACTATTTCAATGTTGAGCACGTCTTAGGTGTGAATAGCAAGTAAGAGCCAACTTTTTTTTCTTCCTTGGATGAGAAAAGGGTGAAGCCGTTGGCCCATCAGGGCTTAAAGGTCCTCATTTGAATCCACAGTGTCAGGGTTTTGTCTCCAGGCAGACGGCTGTCGCGAGACATCTTTAATAAGAAACCTCATGAGTGTGAGGGCGTTGAAAACCAGAAGTCCTCTTTAGAGCAAATCTCTTGTGATCATAATATAAATGTCAGCAAAAAGGTACCGTATATTCTAACGTCAGATGAATGGGAGTCATGAGGGCATTACATTGCTATTTCTTTTTGTTGCACTTGCCAGAGATGACTAAGCCACATTTACTAAAGGCCACAGGACCGGCTTCAACCTCATGGTTAGAAAAGAGGCCGTAATAAAACGGATTATCATGGGTAGACATTACCCAAATGAACAGGTTATATTAGGAACTGGATCATTTTGCTTTTGGTAAATGTGATAATATATAATGTAATAAGAGTTCATGACACAAACATGTGACGTCTTCATTAGGAAAAAAATAACCAAAAATGATGCCTAGTTTTTGGCCAGAAATACTCCTAGTTGATAATAAAACTGGAGAGCCAAACTAACCGGTCGATGTGATGAGTACATTTTGGTCAGATTATGTTTACTCAGGCCGGTGGACAGTACCCACTCTAATGATTATTGTTGGATCTCAATAGTGCTAGGCTGATAAAATGGAAATGGATAAGCATTCTAGTATTTCCACAAAATATATATAAAAACTGACAGAAACCAACCCCAAAAATACAATTTTCAATTCACAACCCCCCCCCTGTTACTGCTGAGTGCGTAGGGTCACGGAGGAGCTGCTTTCCTCACTACTGGCAGTGGGAGAAAACAGTGTAGTGTGATTTATGATGTTAATCATTAGCAAGAGAGGAGTGAAAGCATAGGGGGAGTGGAGAGAAGCTGCTGCGCTTGATGAAGTGTGTCTCCTCTGCTTGAGCCAAGCCTACTGTTGGCTCCTCGCAGAGAGGCTAAGCACACTGCTGACTGATGGAGCAAGATGGACAGCAAATAGTGCAATGCATGCATCCATGGCAGGACTGTAGTCAAGAAGAGCATCATGGTCGAGTCCAAATGAGATGACATCGTGATTCTATCCCCACGACACCACCACCCGACCCGAGGAGGGTTGAGGCAAAAATAAAAACAAAGCAGAGAGCCAATGGGGCACGAGCGAGAACAAAATATCAAGTAAACGGCGTCTCCAAATGCAAAACTAATCAGGGATTGACGAGTTTATTGAACAACAAATCCACAATGAATCTTCACTTTGACCCCACTGATTTGACTAGAACCCCAATTAGTGTATAAAGACACAACAGCAGCTGTGAACTACTCTTTGAAGATATATCCATTTAGATATTTAATCACACCCCCGCTGTGAGGCTGTCTGTGTCAATTCTGCAGATTTCAGTGTTAAAGTAAGAGTAGGGGGGACGGGGGGCAAATTCTAGCATCTGAAATTGCTCCAGTCAGAACAAAAAATAAAAAGAATGAACCATATAATTATTGAATCATATTTAATAGCCAAATGTAACTCTATACAATTTATTTAAAGGTTCCATAAACCTTAAGAATTTAATACATACAGTATATATATATATATATATATATATATATAAGGTTTTTCTAAATATGTTTTTTTCTGTGAAAGAATCGTTAAAATCCAAATGCTAACCAACCCCTAGTGGCACTACTAACATTCTCCATTTGAAATGAATTTAATTTATTTCTAATTTGCACACATACACTTGATTTGTACCATCACAAAAATATTAATGATCTTGCCTCTATTACCATTATAATAACCAATATATAGGTTAATAAACTATAACCATTTACTGATATAGTATCGACAACTTTTCTGGCCATTAATTGTGATTATTACCAGGTGGTTGGAAGCCCATCAAACCTCTCTCAATAGCGGGAACCACATTAGGGCCCAGTGTGATTCCTGGCTGCTTGATACTGAACTGGTAGAATCCAAAGAGAAAAACCAGCCACATCTGAGACGTCTAACCAGCAGATCCCACCATCTCTCTGTCACATCCCTGTAAAGGAACAAGGTCTCCATCAGAAGCCGGCCGCCTTGTGAAGCATGACAAAAGCTCTGGATTGTGGGGGGGGAGCATTTCATATCACACAAGCTGTCAGGGAAGTTCAAAGAGGGTTCAGAGAGGAGTCAGACTTCACCTTGACGTGAGCTGTTGGTGAAAACAGAAGTGAGACTCTACCTGACGTCTTACACACCGCCGACGTCTCCCTGTCTGCTCGAATGGCAGGTCAGATTGCTGGAATATCCCCTCTGATGACAAGTTTTTGTTGTTCTTTCGGGTGCGTTTTGACTGCTTCAATAAAATAGAACGGGGGCCACCGCCGAGCCAGCCGACACTGGCAGTTCGGGAAGACGTATTTGTTTTTTTGGAGAGAAGATAATTGGTGCTCACCGTGTGTACAGCATGACAAATACATATCAAAAAAATAAATAAAAATGTGACAAGTGCTTGTGATAAATTTGAGGTTGACTCTTCAATCACAGCAATTCATTTCATTGCTGATTCGTCAATCAAAGTTTATGATACACAATTGAGAATTACATTCACCTATAGTCTACTTCTCGTCCATAAATAAATAGCATCGACCTATAAAGCATAAAGAGCATTCAAATGCAATGACGTTGCTGACTGCTTTCACTTAAGTTGATGCTCATCTTCAGAAATCTCTGCAGGGTTCTGTACCTGAAGCCTGAATTTATGTGTATGACAAACTGTTCACAAATGATCCATGGGAGTGTGGGTGAATTTATGTTGCTTTCGCATTTTATTCGATGGATGATGGATGTGGGATTAAGCAGTATCATGAATCATATCAATGTTTTCCCAGTCACTGTCGAGACTTGTGCAACTAAGTCTGGCTCCTGAAAGATTATCAGGTAAAGGCAATGGATGCTGCTGCACCTTCTTAGGGATTAACATAGGAAATGTAAAAACCCCAACACCTATGTATGCACCAAAAAAAAAGACCTTGCTAATCCAATCGGCACGAATACAAAATCATATTTGTTTTGGGGATAATGAATCTCTAAACTGAATATGGGATGCAGAAAAAATGCAGTTCTGAAATGCATTAAATGCTTTTTTCGTGTCGTTACACGTGACATAATACCCGTTTTTATTATGAGAAAAACATGATCTCTCTCTCAGCCAGTTGTCAAGTTCATTAAAACTCCAGCGGGTCACTCGCTTGGTATCTCACAGCAGTTTTTATTCAACAAAAACAACGCACTTAAACGGCTAAGTAAATGTCAGGTTTGTTGTTGCCTCTGACCGCTTATGTCTTCGTCTGTCAGCAGAAAGTGCCTCTCTCTCTCTCACACACACACACACACCCACACCCACACACACCCACAGTGCAGTCTCGTTATATAGTCTACCATTTCGACAACCTTAGACATCATTAGGGGCCTCGGAGGAATCCGTTTGACACCATACATCAGCAGACAAGGATCACTGTTCTCTCTGGCCAGTGGTTCACTTTCAACACTTACTGTAACTCACATATGCTAGAGAGACGGATCGAGAAGGAAAGCGTCAACTCATCACTGCTGACATTAATCTCCTCAAGTATGACGTGACCCGTCTGTGTGTGCCGATGGCCCGCCTGGTGTTTAGCTATCGAGCCATAGGTTCAGCCATGGACGCTGGTTACATGCTAACATCTGGGATGTTTACCAAATGACCCGACTAGGTCACTGTGTCCTTGCGGCAAACTGCTGCGTGGAGATTCAGCTATGTTGGGCCAACTCTCCAGAGGGATAACATAACATAAAAACATGAAGCCCCCTGAGACTATTATGATTTTAGATATTTTGTGGAAATCCACTACATGGGAGAAATGTCTCGAACAATAATGTGTTATTTGGAGCTTGCACATTTACTTTAAGCTCTTGAGATAATGTTTTATTAGTCAAAAATGTTTTTTAATTTTTTATTTATTTATACATTAGTATAAAAATGATCAACGTAAGCATGCCGGAGTTAGCAAGAATGCTAATTTACATCCGTAGTCCCATTACAAGGGACACATTACAGACACAAATATACAATACACAAGTAGAAAAGAGAAATACACTTGTCAAGTTAGAATTGATCCGAGTACGTAACACATTAAATCCCCCTATTTTGCATTTTTAAGCCGCGAACAAACATTTAACAAATTGTTTATTAGATACAATGATGCAGTTGATTATTATTATTATATTAAATGACTGTATATTTAATGTCAAATTGATACACTTCTTGTTGGCTTTTCATTGGTGAACTGTTAGTAAATTGAACATGGTATCCCCTTTTTAGCAAATAAGGCCTTTTTTTTTTTCTTGAAGTTGCCCGTCTCAGAATTAAAACATGATCGTTATGAGCTGGCTCCATGTTCGACAAATTGGTGTGCTGAATATGTTACGAAGAAAGAGTCTACCACCTGAAGAGAGGAAGTGCTTTGACCGTGTTGATTGCTGATTATTCCTTGATTAACAGGAAGAGTGGAGGAGGTGTGCTTGTGTTGGTCTGTAGTGTAGGCCTAATGTCGGCTTACGTGTGTACCCATTTAAGTAGATGCCATTGCTGTAATTAGCAGATGTGACACTCTTTGGCTCCTCTTGTAGTTGGATTGCTTAGTTTCCTGCGTCAGAGGAGCCCCCTGGTTGGCACAGTGGCTGGCAGCTTTCCAGAGGAAGCAGAGGCTGGCAGTACTTATAGCTTAGTTTTCCCAGTGCAGGAGGGTTGTCACATGCAGACATTGTGTAGCCTCTTTCGTCTGTCACTTCACTCTGATTGCTTGCCTGCTACAAGTGGTGTTACAGCGCGACGTACAACCTTGCCTTTGTACCAGTGCAATGATGGAATAAAATAGAGGCATCTGCATGGCATGAGTATGTGACCTTATCCCTGAGGGGGCTCACGTCACTGCCTACTCTGACCCAAAGAGACATCTCCGTGCTCGGAAGGAGCAGGGGTAAATATTTAGTCATGCCCAGCTGTTGTGATGCACCAATGCAAGCAAAAGCCCCCGCCCCCTCAAAAAAAAAAGAAGCGCTTCATTACAATTTAAGGCGGTTTGCTTGCCATCTTCTTTGAGCAGGAAGCGAAGACCGTTATGTTTCCAGTCCCTCGAGTCATCTGCTCGTCATGTTCCCTCTCCAATGAGATAAGAGAACAAACATTGTCAAGCAGCTCGTCTGCAAGTCAAGTGTCACTCAGGTTTCCTCTGTTGCGCGGCAGCTGTGAATTGGGAATGAGAACGCTGGCCACCAGGTGTGAGACATCTAATCTCTCACATCAGCCTCCTTCTACGGCATGAATATTGAGGTTCTCATTTAACTATTGTACATTGTGCTGCGATGCAGTAATCCCTCGGAAAAAGAAAGGTCTATTGAATTTAGACTACAAATGCTGTATAGTGCTTGTCACAAATGTTATTTGTGTCAAGCAGGCGACATAGCAAGTCCTTGATTTTGTTAAGAAGTTGCATAGTTTAAGTCAAACATCCAACAAGTCAACTGAATGCACGTCACCAGCTCAGTGACTAAGTTACTCTGTGCATTGTCTTGGGGCTAAAAGATAATGGGTATCCTAAACAGTCATGACATAATGCGCCAGTGTTTGGTTCATCAGCTGTGGAAGAGATAAATGGTGCTGCAAGTGTCAGTTTGATAATAAACACTGACTGTCACACGTGTCTTAGAAACTTTGCTGACTGGCCATTACTTCAATCCCAATTAAAAGGGAGATCTGCGGCCGTTGACAGTCGAAAAAACAATGTGGCAGACCTGGTACATGCCTGTTGCAGTCGAGAGACTATATCAGGCATTGTTATCGCCACAGTGCACATGTGTGGATATTGGCAAACCTGCAAATATTCATTGCAGATTGCTGTTGGCTGAAATAAAAGAAGAAAATAAATGTTCCCCCATCTACACAGAACGCTTTCCAAGCAAAATGATATCATAAATTTTGGCGCATCCGAACACAGATTTTGTGGCAAACGCAGAAGCCTGTAGGCAAAATTTCGAAATAAACCCAATTAACCTTTCTGATGTTAAAAAAAAAATATATATATTTACTTGGTGGTTACTATGATTGGGCGGTATCTATTTTTTCATTTAGCTTCATACATTCCTGACATTTCTCCAGCGTATATGATGTATGACATGGCGTACACCGTATATACACCTTAAATGAGCCTAAGCCGTTAAGTTGTTGCTAATTTTGTGGCTAAACCCCTTCACTTGAATCAGTAGGTGGCAAGCAAGACATGGGTAATTGGCTTGGGTCTTGAGGAATCGTAGCATTTATTCACCTGACAAATAGCCTAAACTGTACACACACTGCACTGCTACGTTCACAGCTATACGATTACTGCTAACCTCATACTCTGTCGCTCTCTCACTCTCTCTCTCTGTTGTTCTTTCTAAATGTGCGTGCGTTGGTAGCAGACTGGAGGTTGGTACAGTTTGGGGTTGGGGATGATGATGCCAAGGCAGCTTCCCAGACACCAATAATGTGCCACAATCAGCATGCCAGACGAACATCGCCAACTCAGGTCCTACTCACAACAATCATGGAGCAAACGCTTACACACAGTACATACTATGGAGTCGGCTGATTCTCTTATTCATGTATTCTGTAGTAAAAGTTCATGCAACACCTAAGCCATCATCATAGGCTCAAAGGGTCGATAATATGTCCACGACATCCTTTATTAAAGCAGTCCGGTTTCATGCGACCATGAGATGTGCAATTATTGCGTGTATATTTTCAAGTCTTTTTGCCAGCATGCAGGAAACAGGAAATTGAAGAATATCAATATCTTCAGTCCAGAATAGTTTTTCTACCATTTTAAGCAGGACCACAGGAAATACAAGAGTGTACCAATCCTACCACATCCGTGCCAATATGATGTATATATTTACTTTAAAGTTTTAAAGATGACTATCAGGAACACCCGGACCCCTCTTGTTTCTTGACATGGTCAGTTTCTTACAGTTAATTCTGGGCTTCTTGTCCCTCCATAAGAACCTTGAGAATATTTTTTCAATTTCCTTGAGCAATTGCTGGGAAAACTTTAATGTTATTGCTGATTTAAGAAAGGAGAGTCTGGGTAGGAGGTTCATTTTCGTCACCTTCTGCCCCAGAGTGATAGAAATAAGACTTTCCATCTCCTTATATCCTCTCTGATTACTTTTAAAATGCTAGGGTCATTTATGTCGAATATCTCACTAATTTGAGAGCTGATATTTATTCCATGGTACTTCACAACTTGAGGTTTCCAGACAAAGGATTCGGAGCCAAGGTGGGCTGAAAAGGTTAAGAAGGGTAACCTCACTTGTACTGTAATTCATTTTCTAGCCAGAAGGTTGACCAAATGCTTTTCTAAGTTTTAACAAGATTGCTATTAAGTGAATTGGGTTGGATAATGTTAATAAAATACCATCATAAAGATTGGCTTTGAAATCACATCACCAGTTATTTTTTGAATGGCTCGAATAGCACAAGCCAGCAAAAAAAAGTATCCATAGCTTCATTATTTGCATAGCGTAAAAACTAGATGAATTAGTTTTTGGTCATGGACCCATTACAGTTGTATATCGCTTGAAAATAATGTTTAATTTCCATTTGTTTTAGCTGTAGTGTTACAGTAGGATTTTTTTCAGCTTTGTCTCCTTGTCTTCTCGTATAGGATTGCTTGCAAGTTGGATTATTTTTTTTTTAGTAATGCTTAATTTTTGCTTAATTTTACTTAATTTTTTTTGTCCATAATTTTTCATCTTCTTGGCAATTAAATAACTTATTATCCACCCTCTGCACGTGACTTTTAAAGTCTCCCATACTATTTGGAAAGATTCACCTGAGTTGAAATGTATTTATTTCAACTCGGGTCGGACTCAAATTCTGACATTCTTTCTATTATTTTAGACATAAATGATTCATCTTTAAAAAGTTGATAAATCTCCATTGTTTAGTATTATATATATTTACTAGAGGAGAGAAAATAACTGACGGAGGTGCAGATAGGTGGTCAGAAATATTAATACTATGAATCTGAGAATCACATTCTCCATTAAAGCTTTTGATATGAGCAGATAGTCTATTTTGTGCGTATGAGTTATAGACCTTGGAATAAAAAGTATAATCAAGGATTTGTGGTTCTAATAGGTGCCAAATATCCGTCAGTGCCATTGTGTTTTTTAGTTCATTAAAAGCTGCAGCGAGGGCTCCATCCGCTGGAAGGGGACAGCTTGAAAGGTCTACAGCGAGGTCATTGACCATATCGAAGTCTCCTCCAGCAAATCTAGATAAAAGTACATTCAGGACTTAAAAATACAGCTTGTCCAGAGATGGGTGTATAAATGTAAACTTGGGTGTTTTTTTGATGAGACTGTATATATAGCTGCCATCCTTGTCAGCTATTTGTTCAATAAATCTAAAAGAAATGTTCTTTGTGATCAGGATGCTGCCTCTCGTAGCTACTCCGCTGCCTGGAGCTAAAAATACTGGTCCAACATAACATGCTTAGGATTTCAATTCGTCACAGCGTTTGACTTTATGGGGATTTTGGGATTGTTGGGATTTTATGACGGTATTGGAAATCATACCGATTTTTCAAGACCCTGGTATACCATAATACTGCCCAAAGCCTAGTGGAAACAAAAACATTATTATTTTTTTTTTCTTTAAATGAATAAAAGCCATAACATTTCAACCACTAAATCTTTGTTCCTATTAGCATTATTGATAAGTAGTATTATTTTTATATCTGAGTTTGCCATCAATTTTCTACTGTCATGACACCTTGTACAGGTAGCGGCCACATTCTGCTCAGTGAACCGTAACGAGCATCTCAATCTCCTTCTTTGGAATTACAGACCGGCAGCCATGTGTTCGAACAACACAAAGAGCACCTACTCGCATTTAAAACAAGGTGACTGAGAGAGGCAAAGTCTAAAGCTGTTGTGTATTGAATACATTAAACAAAAGCGGTCCAAGATTCAGGGCCATCCACGGCTGTGCTTTAAAAAAAATAAAAACACCCGTCAGCTTGAATCTTAATAGCTGTGCCAAATGTTGAAAACTGTGATGAGTAACAGTTTATCGAAGAACACAAACTGTTTTAGTGGCAGCTGTGCTTTTTAGCCCCCTATCTAACTAAGAACCTTAAACTGCAGGAAGACAATTTAAAGCAACGCTAAGCAAACACAGCTGCTTTAAGATCAGTCAACAATGGAGAAGTCAACGCGTCAAGCGCAGACTGTTGTCAGGTAAGCATGATCAAATCCGGAGTGAAATACAAACTAAAAGCAGCTCTTAAACTAAGAGAGTCTGACTTACCAACATTATATACTTTTCCCCTAATGTTTCCTCATGGTAACCTTTTTGACGTTAAACGCCAGAGATGAGGCAGCTCAATATTTTTTCATCATCAGGTCAAAATTCCGATTTCTCCTATACTTTGGTTTATGACCAAATACCTTCAGAAATAAAGACGTTTCAATCGGCCCGTATCAGTGCTAATTAGCAAATGTCCCACATCGGACTGTTAGCATTGTCATTAGGTTAGCATTTAGCTTAGAGCAGGTCCACTGCCTGACTACAGCCTGCAGACTCTTACTCTTGTTCGTTTAAATCTAATCTGCCCAGTATATATTTAAAAAATTCAAATTATAAAAGTAGATTTACTAAATTAATAATTTGACCGAATTCCTTATCACAAAATCCTGTAGAATGAAGCCGGCTTGCACAGATTTTGGGAGATCCTGTTGTTGAACCCCCCCCCCCTCCTCTGCAGCTGCCCTACTGCACCTACTTTGCACATAAGAAGCGGATAGTTGAAATATTTAATATAAAACCTAAGAGGCAGCACAGGCACTGCATTGTTATTTATATCATCAATTTGAATTTCAAAGGAAGCTATACCCTCCTGTTAGGGCGATGATGCATAGACAGCATTTAAAGGCGGTGCAGATCGACAACGCTGCCTTCCAACAGGAGTGGAAATTGACAAATGGGAAGAAATGACTTTGGATGATATACGGACAAACGAATGAGGGAAAGGACACAGTTGAAGGCTTTCTTCAGCACGTCTGGGTATATCTGCTTCAGGTTAACAGCATTTGATCAGTTTTTGACCTGACTTCTGTCAAAGTAATGGTGGAATACTAATGTGTGATTATAATCACCATTATCTTGTTTTTCACCCCGTGTTATTACACCATACTAATTCCGACACCCCTCCTGTTCTAGAAACGAATACTCTGACCAATGGAGATCAGCTTGAGTACAGTAATCAGTGAAGTGTTCAGTTTTTACAATTTATATCTATGTCAATAAATACTGACTCGCTTGTTGGTGCCAAAGGCTATAAAATCAAAGGTCTACTTAATCACAATTCTGCCATATTAGTCTTTTCCTAGTCTTAGCCCTGTCTTTGGTGAAGAATGGCTGGTCCTGCTTAAGGTCATCCTGCAAGGCCTCTCATAAATTCCACCAACGTTACCTGTCTTCTGGTAGTTTCTTGATAACACTCATTATTGCTCAATGACCTGGAGGCAAAGCTTCACTTTGGGCGTCATCACCTTTAGGCAGCAGCTGGGGAAGCTCTTCTCTTGCAGCTCACCTCTGTTTTTAAAAGCCATAAACTCATGCCCGACAAGTTAGCCAGGAGACAAGAATCGCAAGCGGTGATTATTTGATATTGTAAAGTGAATTACACCCTCCACCTTCTTCCTCCGGAGGAGGAGGGAGGAGGGGGAATGTTTCCGGAGGACCATGGGGATGTATCCAAGATGTGTGTAGTTTATGAGGCTCCTCAATCACACAGAGGAAGAGTGTTTGAGTTGCGGTTCAACCCGGGGCGAGAATGAAAGTTTGAAGTCAGTGGTGAGATGAAATCATGAAAGGAAAGAGAGGGGAAAAAAACACCCTAACATCATCTGTGATGTAATTTTTCCACTCTGAGATGATCATTCCAATCCAAAAATGATAAGACGATGTACACAACGAACATAAAGAGATGAACTGGAAACTGCAGACTTTAAATGATGCTTCAGTTTGTAGTGGTGGATGAAGCACCTTCCTTTAACGTAAACACTCCTCTTAAAACACTCGCACTGGAATATATAGATGCTCAACTGTGTAGTGAAACCATCGCAACGGCCAAATAGAGTGAGAGGGCCCTTGGAGGCTATTCACACTAGTGCTGATAGTTGTTAAAACCCTGTGTGCTTCACTTCAAATGGGTTTAGAACAGCTTGCGGATGTGAACAGTGCAATGGAGCAACACCATAATACACTCTGGGATGTTCACCTCAGGCAAATACTCTGTGATGCTAAGCACCTCTCGCAAAGCTGCCAAAGAAAGTCCATTGATTTCTCTTTTTGTTTGTGGACTTTTTTCCATTGTGGGATTTGAGAGGAACAGAACTACCAAACCGCTCTCGCTGTGGAGGCTTCCCAACAGCCAATAGTTTAAAAAAAAAATTCAATCAATTAACATGATTCTCTTTCTCTGGCAACTAAAATAGGCCCCTCAAGACTATTTGAAAACTAGGTCAAACTAAGAAGTAACATCCCAGATAACGAAATTGACTGACATCCGTGCCTTGTGACCGGCAGCAATAAATTATGAGACATTTAAGACGTATAAATACTGCAAGATTCTGTGTTAATTTTTTTTTCATTTTTTTCTGCTTATTTTATGCTTGTTATTTTTTTTTTTTTTTTTTTTTTTAACCAAAGTGCATCTTTAAGCACCTTTGTGCGCTTGTTGTGACAATGCTTTTAGTGCTCTGTAATCTCATTGTCACAGTTGCCACTTCAACAAATTGAGGACACTTTTCTGCTTTCGCACTGGTTGCCCGTCATCATTGACGGAGCTTCAACAATACCATGTCTGCGTGACATTCACGACAGCCATTTAGCTTGCTGAAATACACAATCACAGAAAAAAAGCACCATTAAATGCTGAGGATTGGTGCTCGTGCTGGTTTATGTTTAGCTTCTCCAGAGACTGATGGAAGAGAAGTTCTAAAGTGAGTAAATAGAAAAAGTCGATCAATTCGAATTTGGGCTGTATCCTTCCCGTAGACAAGAACCATCTGCCCAATGGCAGTAAAAACAGATTACATTTTTCTCAGCTGGTGTCTGCATAGTGAGAATCCCACCTGGAAAAGGAGTGATTTGCTCAATCTACAAGCTAAATGAATAACGCTGGCATGAAAGGCAATTCACTTTTTATTGCTAGTTTAGCAGAAAATGCCAGTATATTTGAAACATTTATCTCACTCGCTTTCAAAGTTAGCATTGCAAAGAGGCTGTTCAAGTACTAAAGTCATAATATTATAGTCTGCTTTTAGACTATTTTAATTCCACATTGAATCTAATCTTCATTATCTATTCACTGGGACTCGATGCAGAAGAAAGGTTTGACGCTTACATCTATATAGTAATATACTTGGTACAGTTTACAAATCTTTAGTTTCTAACTTAACTTTACTCGCCATTAAAATGTCTTTTAAGGACATTTCCCACCTGTCAAAGTCAGCCGTGTTGGATGTCACTTGCCTGTCCCAGCTGAACTCAACCAAAACTGACAAAGATGGTGGACAAATCGACTTAATTCCCAATTTGATTTCAACACAGCCCCAGTGGACACCAGTAACTGAAAAATGTGGTTCTTATGATGTCACAGATGTCTATGTTTTTCTACAATTTTCAGAGGAGACTCACAGAAACAAAATCTGTTTGCTCCTAGGATGTGAGGTAACAGTATCTACCACTGGGCCACCACGGCCTTGAAGCCCCTTGAGTCCATTTTGTTTGAAATTGTGTGGAATTCTCCTGTTCCTCCTGGGCTGTAAGTCCACAGGCCAGTGTGTCCTGGGTCTGCTCCAGGGTCTTCTCTCAATTGGCTGTGTCCTAAATACCTCCAAGGGGAGGCAGCCAGACGGAAGCCATAAAGGATGTCTAAACCACCATTGCTGGCTCCTGTCAATGCGAAGGAGCAGTGGCTCAACACTGAATTATACACATGTCGAGATGTGTGACCGGGTAAAGAATATATGGAGCTAAATCAGGGCCAAAAGTCTTGATCATTTGAAAAAAATAATTGAAACTGAAAATTCAAGCTTTGAAAACTACAATAATATTAAAAACTAAAAATACATGTATTAAAAGCTTTTCAGGTGGAATATTTTGATTCAGCTCTGTAATTCTTTACAATAAATGATTTATTTCACTTGGTGGAAAAATAAAAATAGTTGAAGCCTCGGCCTCAGTTGAAGCCAAGGCCCCCACACCAGATCTGAAACAAAAAAAATTTGATCTGAAAGGGAAATAAAAACTAAAGTGAAAATAAATCTGAATCCGAAAAAATAAGATTTGAATCTGTAAATTTCTTTTATCTGAATCCGAAAACATTAAATCTGCAAATGAAAAAAAACAAGTACTCAAATATCAAAATATATGAAAGTGAAAAATTAAAATAATTAATTTATTCCAAAGAATTACAGAACTGAATCAAAATAATATTCAACCTGGGGAAAAAAAACTAATATTTAGCTCCATAAGAATATCAGTTATTTGTACTAAAATTAAAAAAATTGACAAGCAACTAAAACTCCCATTGCCAAACTACCAAATGCTTGACTTTGCTACAAAACATAAGCTCCGCCTCTAATATGCATAAACTTTTACAATTTCAGAGAAGTTGATCAAATGATCTGCACGCTAAAGCTGGTTCAACCATCCTACACTGAAACAGTTAACACACATCAGACTAAGCCAATGGAAAAATAATGTTTTTAACTTCACTTATTGGATAAATGACAATACTCATGTAAGGTCAAGTCCTTTTCCGTCTTTGAGATTTTTCTCTGGATACAGCTGATCTTTCAACACCTCAACCTGTTCTGACTCTGATTTACGAGGAGCCCTGTGTGAGGCATTAAGATTTGTGATGGAAAGTAATATTCTTCTCAGGCAACGCTGATGAAACTATTGCATACAGATTCTTGTCTTGTTTTTGACGCTTCTGCTTAGGATCTGTAAAAATCAAAATGCCATAACTGCTTGCGTTTGAAAAAAGCTCATTTTGAGTCTAAGCTTTGCTGTGGATTTGCAATTCTAGAATTGACACTAAAATGTGCTTTTGTGAATCTATTTCTCTGAAGATAAGGCCATGTTCTATATACATTGAGTCAGCCAAACGCACTTGAGAGAAAGGGATTAAATCAGAAACATGCTCATGCACATCACGTCAAAATTCCTAACGCCAACAAAAACTGACAAATACTGTGCAAATACCCGCACAGGAAAATACACAACTTTACCAAAGCAGTATAATAAGTGGAATCCATAATATCAATCACCTGTGTAGGTTAGAGGTCAAATAGATCTGCTTTTAAAAAGCACACACTTCTACATGACTTCCAATAGAGGTCAGCCATATACAGTATCACGCGCTCCCCCGTCGCTGATGCACATCTTAGTGTTTTTTTTTGAAAGCACATTAGAACAGCCGTCCCTGAACACAAGTCGATCAAAATCACGCATTCATCTTATATTGTACATATAGGGTCACATTTGGCCATCATTCAGGACAAGAACTCAAGCGTGAGGTTTTGAGGACATTATCTCCACCATCATTGTTCCATATGCCTAAATCTGCTGGCACATGCAGCACAGCAGAGTTTATGCTTAGCCAGGCGCTGGGGAACAGTGCATACTGTGCATGGCCTGTGTAACCAGCCACATGTGACCCTGCTCATAATTCCATCACACGTAAGGAGGGAAATACAGTGACCTGTCCTCACAAATCTGCAAGCCAGGCTCTATTTCATGTTCGTCCTCACACATTTATCGGGGGCTGACCGTGACAACCAGAAGGTATTGATATGTGTGTTGGGATTTAAGGTCTATGGTGCAGGTGCTGGTCTCTGTGTGTGTGAGTGAAATCTGTACCCAATTGTGCTATTTATTTAACAATCATATTTGTCTAGCAATTACATATTGACTCGTTCTCATTTTAATGGGCTCGTCTAAAGCTTCATTAGGCTACATTTATTTTGTGTTAACATTCTATTGAATGACTTGCACCTAGTGCGAGACACAATGAGAATTAACACTAAAATCGGTTATGTTCATTAGTTTATTGTTTTGGTTCTGAGGCTCTCGCATAGTCTGTGTGGCTGAGTGTTACGGGCCTCAGCACTGTCATGTGGATAGAAACTTTAATGGGATGCTCATGTTTTGCTGTTTCCCCTGGTTGTTTTTGTATAATTCATTAGCTGTACAACTTGATAAGCTCATAATAAACCTTCTGTATAATCTTCTTGTCCCCTATTCATCAACGACTGCGTAATTCAGTTTTAATGTTTCATTTACCAGTGAATTAGTTCTGAGGTTATATGGATGGATGTATTGCAAGATCCGTTCAAGAGCCAGGTTGGAGTCTTTGGAGCCTCGGTGCTCCGTGTGTCATGGCGAATAAAATGCAAAGAGCCATCCACCACACCTGAAAGAGCTTCAAGATAGCTTTTGTTCAAGCAGGCAGAACCTATGAAATTGGTTTTGTGCCAAATGGACACACGTTGAAATCTGAGTGACCTCAGTCAGGTTGCCTGAGGGAGGATGAATGATGCTTGCACACCTGAAACCGTATATGAACCAAGATCAGATTTACATGGCAGATGTAACGAGTATCACATTCATTTAGTATATGTTATCTTACTTTTACTATATAGTGTATGCTGTATTGGAGCACATTTTTCTTTTTTCTGTATGTAACAAAAACCAATAACCATTCCTGCACTTGTCAAGGTCATTCTTGCTCCTGGATTATGTTTTACGCATTTGTAATATTAATAAGTCTGGCCGTTTTCCCCCAAAAAACTATATAACTATAAAACTATATAATCTCAAATGAATCAAATTACTTTAGTTTGTTTCAATGCCACCACTTGATTGCAATAATGTTACACACAGTATTTTCCTTCAGCTATGAATGTTCTTTAACCCATATGTTTAGCTCCTTGTATATCCTTAACTACGTGAACTTGGTTTCACCCTGAACGCATGACAAGGTAAATATAAATCTTTAATTCCGCGCTGCAAACCCAACTATTGTAGAAATGGGAAACGCATATTATCACCCTTATCTGTGATCTAATGAGTCAAATAGAATTATGTTATACCTTCTCCATAGCAAAATGCCTTGACAATAAACGCAGAGCCTGCAGCTTTATTGTCCCATTTCTCTGTTATTAAGCCAACTGCAAGCTATCTAAGGCCATTCCACATGCCGGTGGTGGCATCATGATGCTGAAACTGGAAAAGACGTATTGAGTGCAGGGAAAGTGGGCTCTCAGCTCGGAAAAATATCTAAGGAAGTAGGAGTGATGAAATGACTTCAGAGCAATAGGGAAGTCAGCAAAACTGTAACCACGAATGGGATATCTCAGTTTATTAAAGTTCCACCGCTCGCATCCTGTCACTCAGATTCTTTGTAAAATGTTATTAAAAAAAAAAAAAAAAAAATACAAAAAATGCTGGCGCTGACATTGTAGAAAACAACAATGCAATGCATTATTCAACAAATAATTCAAATAATACAAATAATTCATCAAACAATGTTGGTCCCTCTTTCACTCTCGCCAGATCTCTTTTAATAATCTTTTCTCTCTCGCTAGTTCAGTTATTTTACACTCCCCGTCTGTGCCTTGAGAAAGCGTTCACAATCAAAAGCCACTTTGTTCATAATAAACAAGGGCGGAGGATTAAATGCAGATGTCAACAAAGAGGCGCTTGTTGATGAAGTGACTGGTACTGAATATGCTCATCCCGCCAAGCCTGTCCAATTCACTGCATGTACACTGATAGCGATGGCTTGGTCAGAGGAGCATAGACTGGGGTGCCTGTTCCTCTCTGCCCAGCTGGAACACACAGGCCACCACTGTGTCCCACTTAAATGAGTTAAAGCAACCTTAATCTGGAATATACCGGAGCGTAAAACCTGAAAATAAGAATGTCTAACTATGAGTTTGCAGTTTTGCTGGACTACCCACAACACATGGAGATATCATCAGTAACTCCTCGCTGCTTTCCTATGTGTCGCCTTTTGCTATGCGATTGACAGGTTCAATTAATTGGTTCACTTGAGAGGATGGCAATTTTCCAATGGGCCCAAATAGTTGAGCGTGCAATGCAAGGACTATCTTGTTATACTGGAATGCGACACGAAGGTCACTTTTTAAATGTCGAATGCAAAGTCAAAGTAATGTTTCTTGTCCAACATACAGATGCATACGGACACATTGCAAAACACAGGCATTCATGCCATATGCCGTATGACTTGTCGTGTCTGTGCGTTGAGTGCGTTCATGTTCCGTCTGTTCACCCACACTTCACGACACAAATGTATCATTTGTACATTTGTTTTTGTGCAACGTGCCAGGTCTCTTTCATTATTTACATGGGCTTTTTATACAATTTGCATATACAATAATCACCCACTTTATTTGGTGTTTGAATGCCAGGCCACTCTGCGATGATTTTCTTTTGACTAATTGCTTGATTTCTTTTTTTTATCGGAGGTAAATTAATTAGGTTTAAATTTGCATGCAATCTCTTTGATTTTTGATGGCAGCAAACTACAATGTGGCCTAATTACTTAAGGATTTGAGCTAATGACCTTTTATGATGTGCCGGAAGAAAAAAAAAAAAAAGTTATATAGTCGTTTATTGTATGAATTGAGAAACGCATCCAAACTGAACCGTGGACTTGTGTAAACGACGACTGCATCTTAAGCCTACTTGATATATTTTATTGTTCATGCGCCTTCTTTGAGATGCTTTGCATACTTCAGACACTAACGAATACTTAGATAGAGGTACCTTTTCAACAAAGCACTTACTGTAGCTCTGAACCAATGCTCAGTGAAGAGTAAAAGCCTGTGGTTGTACAGGTCATGTCCCAGGAGTGAATATGTATAAATGTAAGCTTGGAACAAGGCGATGTTCAAAAAGTACACGCTTATTCAACATATCTTTCCTGGGTGACTATAGGCAAATAAGCCAATTAATTGCATTCTCTGCATTTGCACCCTGTGAAATATTAACTGAATGTACTGTATGCTGAAACATGGCACTTTATTCGTTTGTCTGCATTTTAACATGGTCTGGCTGCACAGACATGTCATGCAGGTCAAGATGCAGAAACTGCCCGTTTCCAAAATAACCCAACAGTCAAAAATGTCCCTTCTGCAGCGACTGTAGCTGAAGCTGTGGCACTGCCAGCGGACATCCTGCGTTTCTATTTGACAGAACATTGCCACATGTGTGTGTGTGTGTCAGCTCTCGATATCGCAAGTCAAATTCCGAGCATACGAATGACGGTGGCTCTCCTGTCGCTCATAGATTGGAGGACAATAGACGGATGATGAACGATGAAGATGAATGGCATACCACCCTGCCGAACGTCGCTCTGAACAAATGAATTCCAAGGCCGCTCCTCATCATTTCAATGAGCTTTCCCCCCGCTATGTTTTAGCATAAATCATGTTAACCTTCTCATTTTCAAGTTCATTCATTTTTAAGGTGCTCTTCCTCCTCTCTCAGTGGCTACGGGCCTCGTGGTTGCATCAAAGGGTTCTGAATCGCGGAGCTTCCATTAAAACTCAGACTGCAGAATATTGTGTCATTTTCCCAGGAATGCCAACTCTACTATATGTCATGACTCAAAGCCGTCATTGCGGCGCACTACGCAGCATGCAAATGATCGTGGCAGGTCCAAGGATATCGGTGTGAGAAATCAGCGTTGCAATGCCTCTATAAAACGGAAGATTGATTGACGCGATGACGGGAACACCCACATGTGGAAATGTGGAAGCGGCAGACACTAAAAGAGAGCTCAGTCGGAAGGCAATCAGTGTCTCATTTGCTCTGCCATTTGTTTTAACGCATTATATTTTCATTCTTTGTCATGGGCTTTGAATTCTAGTGCACAGAGTGTTGATCGGACAATTCTGCAAAATCCGTCATTACGGTCATTGACAACATTTGTATCAAGCCCAAGCCAATATTTAAGAAAAAGTATTCTGTGAATGGCAACTATGGTGGAGAGAACAAATGTTGTAGGGCAACTAAACTATGACTAGGCATCTTTAGCACTTGTTCAAGGCTAGGAAAAGACTGTGGTTATGTTATTAAAAAAATAAATAACTAAAAATGTTGGATTGTGACAGGTAGCCTGCTCGTTGGTTATAAATAAGCAACCACCTTTTCTCAAACTATTTACTTGACTTTGTGCCAAGATGAGTGTTCACCCTGAAACGAGTGTTAAACTCTTTCTTTTTTTTTTTGTGAGTGAGTTTCCTAAATTTCTTTTTGTTGTTCTTAGAAGTCAAGAAAGAAACATAGATGGAAGAACATAGAGTTCTTGATCCACTGGCATATAATGTAAAAAATGTGTTTTTGTGGCTAATTCACCTCAAGGATAAGGTACCAAAGATGATTTATATATATATTTTTTAGAAAGAATAACTATTCTGAGATGTTTTTGAACCACACTCCACTGCTGTCCCATTTCAATATGTGCTTTTTTTTTTTTTATGGCTTTACTATTTAATATGTCCTTTACCCAAAGAGCCCTCCAAGCTTCTATTTCAAAATGTTTTCAATATTCGTTTTCTCCTTGGTAACTCTCGTTCTCAATGGCTGTCTATTTTTGAGATTGTGTAGCTCAAGGTTGAATTCGAACTAAACCAGATGACCTCCTGTTCTCCCGACCGATTTCACTGCGGGGTCTTTGTCGTTTTGTGGTCTATGATGTGTGGTTGAGAAAATAAATAAAAAAGTTAGTTTAGTTTAATACTTTATTTGACAGGGACAGTGCATATTTTTTTTTCAACATTTAGCATAACAATAACAATTTCGTAAAATATACCAGAGCTAGCCAGATAGGCCAATTTTCATCTGTTATGAGAAAAATTGCCGTTTCCGCAGCAATTCTCCCTGAAGTGTGCGTGTAAGTGCTTTTACAAATAATGGACATTTTGTTTTGGACTGACTGTCTACTTCCATTGACATCTACACTTTTCTCAATCCATCCTCACGGCCACATAACTGCCTCTTAAGTACCATAACACAACTGCTGTCTTGGACATTGAGCATGATTTTTCACACGGGCTCCTTGCAGTTGCAATATCAATGTAATGTTGACCTGCTGTTTTGAGATTCAAAGACTACCTGGGCCTGGTCAAGGGGGAGGGATGTCATCAGTCTCCCCTAAAAGGTTATAATATCAGTGTGGTGGCTGTATGTGGCAGTTCATTGTCTTTATTTATAGACTGATACCACGTAAGGTTGTGCATGTTTGTGAAGAGATTGATGACTGACACTTTGACGGCAGCATGGAAAAACTGAACGCCCCCACAGTTTCACACTTAATCTACTAAAATGCTAATGCGTGACCGATCAATACCACAGTATATTTACTTCAGCCATTTTTTGCTGATATTGCAGTTGCTTAAAACATCAGGGGGGTTGTGAAGACAATTTTTTTTTTTTTTTTTGCCAGTGAGGAATCGAAAGCTGCAATAGAGAGATAAAGGAAGGGCCCAGGTTTACGGAGACACCGCCTGATACATCTGCACGAGGCAACCTCAAAACGACCAATGAACCATGATGTGGTAAAGATGTCAACTGGTAGACGGAAGCACAACAGGCGCTTCCAGGCTTTTCTTGATGGAGCAAAAAGCAAACAGTTTTGACACCATTCACTTAAAAAAAAAGAAAAAAAAAATCCTCTTTTTTTTTTCCCTCCTCATGCGTAATGTTGGAACAAGTCAAGGGGTTGAAATGCATTCAAGCAAATGACAGCGAGGGGTAGATGAGGGGTAAATGTACGTCTGTTGATGTGACGGGGACACAATGTGAGGATCTTACCAAAATAGATTCAAGATGAAATTAGAAAAAAAAAAATGAATGACATATTTAATGAGTTCAAAGATACTTTGCTATGTTAAAAAATTTTTGTTTTTGATATTTTTCAATCCAACAATCAGTACACATTTCTCCGCTAACTATTAGTTGTATTAAAAATATTTTTTTTGACAGGATTGTTAGGTAAAGCAATTAACAGACTGAAAAGGATTTTCACTAGAATAATAGGAAAGAAACAAGGGCAAGTGTCTTAAATTTTAAATATATTAATATATTAAAGCAGTCTACTATGCTGTGTGATTACTACATGCTACTAGATGTTGTCACGGTGGCTATGAAGATTTTTTTATTTTAGGATTTTTGTCATTACATAGTTCCTGATGAAAGAGATGGGATTGTACATACAGACATCCCAGTTTTTGTTCTTTAAAAAAATCTAATTTATCAAACAAAAGCATTAGCGCAACATTTAAATTCACAAGTAGGTTTTCCACTTGAACTATGCTGATGATGTTCATTCATCAGTTACTGTTTAAAGATAACTTTAATGAAACTTACTTTTAAATCAAACTAATTATGTAGAACAGACGGTCACAGACGCAGCATTAATTTTGCAGTGTTCAAATCTGACGCTCATAGTTATTTTATTAAAGACAAATGACCAGAGTATCTCAAGCAAATATCTGGACCAAAATTAGACAAAAGGAAAATGCTTTAGAAGATTTAAGAAGAGATGAGAGGTGCTTTTAGGCAGATATGAATTCATCCATTTCCAATGGCTTCAAACATGACTCGGCTACTGAACATATCCGCTTTAGTGTTTGGTTGTTGTTCATGATATTTAATCTGTCGTTAATTCCCTGACAGTAGAAATGACTTCAGAGACAAAGTCAAATCCTTTTTTTTAAATTGTGAGAACATAAATGCTTCCCAAATTTAATTACATTTTTTAAATGAACTAACATTATCAACAGAATGTGAAGAGCTTACAGTGTTGACGTCGCGTCAAAGACATCTATGTACTGTGTTGCATAGACATCTACGGAAATTAGCATGCTAACAGACTAGCTAACTCTGTGACTCCCCGGTACTGGGATCCACCGTAGTGGACATAGGACATTACGGTCCTGTGTCGGCGCGGAGGACGAAACAAAAACATGAGTCGTTCCCTCGTACCTGCCACCCAGGACCGAAGCCCATGTACAAAATATGAAAACGTAACGTTGCACGGACCGTACAGAGCTCAGTTAGTGCCACAGTAAACACACAGATGGCTAAAACCCATGTGAAGATTATAAGATCGCAGTGTTATTTAGACCGGCTGTCAGAGTTTCAGCAGTTTGGTTGCATTTTGAATATTCGTGCCCTGCTCAATGACCGACCGACTGACAGGTATTACACTGGTGTAAAAAATACACAGAAGAGACATATATAGCTGAAGAAAACAATACACATTAGAAAGAATAAATTCTAATACTCTAAAACTTAGAATACAATAAATATGACAAACCACTACAACTAAAATATAAACAGGATAACGTACTATTGTTGGCTTTTTTTAAATAATTGATGGTTTTGATGATTGATGAATTTAGAGTGGATGGACCCAGTGGTAGAGGTGAAATACTGCCCCCAGTTTCCTTGGAGCAGGTGGCTCGGAACTACACAAAGCACCTTTTAATGATAGAAAATCTGGCCTCAATTTCTTGCAGGAAAAAGAAAAATAGCACGTTACATTAGTGGGACATTATGCTGGAGAGAGGGAAAGTATGAGTTCATTTTGACCACCTTTCTTTAAAATTTAGTTTTAATAGCTCAAGTTTGCAGAGGAGACAATTTTACAACTGATGGAGCTTGATTTAGTCTGTGGCCAATGACCCTCACAGAAATGTATTGACTGGAGCAGGGCTATTGGAAAGATGTCAGACTCAACAGAAACAGTTTTGGAAAAGTGTCCCCTGGAGGCCGCCTCACTGGCTTCATTAAAATATATCATTTATATGTTGGATTTCTGTGCACTGAGTGTGGGAGCCATAACTAAGGTTAGCCCAAGAACATTGTGCTTTTGTCCCTAAGGGTTTCTTAACTCAGCCCTCAGCTACATGTCAGATAGACATAACATATGGTGTAAAGCATTAAATGTTTTTTCTTTCTTTCTTTTTTGAGTTGGCTGAGAAGGTCAATTAAAACACCCGTTTTTTACGAGAGTGTGGCTGAGAACACATTACAGACGTACTGTGTAAAAGATGTTACTAGTACAATTTAGACACGGTGTAAACACAGCATCGACAGCTGATGATGTTACACGTTTATTCGTGCTTTCATTTCCCACCAAATCAATCTCAATCGTCTTTATGAAACACTAAAATATTTTTGCAGATCTTCTTTTCTTGCTCGGGGACAGAATTATGACAACTGCCTCTTCTGTGAGATTTAGGTGAATGGTTATTGCTATTTACTAGATCATTTAAAACGTCTCCTTTTTTTTAACATTCTGGTGTTTGCTGCATAAACTACCTTTAGTCTTTTGCAATCAAACATCCGCATTAGTTTTTTTTTCACATTTTAAAACAGCCAATCGCTGTCTACTATGCAAATATCAACACAACAGTTGCAAAGAAACCTGAAACCTCCAGCGCAGAGCTGACTTGTCAGTACTGAGAGCGAGAGTTTGCATTAGCATAGTAAACGTTTTGACGGCAAACATGGTGGAGTGTGCAGTTTTTTGGATTTAAATAGGACCCTGGAGCTTCCTTCCATTACAGTATCTATCAAAAAATTCTGCTCGATATGATGTATGTTTCTCAACCACTAATGCCGTGTTAGCCAAGGGCAGCGGTAATGTAGGCTAGAGAAGGCGTTCTTTAAATAAAAGTGCGCCGCCCTGCACTGCATACTGGTAAGTTAAAATAAGGCAGCGTTGTCCTTGTCTTGACTGGATTAAGGTTTTATTGTGTGTCATCTTTGCTGCAGACATCGGACGGACTTTGTAAAACGATACAATTTACCAATGTTCAACGTCTTATATGCAGGATATTACTACTGGTAGCGATAGATGATTATGTCCAGTGACTCCACAATGCAGACGATGAGGTTTTCAAACTCAAATAATAAATCAATTAATAAGAGCACTATCTCTAAGCTCTAAATATTGTTTTTTATTCGTGAACAATTCCCTGTGAAAATCAGCAGATGAAGGCGTAGAAGCAGCTGTTGGGGCATGTCCTGTGCGGCACAAGCAGCAGGGTCCAGGGTTCAGCTCGTCGCTGTGTAAATGAGCTGCAATAATAGTGTTCGTTAGCGTCGCGAGCTGAAAGTGTGCTACTTGTGTCACGAGCTGTGTGCCTCAGGGTAGCTACAGGTTCACATTCCTGCCAGCTGTAGCTAACATCATTCTAAATTCAGGGAATTAAGGGTGCTCGGGTTGTTGTATGACTCTAAACATTTTGGACTGTGCATTTCAATTAGGCAGCACTTGGCTCATTGAATCTCGTTTTTCCGTAGTAGTAGTAGTAATATTTGTTATTGATTGTTGCTCCTGTGCATGTGTGGTATTGTTTTTCGTCAGTAGCCTACATTGCTGTATTATGACATCAGTCTCAGCCGCAGCCTATGGTGTCAGCCACTGACGGGAACAATCTTGCAAGTTAACAAAACGTAAAACAAATAAAAGATGACAACTACCCTAACTATTGCTAAATCTGCTAGTCGCCAATTTGTTTATTTCAAACATGTATGGCTGAATCTCTCCAATGGTTCCTCTAAAGGAGAGAACAGACCAAACTTTTCATGTTGGAAAACTAAATATTATTCATGGCAGAGTATTTTCTACATACTTTAAAAAGTGTCTGGAAGGGGACTTTTGAGTTTATTATCCCTGAACTTATTAGTACACTCCAAGCCTTACAGCTCAATATCCTGCACCCTTCTGTATTTGCTATCTGTTTGAAGTCTTTTTGTATGAAAAAACAACAGTAATGTCCATTTAACATTATCTGCTGTCATGTATTTGCATTCATCCTTTGAATTTCTTGAGCCAGTTTACAAAATGTTACATTACTGTGGAGTGTAGTACCACTGGGAGATCCATGAGCCATGACCGTGTCTACGGGTCGTCCTGTAACGATTTTAATCAGGAGCTCATTATGTCTCAGACACAGAGGCCACTCAATCACATCAATTGATTAATTAAGTGCCAAGGGTGTTTGGGGACCCAGGTGACAATATCATCCCTGAGGACACGGTGAAGGTTGTTAAATAAATGGTTCTGCTGGGTCAGCATAACCGTCACATGTACCGACTTCTACGTCACATGTACCTACTTCTACATCACATGTACCTACTTCTACATCTAATTAAAAAACAAATAGTCTTCTCAATAAAATCTGATAACTCTCTGCAAGGGCAGATTCTTTCTGGGCTTTCTGGTGTTGGTTTATGGTACACACACACCAGTGTTTAAGTCGGCTTGAGAAGAGGAAGAGAGGAAGGAAAGGGATTTGCGCAAGCCAGCATCATATTAGAGCATGTAATGCAGGCTAATCCTCCTCCACCCATGCTGCTGTGAGGCCAGGAATACTGAGGGAGTGTCGGCTTGATTTGACTCAACCTACAGTAACAGTTGGGGAAAATAAGGACCACCTCTGTGTTGGTCATTTATTCACATCAACTGCATAGCATCAACTTCGGTGCGAGTAGTTCCACCTGCTTTGTCTTGCAAATCATGAACCGGAGTCATGGCTCTCAAGCTGCTAGCATAATAAAAGAAATGACGTTTGGACGTGTTTCGTTTGTACTGCAGGGAATTTAGTGCCGGCATTTCCGCCCTTAAATGGCAGAGAACATCGTGTTAAACTGCATGCTAACTTCCTTACCGGACCGTGAAGAATATTACTTTTTCATTGGGGTCATTATAGTTTTTCAATCCTTTTTCCTACCAGAAAGCACAGTGGGGTGCAGTATTTGACAGCCCAAATACGATTATAAATGTTAATGCTTCAGGTGAGGCCTCAAGTCATGTTCAACTCTGTTAGCATTTTTGTAAGTGAATGTTAAATTAAATGTCAAATGTGTTTTAGGTGATCTTAGAAAATGGTAACAATTTATTCAAACCAAGCTTTAGTTATTTTAAGTGGAATATTTTTTGGTAAGCCCATTATATTAGCAAGTGCGTACAACTGTCAGGTCACTTAAAAATCAAGTGTACCACCACAGGATGTTCACAAAGTAACAGCTAAACAATCCTTTTTCAGTCTTTAATGACGTCCAATATTAATGAACTATTTTACTGTTATTCTAGGATGCAATTCAACACAGAAGTAAAGTCAACGTGGGTATTGGAATACAAAAAACTGTGTCGCCCGGAATCCTTCCCTAGGGTCGACTTGTGCCAAAGCAGGAGCGTGGTCACCATAAAAGGGGACCTCACAGCATGTGTTCTCCTCCAAATCTAAACGACTCCTCCCTGGAAGACTGTGGCCAAGTACTGCTGCATTCGACTCTGTGGGGCAGACCTCAGCATTTGAATGAAGGCCTCCATGCATGGATGGATATACTACTGCTACTCTCCAGACGTCCCTCTCCCTGGCAATGTTTTCCAGCTCCTCCTGGGGGACCCAAGACAGATGAGGTATATAATCTCCAGTGTGTCCGCTGGGTCTACCCCATGGTCTCCTACCAGTTGGAATTGCCCAGAAATCTTCCAAAGGAAGCCGCACAGGGTGCATTCTGATCAGATCCCTCGACCACCTCAACTGGCTCCTTTTGATTGCAAAGGAATGGCTCTAGTCCAGATGTCTGAGCTCCTTGCCTTATCTCTAAGTTTGAGCCGAGACACTATTTGGAGAAAACTCATTTCTGCCCGCTTGTGTACACAATATCATTCTTTCGGTCGATACCCTAAAATCATGACCATAGCAAGGTTTGAAACAAAGATCAACCAGCAAATCGAAAGCTTTGCCTTCTGCTTCAGCTTGCTTGCTGCTCTGTAAATAGGCAATTGTTTGCTAACACCTTCGGCATTTTAAACTTTATTAGGTGATACAATGTGTTTTCAGCTTGTTTTGCTGCCCTCTAGTGGCCCACAAAATGTTTTATCAGGTTTAAAGTGCAGAGTTGATTTGTGTACATGTGCATTAGTCTGTGTGTGTGTGTGTGTGTAGGTATATTTAAATTGTATGCTAAATATGTTGAGAATAGAGTTAAATCAGACAAAAGACCGATCAGACAAAACAATTCTAATAGAAACTCATGCGTCAAAAATGTTGATGCGATAATTGCCAATTGTATTTTACTATTGTACTGTTGTTAACGAGAGTCGCACATTCTTGAGAATTGCCTAGCTCATTAATAGAAAACAGTTTCTCCAAATTATGCTCACATTAACCTTTTGAAAGAAATAATGATTGCACTCACAACTATGCTCTCTGTTAATTCGCTGGAATTATTCCTCTGTTTATGTTTTCATTATTGGAACCACTTCAATTCCATTCTAAATAAATCGTGACTTTGTAGCAGGCCTAAAGAGATTGTAAAGATGTTAATGTGAGGGGCCATGCATGGCTTCTGAACATTTGTTGGTTAAAAAAAGAAATGAAATACTTTCTAGACGTTTTGACATGTACCTCAGTCCGTAGGGGTTGAACCCAGTTAGTTTCAGCATGGATAGATTCCATTTAAGAAGCTTGCCGTGCCTACCACAGAAGGGCTGTGTGCCCACTCAGAGCTTATCCTCAGCTGACAGGTCAAATGCATCTCCATTCCCTTGTAGTGAAAACCTTGATGTGACCTTCTCCATCCAACTGGCCTTTTAACGGAACATTTAATCAATAACTCCATCGTGTAGAGTTTGGTTTCAACACGAGGCAGAGATCTTCTCGTCTCTGACTCTCTTGCCCTGCTCTTAGCTTGAACTCCCTCGTTGTCCCCCCTAACTTTTTTTTTGTTTTGTTTTATGTGTGTGTGTGTGTGTGTGTGTGTGTGTGTACCTGCAGGCAAGGCTCCCAATTGACATCCACAATACTATCATATCTGTCCATCATATTACCCTCCCGTAGTGTAAAGTTTAAAAACTCTCCAGAAGATAGGTATATTAACACGGTGTTAAGGTAATACATTTGATCTTCATACATATATGATGAACACCATGCTAGCTAATTTGCTGGCAGTTGCTCTGGGACACTTTTATTTTGATTGGTACATTCTTTTGTAGCTGTCTTTTGTTTTACACAATACTTGAATGTTAAAAGACAGTTAACACACCACCACACACATTTCTAAAAAAAATACCTCCGGCCAGAAATCAGCAGAGTTTTGGGACTGTGGATGCCATCGTGTGTCGGGCGATTTAAACAGCAAGTTTGATATTCCCATGAAGTCAGCAAATTTGGTGTTGGTTTTACTTGAGCGCCATCTTTTAGTTGTATACCTTTTCTTTGAAAAATTTGCACCAAAGAACCTAAGTGTTGTTGGATTAGCTACTGAGAGATCATGTTCTCATTGCAACCATAAATGTACAGACAACGATTAACGTGATACTGAAAAATTGTGAGGTACTCCTCCACCGATCTAAAGATGGAAGTAATGCAACACAAGCGTGGTTCCTCAGCAGGGAAATGCATTTAGAGTAAATTGAAAACACAGCATGGTACACTGTTTTCTTTATGAGTCTTTGTGTCTTAACCC
>CALSBV010012175.1:3249069-3275553 GCA_943590825.1 Bovichtus diacanthus | reverse complement strand
CATGGTACACTGTTTTCTTTATGAGTCTTTGTGTCTTAACCCCACAGTATTGTACACAATGGTTGAGAACTGTACATTTCCATGTACATAGCTACCTGATGCATATTCCAAACATCGGTTCTACAAAGTAAACATTGATTGTATACAATCGATATGTGAAACCAGGACACTGTTAGTATTTCTCCATCGATGTTGACACAGATATGGGACCACTTAGACTGTGGATCAATGTGATCATTGAAAGGAAACATGTCACTGTGACCTCCGCGTAATCGCACAAACCGAACTGTTGATTTAACGGTTTGCATGTTGGGTCTGCTTACTCTGTATCCATTTACTTCTCAGCTGCACTGGCTGCAGTTTAATAAAATAGATTAATATGCTGAGCTGTGTGCAACCTTTGCAGTTTTCACCAAGTCTTACCCCGGGACTGATTGATTGTCCTTCGTCTTAAGCCTAATTCTGGAGTATAAACACCTCCAATGACTTACAATTTGAAGTGGATCTCAATTAAGTCTACACCTCCCACTGATCCACTGCACCACCCATTTTTCTTATACTGATCGAGGACCACTTTTCTGTTTGTTAAAGAACACCATATGCTGTGTTATTAAGTATATAACAAGTATTCGCTTCAGACTGCCATTGTACTTTAAAAAAAATATATATACAATAGAATAGAAGCACACTGCTGTCATTTATTTACTTTTAAAGAAGTATACTCACACTATACTGAGACTGTTTTACAAGGGAAAGCTTGAGTGAAAAACATCAAAACTATGAAACAAATCCTCCCTGCTGAGATGACACTTTGCCTGAGGTAAAAAACTGTGCACCTTTCTCTCTTTCCTCCTTTCTCCTGGCATGAACAGGCACTGCTCTGACTGCACATCCAGATGTATTGTCTCCTGACTCATTTGATCATATCTCTGCCACTGTAAATCGCTCTGCGCCTCCACCCCCAGAAATCAGTTGACACATCAAAGCCCCAGAGGGAGGCTTAATATTGGAGTGCACCACTAAAGTGTGGGATCCACACGCACGCTCGCGTACATTCGTGTATTTAGGAAACAATAGTTTGTTTGTTTTAAAATGAAAACTGGGTTATAAAAGATACAGGTCAAAGTACAGTGACGATTTTTAAAGGTGTACCCATTTTTATGACGTCGTGTATGGGAGTTGATACAAAGGGAATTCTATTCCACACACACAGGTGCCCCAACATTGTGGCACTGACATTGGGTCTTAAAACTTGTGTTTTTACGATATCAAAACTAGCGATATGTCCTCCAAATAACGCATCACACAGTATGTGTAAAGGAAATAAAAAATAAAAAAACAACAATCCTGTTTGTTTGTTTGTTTGTTTGTTGAAACTCCAGCCAAAGTTTGAAGAAGACAATTGTTGGCTGAGCTTCTATAAAATCAACCTTGAAGTCAGCCCTCCTTTAGTGTGACTAACCTCAGTAATCCATCGCAGGTTCACACCTCTAGTGTCAGGCAAGCCCGTTCAGAGAAATCCTTTGCCTTAAACCCAGATTTGTGTGACCCAGCAGCTTGCTTGGATACAGGTTTATGCAGATACTTAATCTGTCTAAGGTGTGTGTGTGTGTGTGTGTGTGTGTGTGTGTGTGTGTGTGTCGCCTCCTCCTCTTTATAAATACTCATGTAGGCCACTTATGTAATTAAGTCAGACTGGACTTGTCTGGCATGTAAAGAGATATCCTAAGGTGGCAGCCGATATTATTTTTTCTTTTCTCTTTGAATCGCTTTATTCATTTTGTGTACAAAAAAGAATCACCTCTTCATTCATCCTCAATCACTTCAACCAGCGTTTTTTGACATTTGAAACAGTGGCCAGTAACATTTGCATTCAACGCAACAACGGGACTGAAAGCGTTCATTTCGTATGCAGTAAATGCTTTGAAACTTGAAATGTCTTTTTTTTCTTTAATTATACCTGAGAAATAGACAGGTGGAATACAGAATAGCGTACGTACTTTCATTCTAAAGAAACTCCTTTGCAATGACAAACACTGCAACAAAGCTGGGTCACGTTAGGTCGACTGTCAATAAGCAGCTTTTGTCAGCTGTAAAAGAGGACTTACAATCAGCACTTTGATGTTTCCAAACCAACGTGTGATGACTAACGGAGCTGCGAAAAGGCCAAATCATATGTGCTAACCTTTTATCAAAAAAAAAAAAAAGGGTTTCACAGGTAATGCATGTTACTCCAAATACTGACAAACTGCAGCGACCAAAGGGGAACAGAGATCACAAGATGATCTAATCAACAGGGATGAGACATAAATATTCCACCACACTCCTTTATACTGTGCATGTCTAACTTGCCTGCAGCCTAAAAATGAACCACCTTTGTGACAGTGTTTTTAATGGCCCTCACTTATTATTCTCCTTGCAGTGCGCAAAGTAAAATGTATCATCAAATCAATAGGGAGTAATAATGTTCCTCTGAGCTTGACGGAGCTGTTATAGTTCTGCGAAGTCTTCTTTAATAACTTATGTGTCATATATAATATGGATTTAAAGTGCAGGCTTCATTACTGCATAACATAGCGCAGTAAATTACAATGCATCCACAGGCCTAGATTAATTTACGCACTCATTCACTCCAGGATGCATCTTTGAATAGCGTTGAACTGCAGGGCCCATGGCCATCTGTGGCCCTTCTCCGCCCCCCCTTGCAGAGTGAGAAAAACCCCAGCTGCTCTTTTGGCTGCGGCAGAACTCACCAGGAGGAGTATTTAAAAATCCCTAATCTATCACTCTGCCCAGCCAGCCCTGTCTCCGCTGGCTGGCTTAGAACCTATAACGATTTGCACTGTCCATTCCACAAGAGAGACATCGTTACTGCTTAGTTAATCTATCATACAGGGAGGGATGGATGTAAAGAGAGAGGGAGAGAAAGTCATTGGGATCATCCATGATAATTTGGAGATTCGCCGGGGTCGTATGTAAAGGACCCCTACCGTATCAAATGCCAAAGACAGAATTCCCCTCCCGGGTTGCCATGGGTTTTTTTTTTTTTTTTTTTTTTCTCTCTCGTCATTTTCATTATTATTTCATTTTTGTCCGATAACCCCGGTGTCATTGGATCCCTTGCATCCCGTGCTGTATAATGTTTACCCACTTGATATGGTACAATAGGCCTGGGAGGTAATCTGACACCCCGCAGTGATAATAGAATTAGTAATAACTATTAAAAATGTCCATGGTAAATGTGGTATTACTGAACACAGGAGAGCAGCTTATACACAAAGTTGTTATTTTAATTGGCCTATTGAGATGAATGACTGAATACATGTTTATATGGCAGGGATATTATAGAAATGAACAGTATGTTTTTCATTTATTTGTATTAATATACACAGGCAGTACTGTTTGACAGTAATGTCCAGAAGAAAACGTATCGCACTAAAAGCTTCATCACTGCCGTATTGTGAATGGTGCTTTAAAGCACTGACCTGAGGGCAATTTTGTTATCAACCCTGAACAGCCGCCGTTGGTTGTCCAAGGTAACGAAGCGTTTTCATGTCTGTGTACTGAGACACTCTACATTTTCTTCCTCGGGTTTGATTGTAATACAGGCAGCCTTTGGCATGCTGGTTTAGGTTCCCCGGTGAGCTGAGCTCAGCAGTGGCAAGCGGACTTTGTTTCACCCATCTGACATGGGGCTATTTCTTTCTCAAGAATGATTGTGATTCCCAACCACATTTCAGAAAATCAATGAGATCTGCTTGGGGGAGAAGGGGTAAAAGAACAGGGTCTGAATACATCAATCTTCCCCCTTCAACCGTTTTGATGCAACACAAAATGCAAGAGAACATGGAGAGTCGAGAACGTACGAGTGGATCGATGGGATCTAGCCTGGCTGTTCCTACAAAGATAAATAAATAATGCTTTCTGACTTTGGAAATGACCCTGTTGACGTTATGAAGAGCATAATGCCGATGCCAGGAAAGATATAAAGAAAGACGAGGATTGATCTTTGCAGGCTGAGGGAAATATTTTTGAAGCAATGGCTCCAACATTTGAAAATAATTCCAGGCCACAAAATAAACACATTCAAAACTAAACTATTCTCCTCTTTTATGTTATATTATGTTCTATTCAAAAATGGCCTCATTCTTTGAGCAGCCTTTTCATCTCTTAAACGGCTTTAATTCAAAGTCTCGGACATGTATGTGTTGAAATATAAAAGGCCATATTGGAAAGAAAAAAAACACTATTTTGGGGTTTAGATACATCCCAGCTGACGTGATAGCAGACATTATGTTAAAAACATTTTTATCCCTCTGCCTCAGTCTTGCGGTTCGCCTCGGTCTTCTATTCCAATCTCGGCATCACACCCTTCCTGCTTCTCAGCGGCCTTTTGTCCGCGGTCAAAAGGCAAAGTCTGTTTGATTGGTGGTCAAATAGGGAATCTATTTCTGCCACTTCAAAGCATTTGATGAATTTAAAAGAAATTGAGTGTACTTGAGGATTCTAGCTTTGTATTCTCTACAGGAAAAACGTGGAAAAATGTCCATTAATCCCATCAGTCTCTGGGAATTGGGACGTCTCATTAAACACCTGTTTGAACAGTATTAGGTGGATTCAGTATCAGACTGGCAGTAGCTCTTCCACAGCACTATGAATCACCCATTATGAATGCATCATGAAGACGAAGAGGGCTCGGCCAGGGTTTAGAGCTGGTGTCTTTGTAATTAGGCCAACTCTATGCTTAATTGTTGTATTCAATAGGGAATATTTATCTTCATAATCCTATGATTTCATTCTATAATAATTAGATTGTACTGCCATAATTTTGTGTGTGTGTGTTTATATATATATATATATAGATATCTGTATATATATAGATATCTCTATATATATATCGATATCTCTATCTACTATATATAGATATCTAGTATATCTATATAGATCCATCTATATCTCGATAAATATATCTATATAGATATATCTATCTAGATCAATATCGATCGATATATCTATATATTTATATAGATATAGATATATATATAGAGATGTAGAGAGAGAGAGAGAGAGATATGTATTGATATAGATAGATAGAGATAGATAGATATAGAGAGAGAGATGGATGGATGGCTATATATATATATATGGGTATACATATATAGATTAAAGAAATTATGTTTTCTTCTCACGTAGAAAAAATAACATGGTTGAGGGGTTAATTCACTGAGTGAGGGAGGGTTGATTATAACAAGGATAACGTTAATGAACTTTAAGTAAAAACAAAAATGTGTACAGAGTGCTGTAGTGTCTTAGAATAGATGCAACACTTAACTATGGTATTTGAAGAGGCAATAACAGGGATTGTAGTGAAGTGTGAAAGACACGTTTTGGATGCACTCTGTCTTTTTCCCTGTTGGGTAACAAAAGATTGAATATCGCCGACATGCATTGTGTGATTTTCAGATCTCACTTGTAAAATGTTACTGCTGCTGTGTAGCCACAGTTGATGAGCACAATAAGTCAAAGTACCTAATTCATTATAATATCTGCGTGCAAACCAGCTAATCAACCAACATGCATTCAATCACCTCCAAAAAAGAAAATAATAACATCATACGGCACTAAGAAACCGCACCGATTCCCACTCACAATCACTATTTCCCACGTGGCACTCCACGGATTGTGTACAGTACAGAGTCATTACGAAAGCAATGAATGTGTCGTGTAAACAGGCGAGAGCTGGTAATTGCTAGTGATTCCCAAAAGTTCCTGTGTGCTTTATTTTCAGCATCGGTGCGTTATTTCCTAATTATCTTGCTGTGCACTTAGTGGAGTATTTGGACAGGCGTTTGTCTTCAGGCGGCAGCATTGCAGCCAGTGTTTTCTCTTTGTGTGTGTACCTGCAGGCAAGGCCTCGCTAGAGATCTGGCAGTGAGCGAGCGCATATGTGGTGAGTCATCCTCGCACTGTGGCTCTGATGACAAGCCGCTGCACGTGCTCGAGCACATGGTGGGTTACACTTGACTACAGGCGATAGGGAGGGGGGGGGGGGGGGGGGGGCTGGGGGCTCTTTAATCTTTTATTATTTAGGGTGCGTCCCCCCCCCCCCCCTCCCAAATGTATGCAGGCTATTCTTCTATTAAGTTCAGAACTTGCGGTGTAAAGCGCTTACGTGTGTGAGGTACTTCAAATATTTCCATTAAGTGAGACTATTACTTCTCTGTATTTCAGAGGAAAATACACTTTGTTCTCCGCTACATTCATTTGGCAGACATAGTGTGACACTTTGCAGCGTAAGGTTTTAAGGGCGGCACGGTGGCTCAGTGGTTAGTGCTGTCGCTTCGCATCAAGAAAGACCTTGGGCCTTCCTCTGTGGAGTTTATATGTTCTCCTCGTGTGCGTGTGTGTGTGTGTGCGCACGTTTCCTCCGGCTGCTCCGTTTTCCTCCCACAGTACAAGGACATGCAGGTTAGGTGTCTTGGAAACTCTAAATAGCCCATAGGCGTGAATGTGAATGTGTTTTGCTGTTTATATGTGTTAGCCCTGCACAAACTGGCAGCCTGTCCAAGGTTTACCCCTGCCTCTCGCCCACTGCATGCTGGGATAGGCTCCAGCCCTTTTTTGCAGCTGTGTCCAGGATTAATGGTAATAGAGCATGGATGGATGCATGGGGGTACGTTGCATTAAACGTATCAAGCTGATCCAAAAGCAACTCACAATAATGAACCCAAACATCGTAAGGAAAATGCAAGTACTTCAAGCTCGCCAAACATGCCGAACGGATTCAAGTGTTGCATGTAGAAACAAGGGATGAGAAAGTTGTTATTATGGATGGATGCAAAACTTCTGATGAGCTTGTTAAAGATATATGGACATATGGAGTTGTTCTGCCACCTGTGACATCACTGTGACGGGTTGAAGCTGTGATTTAAAAGCATGCGATTATATTCTGCTCCTAAAAGGGTGCAACAGCTACCAATTATATCGTAAGAAACAAAGCATTCTTTACACTTAGTACACTAGTGCTTTTTTTTTTTACTGCTTTATTATTCCTTTTCACTTTCACTTGTTCCGTTTTGAAGTTTCAATGTTCTTTTGAATTTAGTATCGCTACCTTTTATATGTCGCTTTTCCATAGTAAAGCATGTCCTACTCTATTTACTGTAAGTAATAAAGCGAACAGTAAGCACAGTGCTGTGATGTATGGTACTTCTGTAATATCACCCATTCAAACGTTGTGCCTGCCTGGAAATATTTGCACTGACAGTGTTAACGCCTGATTCAAAGAGACGGAGCCTTCCGGCCGCCCCTCGGCAGGCTTTGCACTCAAAAAAAAAACCGTCAATGCACAAGTCTCACAAGAAAAAAACAATTCTGTTTTCTTTCCTCTTGAGTTAAACTGCTCTAATCAACAGGCCACCACTGTTTGATGTCTAGGATGTCTTTGGCAGGCACTGCTGTAGAGTCGACATCAATAAAGTTCTTTAAAAAAAAAAATAGCCTCGGCAGAATATTCAGCACTTGACAATGCACAGGGGTCAAAAAGGCCTCGTTTAAAAAAAGCGTTTTGACGGCCTCTTGCTAGCTCCTGTGCTGTAGCCTATTTATATAAAAAAAAAAAAAGGATGAGTGTTGTCAGAAAGCAAGTCATGCATTTCCCACGCAGGCTGCTTGGTGTATGAAAGTACAGCATCACGTTCTATATTAAGACGGCAACACGGGAACAACATCTCAAAGTGTTTGGTATTTTTAGAAAAACATGGAATGGAGGGAACAGCATGGGAAATGACCTGACCCCAGCCTACGTGTTTCAAGAAGCTTCTTTTGTTTCACTTAGAATAACCAAACAAACATGCAACACTGTGGAAGGTTGGGTTTATTTTTTTTTCTCACTGTTTCTTTACATTACATTACATTTAGCAGACACTTTTGTCCAAAGTGACTTACCATAAGTACAAACAATCACGACTCCGAGGACACGACTCCGAACAGCGAGAATCTTGCAAGTACATAAGCTGCAAATATGTATAATCATACAAGTGTAGAACATTAGCTTCAAATAAGCCAACCAAGTGCAAAGTACAATAAAAAAAAATAATGTATAAATAAAATAATAATAACTTTAAATTCAATTTTAAAAGAATTAAAAAGAAAAATGTAATCAAAAAAATTTAAAAATGTATTGACCGAGGTGCAGTCGAAACAGTTTAAAATGTAGTTTACATATTATTGTATAGATGCTCTGAAATCATGAGAGCTACAGAACATGGACAACCTAAGTACATTAAACACCATTGACTTTGCATTAGTCTCTTAAATGAACTATAAAGTGCAGTTGAATATGTATAAATGAGATCTTTGTCTGTAAATTGTAAATCCTACCTAACCCGTTTGCTGTACATGCCACTCTTCTCACGTCATGTTGCTTAATCCCACAGTGGCCTGTAATACTACATATAGTACACACTACAGTATGTGACTTTCTCACACATGCACGTAAACGTGATGCATGCAAACAAGATAGACGGGGAGTGGTGAGGGCCTATAACGGTACTCATCTCATTATCTTTCAACATCTCATTATGTTTTTAAATTTGGAGCATTAGCATTTCATTACCATTAAAGCTGTGCTGGCAACGCTGAAGGAAAGGAGGGGTTTGCTTGCCAGAGTCTGGGAACATCACGGTGTCATGTTGGTTTGCATAGTTACTGGCAGCACAAGCTAGGATAGGATGATCATGAGATGTTTTATGCAAATGGTCTCCAATTTAAGCGGCATGATTTTATATTTATACGTCTTGGGTTCATCAGTGCACATGTTGTTGATGTGCAGTGAGTCCCAAGGACCAAGAGGAGCTTTTTTTTTTTTCGCATCGTCAATGTGGAGTTTCTAATTAGAGATGGCATTTAAGTGTTAAATGTAAGCCATGAACGCCATCACAAGGGTATAATTAATAATACATTTTATGTTTGCCATGTGTAGACCTTGATCTGTTGAAATACTTTCTATTCAATCTTTAAATGGATAGTTCAGTTCTCAAAAGTACAGAAGGTTGCAAATGTAACCTCTCTTCTGAGAGGGACATCGGTGCCTGTGAAATTCTATTTTCTCATGAAATTTCGGTGTTGCCTAATAACGTAATGTGTATAAGCATGCATTACTAAAAATGTAACTTTTGGAGTATTTTTACGATTTAAAACATGTTCAAAGTACAGTTGTGTAGCGTTTGATTTTGACATGACGTCAAGGTTTTATCACCGTAAGAAACTGATCTGTGAAGTGGAATTAATTATGGTATATTGGTGCGTGACAAGCTTTGTGTGCAGACAAATTTTTGCCAAAAAATCCTAAAATGGCCTATATGCTAAATACAACTTATGCACTTTTTCCAAATGTCTTATTAAAACGTTGTCTTACACTGTCAGTTAACCTATTTATTTACATGACAAGCCTTTTGGCCTTTGGTTGGACGAGAACTTTTGTTCCGAAAAAAAATGTATCAACAATTTCAGGCTAGATGACCATTACATTTTCTTTGGATATATATGGAAACATTGTTGCTTTTAGAGAAAAAATGGCAGCTTTGCACAAAACAATAAAATAAGCATATTAAAGCAGATAAATCATTTTGATCCCTCCAGGTCCTCCTTCGGGGAAAAATTTACATTTATCTCTTCTAGCAATCTCATCAGTATGTAATTTGTTCTGTCCAATGCTTTCATATTTATAGAATGTAAAGAAAATTGAAAATTACTGAGTGTCTGCCGTTTAAGGTGTGAGGGATTCAAATCACTGCTGACGTAGCTGTATTTAGTTTTTGTTAAAAAAAAAAAAAGCAGCAATCTCCTTCTGACATGCTTAATAAATTGGAGCCTCAAACTCAGAAATATCTTTTCTCACTTCTATACTTGGAATATCAAAACTCCATTGTAGTATTTTCCAGAAGTCAATCAGAATTTCCAACTTCTTACCATCGCTTGAAGGCAAGATAACGCCATCTTACCTCTCTGCCCTTATTGCTCTTTACGTCTCCCGTTCCCTCTTAATTTCCAGAACACAGGGGACACTGGGATTCTCAGGATAAGGAAACACAGCAGGTTGGTGAGCTTCTCCGCTATGAACAGTCTGGCTTTTCACTTCGAGGAAGCTGAATCACTTTCCTCTTTGAAGACGCAGTATTCCTGGATTGTTTCCAAGTTTCAAGTTTGTAGGCATTTTTCAGTAACGGCCTTCTTCACATCATACTACAAATTTTCTTGAAAAAATCTTGGATGTCAAAATACTTAATTTTCACGGAAAAAGCTTGATTGTGAAAAAATACAAACATTTTTCATGAAAAAAGCTTGGATGTCACAAAACTTAATTTTCACGGAAAAAGCTTGGATGTGAAAAAAAACTTTAATATTAATGAAAAAAGCTTGAATGTGAAAAAAACCTTAATTTTCATGGAAAAAAAAAAAAATAAATAAACTTAATTTTCTTGAAAAAAACTTGGATGTGAAAATACTTAATTTTCATGAAAAGAAAAATTTATTGAAAAAAAATACTTGGATGTCAAAAAAAGCTTAAATTTTCTTCAAAGAAGCTTGCATGTCAAAATACTTAATTTTCACGGAAAAAGCTTTGAGTAAAAAAAAAATTCTTAATTTTCATGTAAAAAGCTTTGATGTGAAAAAAAACAACTTATTTTACACTTAAAATACAGAATAGAATTCAAAATCCTTCTCCTGACCTACAAAGCGATTAATGGTCAGGCTCCAGTTTATCTTAAAGATCTCATAGTACTTTATAAACCAACTAGAGCATTGCGCTCCCAGAGTGCAGGGTTACTTGTGGTTCTAAAAGTACAATGGGAGCCAGAGCCTTCAGCTATCAAGCTCCTCTACTGTGGAACCAGCTCCCAGTGTGTGTTCGGGAGGCAGACACCCTCTCCACATTTAAGAGCAGGTTAAAGACTTTCCTCTTTGATAAAGCTTATAGTGAGGGCTGGCTCAGGTTTGCCCTGGACTAGCCCCTAGTTACGCTGCTGTAGGCTTAGACTGTCGGGGGACTCGCTCCTCTCCTCTCTTCCCTATCTTTCTCGTTCTCCTCTCCCTCTCTATTTGATATGCATTCATGTCCCTTAAATGCATGTTACTAACTCACCATCCGGGGCATCATCCCCGGAGTTTCTGTGTCCCTTATCTGGCAGGTTGCCACTATTAAAGATTACTTTTGGACCACGAATCGTGGCTGCACCTGTTGCCCTGGTCCTGCCTGACACCAGGAAGCCTTGACATCCCCCTGGATCCATCTTTTTTTATATATACCATCGTATCATGTTTTCTGTCGCATAGATTGTCCATGTTGTAATTTTAACATGTTGTTTGTTCTGTACACACGTCACCTATTGCACGTCTGTCCGTCCTGGGAGAGGGATCCCTCCTCAGTCTCTCCCTGAGGTTTCTTCCATATTTCCCCCACTAATTGTGGGGTATCTTTTAGGGAGTTTTTCCTTGTGCGATGTGAGGGTCTAAGGACAGAGGGTGTCATACTTTGTACAGGCTGTAAAGCCCACTGAGACAAATGTATAATTTGTGATATTGGGCTATATAAATAAACTTGATTTGATTTGATTTTTCATGGGAAAAAATGATTAAAAAAAACAAACTTGATTTTCATGAAAAAGCTTGAATGTCAAAACAAATTAAATTTTCATGAAAAAAGCTTGGATGTCAAGAAATACTAAATTTTTTCATGAAAAAAGCTTGGATGTGATAAAAAGCCCTTAATTTTCATGGAAAACTTTTTTTTTTTTTTTAAACTTAATTTTCTTGAAAAAGGCTTGGATGTGAAAAAAACCTTAATTTTCAAAAGTTAACTCAGTAATAAATATAGTCTACGTTTCATATGTGTAAACTCTATCAGCATTTACCGTTTAGAATGAATGAAATGCTTGTAGACACCGTATTTGTATTGTTGATTTAATGTGTGAACGAGCGATGTAGAGAAGGTCACATAAAGCTAGGTGTTAGGAGGTTTGGAGATAGAAGTTAGGTGGTCCTTGAGTGTTTTTTTATTGGTTAAGTGGTCCTTGGTCTGAAAAAGTTTGAGAACCCCTGCCATAGAGGGAAGGGAGGATGATCCATGACTTAAAAAAAAATTATAATAATTTTAATCTCGTGCCATCGTCAATTTCAGTTCATCCAGCACCTTATTAATCAATACTTGGAAAAGCAAATTACTTTTCCGTTGCCTCAGCTTTACTTTGTGTTAATGGCTAATTAGCAAAGCATGCTAGCACACTGGAATAAGATGGTGAAAATTGTTAACATTATACCTGCTAAACAGGGGCTTGTTAGCATCGTCATTGTGATTATGTTTGAATGCTGAAGTTAACATTAAACTCAAAGCACCTGCCATCCTCACAGAGCCGCGAGCATAGCTCTCGTCTTGCACTCTTTTTAATTAGACAAAAGACTCAAAAATGCTCTAACAGTCCTTAGGATGGGTTAAGGATAGGGGAGCATACTGAGAAAAGCCCTAACATTTACAGCATTAAGTGCAACATGGAATTTAGGCTCCTATGCTAGTCACACATAGTGAAACAGCATATGTGTGGATTTGTGCACATGCATATATTGATTTTTTTTTTTTTTCCCCCCCCTAATCAATAAGGACTCGTGAGACAAAGGTGCGAGAGACTGGTCGTCAATAAAAGTGCATCCTGTTCATTTCAAGCTGAGCAGATTAGACCTAGCCTGTTGCTATGACTACTGTCAGGATGAATTCCTGTTGTGGACCAGAGCTGGGTGGACAGGTTGAACTCTAATTTCCCCTAGCATGTTCGACAGGACTGAATACAAAAATAACACCAACCCTAGTGGTCCATATGGCTGGTTCTGGGAGGACCAGCTGCTCAGGGCTTTCAAGGCCATAATCTTTATTTCACACTTGCAGAGAGTCGTTTAAATTTCTGATGAGGGACCGGTGGTGTGGAGGCAAAAGGAGGACAATGAGTGGGAAGAGTGAACCACCTGTGTGCATCTACACTTGAATTTTCTTTTTTTAAATACAGCATTTAGTCATACAGAAACAAAACACATCTTTGAACATACGTATTTCTCATATTTTACACCTGTTCACAAGCCTCTAGTTCAAATATGTGTACATGAACAATTCAAACCCACACAACAACAAAGTCTAACCATGCTGTTATCCATGCAATGCTTCCTACGACAAGGAAACACATTTTGTGTATACTAAAGCCCTCTTTGGGCTGCATTAGTAATACCATGGGAGGCAGTAATTTGATTTTGCCTATGCAAATTGGATAGTTTAGGCAGTCATCCAGGCAGTAAAATAATTTAGAAGGAACCTGAGCAATTCAGGAACATGGTCATGCGACGTGTATTACATGGCATCCTCCACAGTAAAGCAAAACCAGAAAAAATACTTTATTTAACTGGTGTTATATTGGAGTTATGTTAGTGCAACCCATCACTGGAGATATGTCCCTTGCAATTATGACACTTTACCAGGGTGCAAGTCAGTAATTGTGTGAAACACTTCCAGAATGGGATTAAAATGGCCCAGATGGTCTAAATTAACTCAAAGTTTCCAGCTGAGTTGGTAATTATGTTGGAATTTTGACCCGAGTAGCCACAGAATGTCTGATAACTTTGTTCTGAATTAGATAAAACTCAAAGGAAAATGAATTTCCCTCACAGTTTCAGTCCCACTTTCGGATTAGTGATCTCCAGCAGACAAACCAACAGACGCTGGGGCCTGTCCGGCTTCAAACCAGTGTTATATAGGCTGTCGAAAGGAAAAGCACATAGTCCATGTTATACTCCGCCTCCCAGTAGCAGTACCTGCACACCCAGGGAGGATGAGTTATGCTGAGACAGAGAAAGGAGCATCTCATCTTCTGCTTGTAAGGCCTCGGCAGATTTGAACAGCTGAGTCTGCATTTCTGATCACCTAAGATGTTGCTACTGGAAGTTACCTAAATGAATTTTAATGAATTCTGAGAATTATTAACTGCGCTCGCAGCATGACTTTAGGGATTGCATTGTCGGTTGGTTGGTCTGTCCACATTGGACATAGGATTGACCTAAAAATGTGTAATTACAGTATTCCCTACTGAATTTGGTGACCTCTTAACCTTTCATCAAGCGCCATCATTTCAACATTTCAATGTGTCCAATAATAGTTTATGAACCTCTGTGCAAAACTAATTACATTCCCATCAACTTCAGCTGTAGGCTACTTTGTGTTTACTGCCAATTAGAAAATGTTAGCATTTGGAACATAAGCATTGTCATCGTGAGCATGTTGCCATGCTGACGTAAAGGTTAAGTTCAAACTACAGCTGTAAGTACAACCTCGCAGCAGAAGTGGCGTTAAGACGCAGCATTCGTTAAAATTTAACATTTAATGCAGTCTAACTGAGCTGTTAACTTGGCGGCGGAATCTCCGTCAACGTTGTGAGGTAACGGTTGTGAGTAACTAACATTTAGAAGTTAGAAAATGTCGATCAACACATTCAGTTTCACATTCGAGATCACAACTCTCAACACTTTACTGTATGTTGAACCCATCTGTTTCATTAAAAATGACACATTTGAAGATGCTACTTAAATTATCAGTCAATTCGTTGATTTGTCAACCAATGAATTGACAAACATTTTCAGAATCGATCTGATCGGTCAAGTCATTCAACAAGACACACGCTCTCCTCTTAAATGTGTGTATGTCACTGTAAATCAGATCATTTGGATTGTTGATGGGCTTTTTTATTTCTATTTTACATTTTATAGACTAAAAGATGAACCCATTAATGAACTATTCACAGGTTAATTGACAGTGGCTATGACCAAATTATTTATTTCAAACCAAAGGCACCCTAAATCTTCAAACCAGAAAAGTTGGCCGCGGAAATTGGCACTGATGATTCAGTACAATGTGGCTATTAGAAAGCAGCTCATATTTAAAGTGCTTCCATAAAGTCTTTATCAAAGACATTATTGTAATGTCAACCACACACAATAACGGAATGAAGTGCTCCGAGATAAACAACTGTGATTTTTGTAATTCTATTAGACAAAAAAAAGGCATCACAACTCTCGATTAGCAGCGCGAAAGGGCATCTCTCGTCGCAATCTGCATGCGTCTCCTAATTATTTAAACCGCAGAACGATCCCATGCTAATGTTTGATTCAAATTTATGAAAAGGAAATTGCTGCGTTTAATAGTGCAATTAATCAAACTGGTGCTGATGGTCTCTGGGGACCTTTCTAATGCACAGTGGGAGGCATCTTTAGGACACTGCACTGTGGATTAAGTGAGTCGTTGATTCATTGCCATCGACCTTCGCATCCATTTGGATTTATAAGCCGTTGATGTTGAAATGTGAATGGCCCCGCAGAACTGTGAACGCCACCGTTTCAGTCAGCAGATTTGACACGTGGAGGCATGCGCGATTGGGTTCGAGTATTTGATTGAACATATCGCATTAGCCAGTGAGTAAACGCATACAATATGCATGTGTTGTGTTTTTTTCATTATAGCATTGCTTGTTGTCCGACTAATACTCTCAAGGAAATCTACACACTCGCTCGCTTCTTGTCCCCCGCCATGCAGTAGATGCTAATAACAACATTACGGAGTGTACAGATCTGCCTATCCATCCTGAACCCATATTCCCCTCCTACTAATGGACTGTCATATGAAAACACACAAAGAACCGTTCACATCTTTTATTACTGGCAGGTTTTTGCTCTCCGGTGGGAAATGTTGTTTTGCTGTCAACCCATCCCTCTTGCCCGGGCTTATATTTGTGGAGACAGCTCCCAATTAAACACAGCAGCCAATGACACATATCAAAATAATGCATGCGAAGAACTGGCTGAAATAGAGAAAGTTGCAGCTAAATCTTTCATTTCAGCTTGTGATGTGGACAGAATGAGGCAAGGAGTAGCTTGGCTGTATAGTCGTACATGCATGGGCGAATCACTCCAATATATGTCCATCCTATTCCATAGATACTGTATATAGCAGCTATTTGTTTTTCCATGGAGAGATTTAATGAATGTATTATAAGACAAAACTGTATGTGGATGCATTGATTAACCACACAGAGGCCTGTCATAAGAATTGAATTAATTCATGCTTGGTTTTCCAGGGATATCTCACTAGGGGCCGGTCAATGAGGCTTAAACATTTTTCATAAATATTTTTTTCATCAGCCTCCAAACATAAACCTTCTAGCACCTCTACTTCAGGAGTAAATAAATCTTAATGTATAAATCAGAGAACCACAGTGGAGCTTTGCAAAAGCACTTCACTCGGTTGGAACAATCTGTACCCAAGGGTATGAGAAACTATGAACTATAAAAGAATGGGCGAGGAAATTTGGTGGAACTTCCTAATATGATATTTAATCAATTTCGTTTAATCAAGAACTGATTCCTAATTCAGTAGGTCTAATTGGAACAGAGACTGCACACTGTGGTAGCTGAGGCAGAAAAAAATGATTATGTAGGACAAACTTCCAGGCTCAGGGCCATATCCTCATACCAAAGTGTAATATTGCATTAGTTGTTTGCAAAGCAAACGGACATTTATGAAGACACACACGCCGGTAAATGCGAAAGTAAACCTGTAGCTCACGAGCGTGCAGTCATGACCTCTACAGGTTTACATGATCAGTGGTTACAGCTGTTTGATAACTTAGCCTCAGGTAGCACATAATGGCAAAAACAGCACTGTGCTAAGGATATTATGCCCAAATCCTCGCCAAACATCCAGTGCTGGGACGCCAACTCCAAAGGTATTAAGTGGCATTCAAATTTAGTTCTATCTGCATCTCAAATGCACTGCATATCCCTCCATTATTCAAGGTTTATGCAAACTCATAATGCTGCCTAATTGCCTGAGCAAAGTTAAAGTGCTTAAGTGTAGGTCCAATAATCTGCCAGTCATGAAAACGTGACGTTTGGCCAAAAAAAATCTGAATTAATCCTAATTTTACCCTGGCCTGATTACAAGTTACAGTTTTCCTTACCGAATAAAACAGATTACACTCTTGCTCAGAGAGAACATTGGGAGGCTATGCAAATAATTCATCTGATATTTGAGTTTGAATAATGCATTTCATAATCAAAATTGGAACATGAACACTGTTGGGACATTGTATATATTATTATGACTAATGGAATTTGCCCACAGCAGTCCCAAAGTTCATCAACTGCCATACATTCGCTAACCAAATGACTTGCAGTGCCACACAGCTGCCATGCTTTATTTTTTTCAGCGTTTCCACTTTGATTAATGCCGTTTTTCTGTGGCGACATTAATGTCAGATGCACTGTAAAGGTTGTGTTTCGATTACAGAAAATATGGACACACATGCATTTACCTTTAAGCCATGCAGATAATGTATTCATGCATATTAATTTGGTTTTCGTATTCCAAAGTAGTTTGTATCTTGCCTCAAAACATATATTTTATATGCAGCAGAAGTATATAAAAAAAAATTATTATTTTTTTTTTATCATTAAACCGATCCTAAAGCTTCTGTTTGCGTCAGTGGAGGACACATCTGAAATTACTAACTGAAGGTTAGATACAATTTGTCTCCCGAGTCTTATTTTTGCCCGTACATACTTTGACAATATATGAGTGTAGAAGTCGCCAAGTGGAGCTTTGAATAAATAGTCCGTTTAAGAAGTGATGAAATAGTTTTTGTTTATAAACTGGGTTTTATTACACGGGTGTACCGATGTGTTCAAGATATTTTGAGCTAATGAGAGACATTTATTTTGCACTAATTGGGAATTAATTGTGTGTATTTCTCTAAATGAATTCCAAATTTTGGTTCTTTATTTATTTCAATGTGTTGTTTTGCTCTTTATGCAGAGTTGACTAACTCTGCAATTGCACACCATTAAGTTGAGTTAATTATTCCATGTGACTAGTATTTAAGAAAAAAAAAAGACGAGAAGGAAGGGAGTCGACAGGAATTCTGAGTGGAAGCCTTGAGAGTTTGTAGTTCTGTTTAAAATTAGGAGGTAAATGACCACATGTATAATAAAATGGTACTCTAAATGAATATGTATAATGTCTGTGGTCTGCATAATCACAATCTGCATGTTTTGGGCCTGACGGCTGACTTGACATAAAAACTAATCACAGCTCAGAGCAACATCCCGGTCTGTTCTCATTCAAAGAATATTAATGTTAACTGCTGGACCAAGGCGGCTCATTAGAATATTGTACAGAACCGGCAGATTTAGCTTGTTTTCCCAAGTAGTACCCTCAAGTCACACATAATGAATGTAAACCATATTTTTGCTCCTCAGAAAAAAACTTGCATTAAGGTAATCTACCTATATTCAACTGCTGCAGAGTCATCCATCACCTTGTCTTGTGCTCAATGTTAGTGATTTGTTTGGAAAAAAGCCTAGAACTACCCATGCTGTGCTTGTTCCTATATAATCATCCACAATGAGAGATATTGGAAAGGTATAGTCTCTCATATCTAGACACATCTCCACAGCACTAGAGAAATGTCTGGCTACACACTTCATCATTCTGGTATGAATGGGGTGGGTGGGGGGGGCATCCTGGCTTGCTACCAGCCGTGACAGCCATTCTGGTTTTGTTTTTACCTTGTGTGTGTGTGTGGGTGGCATCATGACAAAATGGGGTCCTGGAGACTCCTACGTAGCTATTTTGAGTATTTTTGCAGTCCCAAAAGTGTGTGTGTGTGCGTGTGCGTGTGTGTGTTTTATCAAAACCAAGGTCGAGTTTGAAACTGGCCATGGTCTGAGGAAGGGTACCCCCTCGGTTTGCATTTCTATAAACCCATCACAATCTTCTTGGGTGGCGCTAAGCACTGGATGCAGTGGCGGTGCCGTTGCAAAATAGATATCATTCTTAAATAATAAATAGAGCAGGAGGAGAATAACCACAGTCTGCATCTGGTGACTCAGACTAGAAAAAAGGTGTAACTCGTAAAATTCAAAGATTTATACCTCTTGATTAGCACAAAGGAGTCTATACTGTCTCTGTTAAGGGATGTAAATGACAGGGCAGCAAGAACAAACTGCCTTTTATCCCTAAGAATAAAACGTATTTTTTTCGAAAATAATGAACATTTTTCATTAACCCATTCACTCTTAAAGAAACATTATTATTATACGTCATTAGTCTTCTCTGATTCCTGTCCAGGCATTTTCTTTTATTTGCATTAAACATATTAATATATTCTTGTTTTTTTTTTGTTTTATTGCCACACAAAATAAAATACAACAAATAAAAACCATCTTTAAAAAATTATTTAAAATTATTTTCTAAAACACAACTTGCGAGTCCCGGCCCGCTTTGTGCCAAGTATTACCAAACGTTCGATCTACAGAACCTGGCGACTTGAGAAAAACCCAGAAGATTGTAGAACAACACTTGCTAAACTCAACAACAAAAACTCACAGTTGTGAAGTCATTTCCAAAATCCTTTAAAGACTTCTAACCATCTGGATGAAAAAATATTAATTCTATTGGAAAAAAAAACAACAAATATTATTACTTCTACATTATTTGCCAAGTTGTGCCTCTTTTTGTAATTCAAATAAAGATGGAAATAGAAATATCTTGCTCACTTTTTATGATGTGAACCAATATGAAAAATGCTATTATCAGTTATACTGGTATATTTTGTTGCTCCTCTCCAATATGTTCTATTTTCATGCAATATAACACTTTCATACTTTGCTTTGTGCTTTACAGAAGGAGCTAGAGGAAGTGACTGGTGTGACTTCTGGCTACTATAAATACAGTTGTAACATGGGTTAAGAATGATGTTTCTTTTATAAAATATCTTTTTCATCCAGATAGAATGTTTGAAGTTTCTAGAAACGGCTTCAGAAAGTGTTGCCAAACAATATCCTGGGTTTTTCAAAGATCACTGGGTATTTGTGTTTTATAAAATCACATGCTTACCTCTTTGACTCCAAAGTAAAGACATGAGAAGCTCAAAAAAAATGTCTTCCATCAATGTTTTTTTCTTTTTTTTGTCTGCCTAACCATTTTAACTGTCAAGAGATGATGAGAGCTACTTCTCATCCTGACTGCTCCTCCTTTTATTCCAAAGAAGTCGATATTGTGTTACTGCAATCCACGTTTTTTAAAAAGCCTTTACGTGAACGTGCTACCGATCATCTTGTGAGGAGGCTCCTTTTGCCGTCTCTTTAGCTGACAGTGGTTGGTTGCGATTATTCGTTTAGCGGTACAGGCGGGAAGCTATCGTCCCTTCCCAGCATGAATGACACCACTGATACTGGTGTCTCTTTTATACCTGAATCATATGATGACGAGAGTGCAGCTTGTGTTATACAAGGAATATGTTTAGGGGGTAAAGGGATCACTTTGAATTGGATTGATAAATATGACCACGAGTCAGAATCAGACACACTTTAAAAGCAGAGTATGATAAGAGTCAGATAATTTGTCCTGCTGACATTTAAGCTCCGATAAACTATACGGACAATTTGAGTTTTGAGTAATGTTTGCTCGACACTATAGTGCCCAGCTGATTGAAGAAATTACTGAAACTTTTAAAGCAATGAATACTTTGCCAACCTTATTCCTAAAACCTGTTTTTAATCTTTCTTTTTTTTCTCCACTGCTTTTCAAATAGTGGAATAAGTATTCTTCAGCTTCCTTCTACAGTCAGTCAAGTCGCTTATGACCTTCAGGTTCTAAGCCCTTAAGTCATTCATTTCCTTTTGACATCTGTTTTGCAAAAAAAAAAAAAAAAAAACTCTATATGTGTAACATTGAATCTTTTCTCCCAAGTTTTCTAATCGTGCCCCTGGTGCACTTTTAATCGTACAAATAACCATGAGCTTCTCAGGATTTGGCCAATGTCAATCTTAGCTGTTGTGACACACACCTCCATATACCCAGGAGGATGTATCAACAATAAAGCCCTCTAATACACGGTTAGTGTCAGTCAATCTTCAACTCGGTTGCACACATTTCGAGTCACTACTTTTCAAAACTGCCAGGTTGAATGAACGGTAAACATAATACATATCCATCAAGATGACAGGCCTCCCGCTTTTTTTGGGCCCTTTCATTAAGACCTCAGCCTCACGAGTCTATTGATGCAATGTGACGTAGCGGTAATCTGTTCATTTCTCCGTCCGACAGTAGAGACGCATGCAAAGTAATCTAACATGGGGCAATGCATTGAAGAACGCTGGGGACGGACCGTACCCTGTGGTGGCTTACTATGTATTTAATGTAACGAACAACAATGGTGACGTTTAGTCTTTTTTTTTTTTACTGATATGTAGGAAAAAGTAGAACGAAATAATATTGCACTTCTAGAAAAAGTACTGAAATAGGATACAGATAAGGACATTCAAACACAAAAACTCAGTTACAGAAACTGTGTTGCTTGAACAGTGTTTTGAAGCACTTCTTGAAGGTGTGGCACATCACATGCACCTTTGGGTCTCTGTTCTTCAAATCAGTTTAGGATGATGTGTAAATACCGAATAACCTTTAAAATATGAAGGTAAAAAAAATGGTGAAGTGTAGAGGAGATGCAAAAAAAAAAGAAAAAAAGAAATGACTTACAACTTTGTGCTTCAAAGACAAAATACTGTGAAATGAAAGAAAGTATCGAACACCTTTAACTTTCGGGATTAAACTTCATGTAAAGCCTCTAAAACGAGAGTAATAAAGGACAATCTTATTCTGTTTCATAGTAAGAACATCCATAATTCATGACTTCTTAATTAGTTTGATGGATCACATTTAGGGTGAAATATATTTGTCAAGCAGTGACTTTCTAAGAGCTTTCAAGGAAAAAGGAAGCGATTTTACAATCGGACAATACAATTCATACCCGTCTCCATGCAGCACATACTTCGCCTCCAAGTGTTGCAGATGTTGCAACAGATAAAGGCTCATTTGACCTATTTTACTCTTTATATTACCACGTGAGGCAAACTGATCTTCAGCATTACTCGTACAAAGTGTGTGGTAATCCAGGAGTTCCTCCCGCTTCGCTTTTACAAAAGAATGTTAAGAGCTATGCTAAGTTTTACTGTTGCACAATGTTTGACTCTGGACGCTGGAAATACTCTCACCTCACTCTACTTATCAAACCGTCATCATGATTATTCATTCTGGCGCTGTTCACAAGCCAGTAGCATGAAGTTGAAGTACTGGATCGGGTTTATATACAACTGTGTTTGGAGGAGTTGGATCGTCTTTCAGTAGGACCGGAAAGAGAGAATCTATTCATAGGTTCTCAGGAATAATAAAGTTCAGATTTGAAATTTAAGGAGGATTATTGGGACATGAGCAGTTATGTTTTTTTTTTACTGTGAGACTGAACACCTACACTAAGGGTCCAATAAAGAGCTGGAGAATAAAATTATACATTTTTTTTATTTATTTATTTTTTAACCTGCTGACATTATTCACGTTTATCTTTATCTTGAGAGTAACAACATAATGAACACTCTTTTAAAGTGCGGTACTTAAAAGCTGTCAAATGAGCATTTTCATATTATCGCAGGAGCCGCTCATAATGGTAAGACTTGTAATAGTTCTAGGGTGGGCTTTTAACTTTCAAGTTCGTACTATATCTTAATTAAGTTTCTCATTCCCCCATAATCTTGCGTCATAGGCATTTCACTGATGCACATCGTCAGACCTACTTAAAAACTGAAATTCAGATTAAGCTTCAGTTCCTAGATCTCCTGTATTACAAGCAGACAGCATTAAGCTGTGCAAGATTTAGAGTAATGGATTCCTGACTGTGTTGCCGTGAGCCTGAAATGGTCATGTAAGAGAAAAAATAAATCAGGGGAAAGGATCAGTTTTGAGAAAAAACAAAGAAATTAAACAATGAAAAGGTTATTAAATGAAAATGATTAATTATGAGCAAAGCATTTTTGTGTTGGTGAAATACATTTGCTGATATCTTCCTTTCTGCTTTGCCAGAAGGTTTTTTTTTATTTTTTATTTTTTTTTAAACAATGAAGATTTGATTATTATTATGTGTGTGATTTTTATTTTTATTTTTTCCTAGGGCCAAGTTTGCCAAGAGAGACATTCTGCTGTTGAGAGATAACTTCTTTTCACATCAGAAAACCTTTGACTAAAAGAAATGCGGCAAACATAAAAAGCAAGTACAGAAGCCCACCGTCGCACTCTGAGATAGAAGAGCTAAGCAGTTCTTTTCATTGTGTAGATTTTCAATATTTCTTAAAAGGTTCTGCCATTAAAAGTGCAACGTGATAAAACGACAGAGATTCCCTAAAGAGGAATACTTTTGTCATTTTTATCGACAAATTTTAACTCATAATGATTGTCTGTCTGTTTGCAGAGGTGATTTACTCTGATTTACTCCATTGTTGCCCCCCCCCCGCAGACGCCGACGCTTTTGGTCCAAAAAAAATAGTGGGAATTATCACCTTTGTGGCTCAGAGATGGCATAAGTACATCTGTCAGCATTGTCGTCATTTTACCATTGGATGACAGAAACTTACTTTAAAAAAATAGATTTTTGAAAAAAACTGACCGCTTCCATAATGAACACTTGATTTTTATTTTACTTACATTTTTACATTTTTTATTTATTTATTTATTTTTTTTTTAGAACTTTAACTCTTTACCTACTTATGTTATTTGGTCCCTTTGGCTTCAGAGGTATGATTTTAAAACAGTCGAGGTAGGCGGGACATTCTCCCTACCGACTACAATACTCCTGCTGCTAGAGTGCCTGACATGTAATGGATTATAATAAGTACGAGGCTGGATATAATCCTCGCCCACTCACCAGCAGCGTGTTTTAAATCTCAGTCAAATATTAAGATTGCTATTCCATTAGCTGAGTGAGAGCAGGTTCTAACTAAATGCAATCCAAGCAAACAAAGCTACTGTAAAGTGGAAGTTAAACCAGGGAGCCCACCTCGCCTCAGCGCTCATAACACAAGGTCTAATATTTTCCTAAAGCACTTCACTGCATTAATTTATTCCCCTTCTTCCTGTATTTGTTCCCAAACCAAATCGGTTAATTTCCCTCGTTTTGTGTTTACTCCCAAACCATTTATCCTTCTCTCTACGGGTATTTACAAACCTTTTAACCTTCCCTTTTTATTCTTACGTTCAACTGCTGCCAATGTCACAATGACGGTGACGGGAACGTCGCCTGAAAAGAAAGAAATGCCACTGCATTTGAGATGGTTTATTCCCCCCCCTTTACCATGCTTGTGGAAAAAAATTGAGTTGCCTGTCACTACCTCAGCACTATAATGCCATCGCTCAGACCTGAGGCTGAAAAACGTCAGACGAACACACTACATATGTTTATAATGTACGTCAGCAATGATACATGGGTTGGACAAAATAACACGGACATATGTCATTTATATTGCAATTAAAAGGAATGTCAAACTTCATCAGAAGTTGATAGAGTTTGATCAACAATAGAACGTTGTGAGCTTTGAAATGTGCAGGCTTGTGTTATATTGTACAGCGTTTCTTTTATTTTGTCCAGCCCCTTCGTTCATTTTAACCCCTCGTATTTTTCAAGCGAAATGCCCCGGAACACCAGCTAGTTGGACAAATTCAATATTTTTTTACTGAATATTAACAACTGTACTTTCCCTGCCAACATTATGCCTTTCCAATTGTTCTGATAAATGAGCCACGACCTCTACGACTGTAGACCTTTTTCATAATTTATGTGAAACCACTCATTCAGAAATATCCATCCTTTCTTATGTTACACTTAATATATACTAATAGTTCTCTTAACAGGGTTTAAATAAATCTATTTTTCACGTGTGCGAGCAAGTGAATCATCATGTCGTGTTTTTTTTTTTTTGCAGCACAAATCCAGGAAATTAAATTGAAATATCACTTGGCACACTGAGCAATTCTGCTCCCTGTGTCCCTCTTCCCTCAAAGTGCAGTCCCACCGTGTGCTTGATGTTCAGCCACAGGCTAGTCAGCTGTTGGCCTCTTTTTTAAAAAAATTTTTTTTAATGGCCTACTTTACAGCCAGGATAGAGGTCTTTGGAACCTGGGGATAAACACTCTTACATCTGTGCTCAGTTCCTGTCAACGTATGTCTTTGCATTGTGGAGCTGCAGCTGTACGTTGCATTGTTGCTTTGTGAACGCATCCCACATATGAGGACGGTACGGACTCGGCTGGAAAGGAGCCAGGTAGTTTTAACCCTGAGCCAGTGACAGCTGCACTGCTGAGTTCACGCCAGGATACCTCATCCTGAAATGTAATTTTTAAAGGGAATTTATCCGTTTATTTAAACATCATTCATGAATGATTTAATACATCCTAGTTTCCTACCATGGAACTATGATTGTGTACGTTATATCTTTAATTCTTGCCCATATACGCCACACCAAACAACACATGTCCTTGACTTTCACAACAATAACCTCACAATAAGCCTTTTTATTTTTTGAACGTTTCTGATAAACTGTGTGCTTAATCACACACATTCTCATGCTTGCTGCTTAAATAACCAGAATAAGGCAAAAACCTCTGACAGCATTTCAGTCGTAGAGGATTAGTGATAGAGGAAAAAACACTGCCCTTAGATTTACTTTAACTAACTAGAGTCACGCAGCCCACTGCCTGCCACCCTGCAATACCAAGATAATAATCAGTAGATAATCTTAAATGTGATGAGCTACAAATTGCGAAACTGTGTCTGTGTCACGGACGCAGCACCCCCACCCCCCTTTCAGCACCTCGCGCTTCCTTTTATAGTGCAAAAGGAAAACGTTTCTCCTTGGTGTATGTGTGTGTACTTACAAGCTCACCCTAAAGAATAAAATACATTTTTATTCTTTTTTTTATTTTTGCATTTGTGAACATGTTGTGTGTCACTTTAACAGACATAAGCCAAAAAGTAATCTCAAAACCTCAAAATACTCTGTAGATTATGGTTGACAGTGTGGTCATCTGCCATCACCGCAACTGCATAATACTAAGACAGACACCCTTTCTTTCTATTTATGCCTCATAAACACAACTTGTGCTAATGCTAGTGAGCTTCCACTTCCCTCATAGCAAACAAACTTAACAGCATAATGGGTCCTGCCCAACTGTTGGATGATATGAGCTTACATCACGGGAGATGCAGCGTTTTGAAAATGTTGAATAAGCGATTTGTGTAGACATGCGTGGGCTTGTGTTGCAGATAATGGCACACCATGGAATATGACAGCTCGTTTCTTAGGAACACCCACTCTCAGCTGTCACTCAAGTGATGTCCACACCAAGACTCGAGGCTTATACACCGTCTCCCAAACATTTTTCAAGAATTTGAGGATCCTTTTATTGTCATTCTGCAACACGGGGTCATGTAGTCCATTTAAGATACACAAGAGAGAGAGAGAGAGATAGAGAGAGAGAGAGAGAGAGAGAGAGAGAGAGAGAGAGAGAGA
>CALSBV010012175.1:3206865-3249059 GCA_943590825.1 Bovichtus diacanthus | reverse complement strand
AGAGAGAGAGAGAGAGAGAGAGAGAGAGAGAGAGAGAGAGAGAAACAGCAGTGCATTCCTGTAGTGCACTTTTTGAATTTCCATGAGGAAGTAAACGGCAGCAACAAAAGCAATGGTGAATTCTCTGGTCAGATAATATGACCGACTATTTTAACAATTTTGAAAAAAATCGACATCGGTGAAACGTTGTCCATCAACTTTGACGTTTAAATGCAACATTATGTAAAGAAACCGAGTCTGTGCTCTGTCCTGCGGTCCGCCAATCAAGCGGGATGGCTTTATCCGGGAGATGTAGGCAGTGCACAACAGTCTCCGATCTCTCGTTGCTGGGTTAGCCTGAAGTCTTATTTCATCCTTTTTATTTAGTTGTGAACAGACATAAGCCAGCAGCATGCTGGGTATTGGAATAGCCTTAGGTCCTAGCCGCGTTAGCTAGGAATGCTACCATTCCTGGCTCTCCGTTGGGGGCGGTCACTCGTGGTGGCGTGGTCAGCCGGGTCTGGAATGTGGTGCTTCCTTCTCCGATGACTATGATCGTATCTCTGTCATAGCCCAGACATGCTCCAATAATAAAGGCGAAAAGACGACAAATTAAAGCCAAAATTTAAATTGAAACAAAAATGTTGCAATGTTCATGGGTGCTACTGGCCGCAGCATCTGCATGCACCGCCAGTACAATTCAGTTTGACTTCTCAATAAACAATAGTTTGAACTTCTTTTGAACAGAGGGGGGAAAATATGCAAATGTTTAATGTTACACAAAAAAGTGCTGAAAATTCAAAATTCCAGTCTGTTTTCAACATATTTATCACGTCACTAAAGGAAACAAACATGGCAAACTATTTCTGAAAATGTAACGAGCAGATCTAAAATTCCCAGTTTATGTGTTGATCATCCACAGTGGAGTCTCATCAAGCTGAAGTTATAGTCCCGCCTGAAATGATTACAAATATACACATGCAACATATTAATTGAAGTGAGTCTTTCTTCGTGTGAAATGACTCACATTTCTAAACAGTCGTGGCCGTTATAAATTAGATTCCTATTAATGCATAATGTAAAAACACACAGGGTCGTAGGTCGTGATTTAGGACATCCACATCCCCTCCAGAGATTCACGGGAGACACTGAGGCCAACATGTGGCTCATCTGTGAGGCGAGGAGGATGAGGAGTTGCGGATTCTTCAATTTCATCCCTTACCAGGACTCACCAGGGAACAAATGACACGTTCAGAAACATTCAACACAGAAGAGGCAAAGGTTAATGAGTTCCAGCAGGAAGACAAATATGTACGTCAAGCACACGTTTCTGTGCAGCGCTAAAGCGCGTTATTAAACTTTTTCATATTTTTTTAAACGTTGCACTTTGGTAACAAGTGATTATGCAGGGAGGAAATCTGAGACGCAGTAAATGTGATTTGTGTGAATGATTCTTAAGGTGCAACCGCATCCAACACTCGCGCCAAGTGTTCGCTAAAGGTCAAGTGAATGATTATCCTGTTATGGGAACAATCATCTCTGCAACATTTCACTACATTCTGTTGAATTGTTGATCACTGCTGGAAAAAAAAAAAAAAAACCCACAGAGCTATACGCCGAACCCCCCGCACCCCCACCCCTAACCATTCCCCCTTATTTTTTCATTTACATTGTAGTTTCACTCCACTGCTCAGCATTTTACGACTGCCATAAATGGATTGTTTCGTCCCAGCATCAAATCAATCTGCCATTCCCACTGACACACGACATTTGTTTTGTGCTCGAGGTGTTTGAAAAGAAACAAATGGGAAATTGGCCATCACCTTGGTGTGAAGCCTTCGCGAATCCACTCATTCTCAGTCACTCGCGTCCACTCTTGCTGCTCCTAATGCGCCCGCATCAAATGAAGCAGTGCAGTATTATAGCACTGAGTTGGATGACTGCCATCACAAAAGCAGTGAAATGAATATATTCCTGGCGCTTTTTGGAGGATGGAAATTTAATCAATTGAAAACAGGTCGAGGGTGTATTATTGAATACTTGCCAGTGCTGCCCCATTAATAATGACCTGATTCAAAATTCAGAAACGGAAACTTAAAACAATGTCTCAAAAATAGGATGCAGACCCTTTTTTATACAGATATCCCAAGACAGACAATTTAGCTTTGCTTGGTGACTCCTGACATGAAAAGAACATGCACTTATTGCATTGACAGGTGTAATAAACTAAGATCAAAATGATTATAATTTATAATAATATATATATTATTATTATAAATTATAATCTACTCCAGTTGTATCTATGTTGCGTCATTATTGTCAAATTGGTCTGTGAAATTTTGTTTTTTTTAAATTCTTTATTCAAAATCCAAATCTAAATCAAAGGAGGAGTAGTAATGTATGAATTTATAATATGTTTGGCACATCATAGGATGCCAGACTGAAATGTAAACATCACATCAGAATTTCTTTCAAACCAGTGTGGATTTTACACGTATTGAAATAAATGAAATCTCATCCACTTATTTTCATTTGCCTGCTCCTAATCTATCAAGGTGGGTTGCAGACATCCAACAACAGATGTTCTTCATTATGCTGTTGTTATACAGCACATCTAGCTTCAGGCCGCGGCACATTGAGCAAAGGGCTGATTCCGCTTATTGGATACACAAGAACAACAAAGCTATTAAAGATTGGGGTATGAACAAGAGTATTACAGGCCCAGAGGAGGTGATTTCATTAATATTATTACACATTTGGAAGACAACCAATGAGACAGCAAAAACGTCCCCTTGTTTCTTTTGTTCGATGGACTGATCATTACTCTACTGTTTGCTTGGTATACTGAACTTGGAAGTGCACACTGCAGGCAATATCTTGTGTTCTCACAGAGTGTTGTGATCTACTCACAGGGGAGGAGAGAGGCTATAAAATCCAACCGCCTGCAGCTGAAGCTTTACAGGGTAGACGAATATGAATTCCCTCTATTTAAAACCAATGTGTTCTACTCTGACAAAGTGAACAAGAGCAAAAACTAAAACAAATGATGATACTTTTTAAAGGATAGTGGGCGACGCTGCTGAATTCCTTGGTGACAAAATTAAACATCTACTTAACTGGAGCTTTTCACGGCACGATCACTGTGTACAGTTCTTCAAACCACGGAAGAAGATTTACACGGTTCCCGATGAATCACTTTTTAATATTTGGTTTATAAGTATTAGTATATATAAGTGTTTTTAATCATTCAGGCTGGGCTTAGTTTCTCACAAGAAATTGTGTAGCAGAGGTGGTGAGTTCAGCCTGTTTGTGGCTCTTTGTCTAACTCTTTCCCGACATTACGCCGTGCTCCTCTGATTAATTACACACGCATTGGGTCAGTCCATAAAACAGTTCCTGATGCATCTTATCTGGTTACGCTCTGAGGCATGTGTGGCCTTTTGGTGTAGTATAGATGTTCAATTTCAGATTTTCTGTCCTTTTTTGTTCATCGTGTGAACCCCCAGATTTATCTTGCAATCCTTTTTGAGAAGTCCCGGGGGAATAGATGAGACAATCTAATAAAAACGACTCCGTTTTTCTTAATTTTATACAACGCTAGTTCAGTGCCCATGCAAAACATGCCTGTTTGGGAACGGGACGAGTTCTTGGCGTGTTGCTGCTCATACAAACGACTTCACACTCGACAATGCTCTTGGTTAACGCTCTGGCTAAGGGGAAAAACAACACCCAAGTAGTACACCTTTTTTAAATGCACTCAGCGGAGGTTATAATTTCCAAATAAGAGTATCAGTCGCTTGCTTCGACATAACCAGCGCAGGTATAAAGTACAGCTTGGATTTGGAGTTGCATTGCATTGTTCTCAGGGTAAAAGCGATCCGACCCGAAGACACTCGTTTTAATTTTGAGCAGAAAACGTTTTCCTTTTCCAGCACACTTCCTTCACCGTGAATTCATGAACATTCAAGTTGTGACGTTCACTTCCCTGGAATGAGTATTCAGGTCTGGCGCTCAAATGGCAAAATAAGAGCCTTCAAATGTGCAATTAAGGATACACAGAAAAAAATTGCCTTCACCCTCCTGTTTTTCTTCCTTTTTATGAAACAGAAACATGTTGACACTAACTAAAGTAAAACTAAAATGACTGGCAGAAAGGCTTTTGAGTGGGACAGCCTATCTGGTAGATAAATGTCATATCTCAGTGTGTATTTGTATGTGTGTTTTAGGTAAAAGCTTTCTCTGACAAAGTCAATTCAAATAGTTTTTCTATCCCTGTCTCATTTGCCACAAGCTGGCCACGTATGATATATAATTAAAAAAAAACGACTATAAACTGAAGCCTCAGAGACTCAAAAATAAATTGAATTTCTATGAATACTGTGTATTGCTCACATTGTGTTGCCCTAATTTTGCAGTGTTGTTTCCTATGTTCAGCGATCCCTCTTGGAATTCAGACAAACGCAGTGTTGATTCTCGCCATGAATATCAAATGAAAAATGAATATTAATACATTCCCCTGGCATGCCTCAACCAGAGTGAGAATGGAATCAAACCGCAAGATGTCACAGTGAAGAGCAAACATCCTGCTGCTCCTCCATCGGAAACACATGGCCTTCCGCATCTTAAAGAAAAAGCAATGTGAGGTCTATTTCGCTGGCAAAGGGGATGCACACCTCTGACCTCCGTCTTGACGAAGCGAAGATAAAAAAAAAAAAAAAATAAAAAAAAGAAAGAACTCTACCTTCACTTCACCAGAAAGTTATTTCAAAAGTTATGCGGGCCCCATTTCCCACATCCGTTGGTTTTAGTTGAATATGCTGATGCAATCTTCTGCATGGAATTTCAGATAGCACCAGGGAGCCGACTGGCAGGGGAAAATCTACTCAGACTCCCATCAAACTGCAGACACAGAAGTGGGATCACACAGATTTAAAGAGCTGCTAAATTGTATTCATTACTGTTAGAACAGCAGTAACTGCTAATCACAAAAGAAAACCCTACTAACACATTGTTCATTTTATTTGCCTAACAAAGTTAGAACCTTAGCAGGAGAACCATCGACGCTCACGTTTCGCTTCCATAGGAGGCGATTTAGTATGCTGGATTTAAGTCCTTTTTTTTTTTATGGGGGGTTTGCATGGTGTGTGGAGAGGTGCTTACTTAGGGGTGGAGGCTGTGGAGTTGTCTGGCTGCTTGGGAGACCATGCATGCTGCTGCACCCAGTGGGAAGCAAATGACCGACGCACACCAGCTACGCAACAAGGATCACCTACACAGCTCTCCAGCTCTCTCCGGCAGAGGGGATTTTCTCCAGTAATTGGAGCAGAGAGTGGACCTGAACATCCCATTTTGGAGGGGGAAAATGGCAGATGTGAGATGCCAGAGTTGATGCAGAAATAAATACATTTCTAGCTGTAGCTTATCGGTCATCATTCTCAATAAACTGACACATCTTGTAGAAATTCCAGCTATTTTTATTTTGTTAAACTAACATTCTATGTCCGTTAAATGAACATTTTAAGACAACTCAAAATGCTTAATCTCATTTGTTGTTGTTTTGGACATGTTTCATGTGAATACCCCTGGAAGATTCACGTTTCGCCGGAGTTTCATGAAAATAGAGTTGAATCACTTTGGGGTTGTGAATTAATGGAGTGGGGTTAATTTGCTTTAGGCATAGTTGACTGCCCCATTCTTAGCCGTCCCAGGGGAAAGAGCGCCCAGGTTTGTTATGAGTGGAGAGCCTGCTACAAAAATAAGTCCGTTCCTTACAATCGCGCGTGTATTGCCATGCAGATAAGAATGCAATATGAACCACAGAGACACGCTGGGGAAATGCTGCAAAAGTGTGCTTTTATTTAAAAAACAAAACAAATTCAAGGTGGTCGGAGGTTGGTTGCAGGACAAATGAAAATCAACTCGGGCACTGGTGGCATCCCTCCGTACGTGAGGATGACATTTGAAGAAGGGGGCTTTTGCTGCATTTAAATGATGTGGGATGCAAAGCAGCGTCGGGAAAGATTCACATGTTTACATAACCGGAGATGGTGTCTGCCAGTGTTTTTGTGCCTCTGCTTCACTCATTATCAGGAGTTCCAGCTGTTTGACACCCTTACTGCCTTATGTTCAGCGGGTTGTGTTGTTTTGCACCCAAAAGAGGCCCATAATGGCATCAATAAACGCAAACAAAATACAGCGATACGATTGGCTACAATTCTTGAAAGTAGTTCAAAAGAGATATGCCATATTCTGCTTTAAGTCTGATTTATTGGAAGTTATTCTTCTGACTGGATGTTGATGTTAACAGTATTCACAAGTTGGGAAAAATAAGCCTTGACTTCCACATCATGTGAAAAAAGCACAACAATGGTGGAAAAGGTAGAACACATACCTCTTCTCCATCCAAGAAAAGCACAGGTGTGACTAAATAACATCAACGATTTCCTTTTTTTACATTTCTTTTTTTTTTTTTTTATTTAAGCGTGCCAGTAAGCCATGCGGTGAGTCGGCGTGCACAATACCGGAGCTCTGGCACCAAAACACCCAAATGGAACACAGCCATAATTAATATGATTAGTAGCACCTGTGTTTGACGAGTCAAAATGTCCACTGTGAGAAAGGTCTACCGCAAGCTCATTTTAATTACCCTCTCCCTTCCAAATCTGCAGTGAACTGACAGCTGATGAGTGATTACACAGGTGCGTTTCCTCCAGCACTGCACATTTCTGTGTCGCCGTCCGCGGCGCTGCCGTGCTAAATCAACACCGTCCCTTTTTGTAAAGGGGTCGTCATGGAGGAAACGCAGTCTGCATTTTTGCCAAACGTTGTGTTTTGACAGTCGGTTCACAATTACTCGACAAATTTTCCGCAAAGAAACGCCTCTCACGGTAAATCTATTCGTGTCCTGGTGATGCAGCGTAATCATAAACTGTGCTCACAGAATTTATACGTTTTTTTCTAGAACTCTCCGGCTTCTGAAGGTGTTCAGATTATGCACATAAATCAGCGGTGGCCGCAGATCTTTAAGTGCCCTGAGCAGAATTCCAATGAATATGAACAAGTACCAAAGTGCTTCACATACCTATAAGTGAATCATGTTGATGTGGAATTGAGTTGAATTACAAGCGTAATTTTCCAAAAAGAAACGGAACGCATAGTTTATAGGACGTTAATCCCTCACATTAGACTTGCATTAAAAATATGTGACACTGTTTTTTTCCTAGCATTTCCCTAGTCAATCCCTAGCATTTACCAGGACGTGCCACTTACTAATGTATGAAGGTGTGGACACAAGTTGTCATTGTATGTTTGCGTTTCGTGTCGTTGGAGTAACCTTTTAAAACAATGTGTCAGACTTTGCTCTCCTACTGTATAACAACTTAAAATCCGCGTGGCTACATGTGGCCGAGCCTCCTGCATCAGGGTTTTTTCTTTCTCTCCAAAAAAGACGTATCGGCGAAGAAAACCCACACGCTCCAAGCAAGCTACTTCCTGTTGGCTTACTGGTCTTTACTGGTTTTACACGCCCGGTGTTTTTAGCAAACAAAGCAGTGTAAAAACTATTTGAATACATGGGCATCAGTGTGCGGGGACTTCACCCAAGGATGTGCGTTTACCAAGAGGAGCCGAGGAGAGGAGAGAGTGATGGGTGGTCGCAGTGTAGCAGAAAGGCATGCACTGGAAATGTAATGCTTTTGAGCCCCCATTGGCATATTAAACAGATGTGTCACATACTGCGGGGTGCTTTGAGTGCTGAGCAGAGGCCTTCTATTCTGCAAAACATAATGCCTGTGGAATAAAATGCATTGTGTTTTGTGTGTGTGCGTGAGGGGATGGCCACGGTGGATGGAGCTGTAATGAAGATTAATTTGAGCGTTGCACTCGCATTCCTTTAAGATGCAGCATACATTCGCTGTTATTGGAATCTGCACACATGAGATGCGTTTACAAGAACAAAAAAAAAAAGAAATAAGAGAATGAACTATAAATTGGTGTAACCACGTAATTGACAGTCTACCTGTGCTTGTGACAGAGAGATATCAATATTCATTTCCATGTCCCTGCTTCTAGCTGCTGGCAGCTACACTCTTAGAGCTCATTTGTGACTCTGAGGAATAATGACACACAAGCCGCTGTGATACTGAGCAAATGCCTGCCGGCCACAAACACAACAGAGTGATACACCGTCAACCAACGAAGCTTTACTTTCCCACATCTATTTTTTTTGTTTGTGTGTTTTTGCATTATTTGTTTTCAAATGTTTCTTGCGTATTAATTTCTTTTCATCCGACGTGTTTCCTGGCTCGCTAGCAAAGCATTTTGTCCTGTGAAATGTATCAGGCAAGCATTTCTTCTCTTCGTTCCCCTCCTGCAGCGGTGTTCTACGCACCTGCTGAGAACGAGGCACACACTTTGATCCGCTCCTTCAAGCCTTCGGAGGCTGCGATGATGATGCAGGTCCTTCTGTGATTAAACGCTGTAGTAACGGGGGTTAAATGGCTGCTATTTAAAGGGTCGCTTTTGTAAAGACCGTCCAAGAACAAGTAGAAGAAGGTGCGACTCCAATGGATTAATGCTTTTAACCAAACATAACCGGCAGCATCTTATTTCTGCCTCTGTGGTCCCTGTTCATTGTGGAATTGTGGTATTGTAGTTATCTTTCTGAGCTTTTGATTCATTGTGATCTCGCATGCGTTAAAGATCCTCGGGCACAGAACTCTAGACTCTTCCTGTGTTTAGGTCCAAGACTAAAGGTTGCTGCTGTGGAAGTACGTGCCTTTGGTTTTCTTACGTTTTTATCTGTGTAGCTTTTGAACCGTTTCAGACCCAATCGGCTATGTTTTTTTTTTTCTTTTTTCTGAGTACTGTCAAAATAAATTTAAATAAATTACTTTTCTTAGTTGTAAAAAAAGATGCTCCATTTTTTTTAATTTTTTTTTTTTGACCACTAACAAAAAAATGTAATGTTTTGCCAATAATATTTGCCAATATAAACTTCTTCGTATATATTATGCCCTGACTGCATTTTGGGAAACGTATGGTTTTTTTTGGCAATCAAGCCATGAACACATCCAAGTCATATCCTCTTGTCTCCTGACCTTGAAAGGGACATGTTAGGTGAGCTCTTGGAAATAGCTTTTGGAGAGTGACATTAAACTCACCTCCCTTGGCGCCCTGAAAAGCGCTGGTCTGATCCCCTCTTGTTATCCAGCGGAAGGCATATAGTGACTCCCTGACAACATTGGGACTCAATTGCCTCTGCTTATTATCCTTTGGCATAGAAACATCTCACGTCTTGCTTGCTGCACAGGCTGACCTCTATTCCATCACTTAACCGCTGATGATAAGATGGGGGAGACTCGAGCTGACTTATTCATGTTGAACCAACCGAAGGTGAATACACGGCGTGTCAGAGTTCCCAGGTCAATCATGTTGACACATGTCAGTTGATCAATGAATCCTAACAATAATGGTAAAGGTTAGTTCCACATATTGAAGTGGCAATATCTTTTTCCCTTTATGCTTTTGGTAAAAAAAATTTGCATTTTGACAGAAAAACAGTTTTTCACTTTGACGAGTTTTATTAAAAGTTGTTCACAGATTGCGTTATTGACCAACTTGCATAGAGTAATGTGCGTTATAACTCTGTATATAAGTTTGAATAATTGAAAATATACTACACGGATTCAATATGACTTTCTATTGATGGGTTCTTCCTGGTGTAAAGGTCGATGGCGTAGGGTTTGGTGAGGATATTACATTTCTGCGGGCTAAACCAATCAATGCTCAACCTTATGAGACAGGCTTCCAGATCCAGAGTGTAGTCCAATCTCGCATATTCATGTCGAGATTGTTGGACATGAAAAGGACCAATGGCCAAAATAGATTTCAAGCATTGTTTTGATCCCTCAAATATTACACTTGGGGTCTTAAAATATTAAGAGCAGTCTCCTAATACTGGTATAAACCTCCTTTCTGCTGTCTATGAGGCCTGGAAACATTTATTTAACCAGCGCATGATCGTGGCATGAATTCTTCTGTTTGTTTTTGTTGATTATATTTGACCTTTTTTTGTCGGTTTCATGGAAAGAGTGGGCGGTGATAATCCTTTTGTTTACCCAGTTAATTTAGGATTCAATAGAATGTTTACATGGGTTTAGAAAAGAGCAAGAATGCTGTTAGTCTCTTAAATCAAATTTTGTTTTTTTTTCCCCCATCATGTGTTCAGCTGTTAATTCATTTGGAGATTTAGTCGCCTCCACGTCGATAATTTATTCTGTTATCTTTTTAATTTACCATTTGGTGCATGAGAAGCCAATTAAAATAGTTGAGTTTCTGCTTAATGTGCTGTATGAAATGAAAATGACAAAAAAATCTATCTTTATTTAAATGAGGAGTTGCACCGCATTAATCAGACTTTGACGTAATATGCCGTGTTGCATGGACTCCGACACTGACACATAGAAATCACTGAATGTAAAATTGGTCTTGAAATCTTATTTAATTTAGAATCAGATCAGATCAATCAAAAAAATAATTAAAAAAAAAAGTGAATACATTTGAGCCTTTTCCAGTGTATTCACTATTGTTTTAAGATTTTTCTTTTAATCAACAATCTACTGGTATCACGTTCGTGTTCTATGAACAAAATGTCAAGATGGACATTTCATTTCACTGGATGCATGTGGACACTTTGAATCTGTGATGTGCTATCGGCAAGCGTGTCAAAACATCTTCGCATGCCATCTGTCCACATTTTTTTTTTTTCTTTCAAAGGTGCAATGAAAGCGATCCTGTAAACTCTGTGACACACTCAAACAGAACTCCACTCTCAGGCCTTTCTGAAAGGGGATTTTGCAGACCATTCACATGCAACATGCACTTAATTGAAACCGTTAATGAGAGGAAGGAAGCACATTTCAGTGCGTGCAGTGACCTGCAACGTTATCATGCGTGCATTCCAGGTAGTGAAGGGTTTACATGGGTCAACTGTGCAGTTTGATGAGACTCAATGGATGCTCATTGCTGACTAAAGTATTTGCTGCGTAACTTGCACTTAGTCAAGATTGCACATCTTGATATGTGTGCGTACAGCGGGCTTGAATGAGCATGGTTCTCCTGCAAGAGTACATTTAACAAGTGTCGAGAGAGAGGACTTCAATGCAAGGAATATGGATTTCTTTTGTACTTGTGTCGTTGATTGTAATAACGGTATTATATGTAAAACTTTGTGGAACTGCTAATTGTTACTGACCCCTTTTTTCTGTTCCTTAGCTTGTATTTGACTTTTCTTGTTTTTTTTGAAAGTGGCGTTCAAATGCAATTCATCCTTTGTTATTATGTGAGCAGTTCTGGAACATGGATAGAACATGATGTGGTTGTGTATATTCTTTTGTCAGCTAAACCTATAGATACAGTATATGTATGAGGAGTATAAGTGGGAATAGAAAACAATTTATACGGAGAAAAGGAATCGGACAAGACAGTTTTCATGCAATTCTGTGAGCCGCAGCAACTTTAAGTTGTTATTTAGTATAATGTTTCAACTAGAGCGAAGAACTCAGTTACCCGGAGTTTTATGACTCCACTTCTTTTTAATGTTGAAGCAGAGTGAGACGGAGATGGCCTGCAGTGGAGGAAAATAACAACTGGACTCGAGCTTGAAATCTGTCTGTCTGAGCTGTCACCCGCGTACGCAGACAAACACCCCTCACAGACTGGATGTGTGTTATTACATCAAACGTCTGTGCTGTCAGGGAACAAGGCTATTGGCTATTTGTGGCCAAAAAAGATGGATTGCAAAAACAGTCCAGCTGTCAGATATGGCCAAATAAAAGGAGACAAGTTGCATCTGAGCACAGCTTGCTTGTGGGATGTGGCAGTCTCTTTGAGTGAGGAGGAACGCTCAAACAACTGCTCCGCACTCCAGGCATAATCGCGCTCCTCCGTTCCCACACCGCACTGCAGCTGCTCGGAAACTGAGGCCGCAACGTTCCTCTAGAGTTCCCCCTTGTTTGAAGTACAATGTGGAAACCCATCCAACCAGTGGTTGTCTTAGTCTGATTCAGAGAACGTGCTTTTGTCCTGATAAGCGCTTAATGTACCCCAAGAGGCCGGAGCTTCCAGAGTACCTTCCAGAGTACCTTCATCTCCCATCACCTGGGTTTGTTTTAGCGATTCTCTTTACTCGCTAAACATCAAGCTTGAAACTCCGATGTCAGATCCAGTCACCGTCTGCATAAAAATATTTGGTACTAATTTTGGAACTAATTCCATGTATTTTTAGAACCAGGCAATTACTTAAGTCAATGTTTGATCGTGTGTGCCCCCCCCCTCTAGCACATAATGTGCAAATAGGTCAACAATATGTCTGGTGATATGATCTAAAAAAAAATTTTTTTTTCTTTTATAAAGAGTAGGAATTATTTTTTCTTTTTTATCAAAATGTCCTTAACAGTCTTTTTTTTTTCTTTTTTTTTTTTTTTTTATATAAAGTGCTTCAGTGAGGGAACTCCCTTTAGTTTATTTTGTTTGAGCTAAAACTGAGTGAGGTGGACTTAGCTGATCTCAACGTTAATGCCTACAGTGTCACAAAGGTCATTATTCAACCCAGAACTCCCACCATCAGGGTGGGATAATGACACGTGTATATATACGTGAACATACACGCTACTGGACTCCTGACACGACAGCATCTCTCAGCACAGACATCACATTAGAGTCTAATTACCCAAAATATGGATAATTAATACTAATGAAGAATTCCTCTTACAATATTACAATCCAAAGGGGTGTGTGTGTATGTGTGTGTTTCCCAGATGGTGAAATTTGTCACCTTCCATAATGTCACAGTCATGAAATAATAATTATAAGCAGTGACACTTAAGCCTCTGAAATGTTGCGGGTCTGCTGCAATAAAGTTGTAACCTGCTCGTGCTTATTGACAACCAACTCCACTGCAAACAGAGAAACCACTCAAGACATTATATTGCCAGCTCCGTAGTGTAACCAGACTTGCAAGGGCTTCTACTCAGGCTACAGCAGAAAGTTTAGCATTTGCACCATAAAGCTTCGTTCACAGAGTGAGCCAGCAAAGATGTCACTCAGTCCAAATCCTGGGGAGAGCTTCCAATGACTGAGCTCAAAATCCAATCAGACGAGGAACAGAACAAAGAGGATTGATCGTACTTTAGCTGTTCATTTCATGTAAAGTATTGACAGTGCACTGTGCTGCAGGGTAATCCAGTCAAGGAGAAAGGAAAATGTAATTTTGGTCCACCGAGTCTTGGTAAATAGTCCAGCAGTTCTAGCAAAATAATCCATTTCCCAGATGGTGAAATTGAACAGAGGTGATCACTTGTTTGTCTGCCGTTCCGCTGTATTTAAAAGTTGATTTTGGGCTCAGAACAAATGCTCATGCGTGTCTAATATCGTGCTGTTGTTTTCTTTCTTTGTTTAAGTTCACCTGCACTCGCTCGCTCAATACGGTGGCACTGTAATGCACACTTTTGTTTTCCTGGTTAGAACTTTCCTTTTAGACTTAATACTTCAAAGCCGCCTTTAAATAACATGATTGCATCAAGAGAATGGTACATGGGGCATCGCCTCTCCAGCATCTCAACTTGCATAACATACTACTTTTCTTTATCTTCGTAATGCCATAAGTAACATTTTAATGCCACTAATACTATTTATAGATGTAAACAAGTGAAGAATACACATCCGAGGATTACGCTGAGAGATAATCTCATCTAACAACACACATTGCAGGAAGCTATACTAATAATCCTGCACTCCAAAAGTCCTATCGAGGTCCTTAACTTCAGTCTCTGCTTGGTGGGCTGCACATTTTCATGTAATCAAAAAAGATACTCGCCAGGCAATACAAATGTCTGAGATTTATTTCAGTGCCCCAGCAACAACGTTTTCCTGTAAAGGACTGTCTGCTGGACTATCTGGTTTCGCTTCACAAGAACCTAATGTTGACAAATGACTCCGTCTTGTCAAGGTGGTTTATTTACGGCCGGTGTACAGTACATATTGTGGGCACAGCTCAGTGACTTGACGGCGCGACCGACCTCCACCATCTCGCCGCTCCGCTCTCCCGCTCGTTCCGACACAACTTGCCAGAGGCAACTCCGCCTCTGTCCAATAACTAGTTTGGACCTTCGCTGAACTCTTTAAAAAAAGAATAATGAACGTTCAGCTACTGCAAGTCGTTCTATTGACAAAAACTCCTCTCCTCACCCCAACTGTTGATTATTTTCTACTGTTGAGCGGGAAAAAAAAAAAAAAAAAAAGAAAGAAGCAATGGAGGAAGATAAGTGGGTCTTGAATGGTGTTTATGTATGAAAGAATATATTAATTTTTTTGCATAAACAAAAAGCACGGCGCAGTGAATTCCAAACCGTTTATTATCCCCCGCCTTCACCTCCACGACAGCGGCAGGAATGACGACTCGCCCCATTCCCCCTACCTCGAGCCCTCCCCTGCCCTCCCCGCGCACTGTTTATTAAATCACAGAGCACATGAACGCGTTATTAAATGAGAATAAATATTGAAATTCAGACATTCCTCTCCTGTTGAGTTTGTTCTCACACTCCTCTGCTCTTAAATTGATTTCACGCTCTGTGGCTATCTGCATGGGAAATAATGTGCAGCATTATTAACTGGGAGAAGGGGAGGAGAAAATCACAGGGGAGGACAGGAGGCTCTGCCTAAGAATCCGGGCCCCAGATAAACGCCGCCAGTCTGCCATCTAACGCATCCAAATCTAAAGTGGGTATTCAGTATAAATTAGCATTGTTCTGTTGATGCCTTGTTTCTCCTAAGGAACGAGCCATTTGAGGTTTGGTGAGGCCGTGCTGATGAGCGTCTCCACTTCTTCTTTAGTCTGCGCGTGGCGAAGATTTTAACCTCTTCAGCCATCTTCAGAGGAAAAAAATAGATTTCAGTCTTCTCTCTGAAGACTCGGTTGGAAAAGTCACTATAATGATGGCGCATCTTGACTTTAAAGTTGGGACAAAACAAAGTATTTTGTTCTGCTTTGAATATCGTTTCTGGTCAATTATTTTTTTTTTTACGTTTGTTGTAAGACAAATCAGGAGCAGAACAACGCGAGGGAGACTAGCACACAGTCCATGCAGGCCAGTTAAGAACATTTCGTCAGGGAACAAGAGAACAGGTTTAAGTCGGTTGTCGTGCGTCGTGTCGATGTGATGTTGCCGGTGTGTTCGTGTGTGTGACTGTGCTCTAAACAGGGCGAAGTCTATAGGGCGGATGGATGAATAAATAAAAAAAAAGGGGGGCGGGGGGCTAAGGGAAGGGAAAGCATCGGAAAATAAATAAAAGAACAAATGACAAATAAATAAATCAAATGTTCTTGAAAACCACGTTGTAAATTGTAAAGTCAAAATCGAAACAAATGAAGAGAGAATTGCATGTTGATTAGCAACGTGTGTGTGTGTGCGTGTGTGTGTGTGTTTTGCTGTGCTCTCAAAGATCTGGTCGAATCAAATATGCATCTTCCAAGTTGTAATCGTGTCATTTTAATCCATTTATTTGTTCAGCTGTCTCTTGGTATCTGGTGAATATGTCAAAAAAACTAAGTAAACTAACTAAAAAGTAATTTTTCATTGTTGTAATATAGAAAACATTCTCCAACATCATCCTGTCAAACATAAAAAAAAAAAATAAAAATAAAGTTTTGAAAATGTATTAATTCCTCCCTTATATCAAACAATGTGGATGACATACAGGTGTAGACGTCCACAGAACAACAGGAAACACTGTCCTGTACCCGGTCATCTGTAGTGGATCAATAGTGCTGCCAGTTCAGATCCATTTTACAGCCGCACGAACTGTTGCTGGCGTTAGGTTCACGAGCAAAGTAGATCAGGATCGTTGTGCTCTGTGTACCCTGATTCTCGCAAAGCCACGCGCCCTTTTGACCGACAAAATCATATCCGCAATAGTGATTTTAATGGCAGGAATACCCCACCACATCCTCCACTTCAGATCTCTGCGATGTTTTCGTGGCATAATTCAACATTTACACAACAGAGGCCGTTTGGCGCCTGCAAATGAAGTCGGCCAAATGAACGACTGACTGAAATTGGTCAAAGAAATTCTACAGAATACTGTACTAAATAAATAAATATTTCAGATGCCGCAGTGGAAATTTTCCCTTTGCAAGTCGAGCCTCATGCTGGGCGCACAACCATTTATGTCTATGCTAAACATTTGTTAATGATGGGGCATGTAGGGAATGAATTTAACGAACAAAACCCGGAACCAATGCATTCATCACTGCGCCGTTGTTCGTGTGGCCTTGTGCGTCTCACATCAGGGAGAAAGCGAATACAATGAGAAAGGCCCCCCCGAACATGACGGCTCGAAAACACACTGAGTCAGAGAGCTGGCAGCAACATTTCTTGGAGATAAAACCAAAACTCCTCATCCGCTGCCCAGTATCATAAGCGGAATCCCTTGATGATAGCACGAAAGCAAATTGCACTTTGAGTTTGACTGTACCGGTTAAGAGCTGTCAAAGACCAAAAACTGTGTCGATCAACCAGTTTGAGCATTTGCTGTCGTGCTGTTTCACAACCCATTAACGGATCGGCTCAGCAAACAAACATCGGCGTGAATATCAACAACAAGGTGATTAAAGCCTCAAATTGTGTTTTCCCTTGCATAATAACGTGCTGTTAACTACAGCGTTTATCTTTCTGAGTTTATGTAATCCCAATGCAATAACGTTGTGTGCAGATGTCGTGACAATCTGAAAGGCCTGCTCGCTGTTTAGCTCTAAAGCTAAGCAGGTTAAAAGCGACGGTGCTATAATGGAAAGCAAGTGCTTCATTTATAACAACTGCAGTGTTGCTGCTTGAAATGGAATAACTTGATGGTAACAAGTACAAACTTCGACAGCAGTCTAGTCTCTTACATAACCAGATAAAGTGCAAATGTTATGCCCCGACATCCTAATGGCACACACTGAGCCACGGCAACTCTGAATCTTTAGTGAAATGTCAGTAAGTTGATACTCGGGGGCCAGATTTAGAAAATGCGCATTCAAAGACTGGAGAAAAGAAAAGTGTCTGAACACATATCCGTTCAAGTGTCTTTGGGGGATTTTTTTTGGGGCGGGGAATCTGATATGAGCTGCCTTTGCATCACACCTTTGTCTTTAATTGAATATTACACTAATACAAAGAAAGAATTACAAATGTAGTCCCAATACATTCGATTATCAGAGTTAATTAGAAATGGTAAACTATAATAATAGATTTTTGGCCTTTTTGGCGAGATTTATATCAATCACATGTCTGTGTGTCGAGTGCAGAGCTGGGTTCAGGACGTGGTTAGAAAAGACTGGAGAAGCTCCAAAGTTCAAAAATACCACTGAATCTGTCTCATTGGCACAATTAATCTTGTTATTTTACCCCATGTATTGAACAGAAATACGAAATGAAGAACTTTTTATTTTCCGTGCTGCGGATATTTCTTGATGAACAGCCAACACTTCTGTGAACTTTCTCTCGCTATACTGTTCATCCATAAATGACTAGTGAGCACACATTTCGGTTTTGGTGTCTAATGTCGTGTTCTTTTATTTTGAAATAGAGACGTATAGATATCAATCCCGGGAAAACTTCTCTTCAGGTTAACGATATTTATTTAAAGATGATGTAGTGAGCATTACAAAAGTACGCAGCTGCGGTCCGTCCACAGACCACATTAAAGTAGTTCCTCTGTCTCACGGATTCACAGGACAAGGCCGATCTATTGTCTTACAACATATTTTATATCCGCCGCCTTTTCAGGTGTAGTCTTCTCCCATTGGTTGGCTGGGGCCAGGTCCTATTGGCCCCATGTTGGCCCTTAGGCCACGCCTCTCAGCGCTTCTCTGCTCCAATCAGATCTTCAGTCACTCTTATAAGAAGTGGTGTACCCTTACGTTTTTACAGTCTACAATATTGCATATTATTTCACAGTATATTGGTCATTCTTAGGCATAGTTACTTAATTAAACAACATTTAACATTTCTAAAATAAGGATGGAAATAAGGCACATAGTGACAATTTACACATTTCTAATACTACTAATTAAGGACATTTATGTGGTACATTGTAACATCATATATATTGATTTTTATTGCACTAATACAGGGGGGAACAATGATACCAATCCTGGCAGTCACTGTATACAGTGTATATAGTTCACCGAGAAATAGTTCCGGCACACGACTCCCCCTAAAGCTACACATTGTTGCTTTTACATTCCTGTCGAGTTAAGCAAACAAATCAGCATTGTGCAAAAGATGTTTTCCCCTGCTTGACGCTAAACACGACACGCTCTGTACTTAACGCACAGATATGAGACTGCTATCACTCTGTTTGATTTCACTGCCGGAGAGAAAATAAATAAATAAGTTCATTTCTCAAAGTGTTAAACTAATTCCTTTTAACGCACAACATCGAATCTGCATACGGTCCCCGCGTTTCCACGTTACATTTGCATTTCAGAACTCCAGGATCAGCATCAACTCTTCGGCACACAAATAATCCATCTGTCTAGGCTCACCTGCTTTTGATTCAGTTCACATGTCTTAGTCCCTCCTGTCTGTCTTTGATGCACTGTTGGCTCAGAATCATTTGTCAAAACACTGAACAGCACATACAGCAAAACAGGGACAGCATGAGCCATAAATTGCGATCTGAAGAGGATCTAGTCGGCGAAAGAAAAAAAGAACACACGACAAACCCTGCAATCTGGCTCATGATGACACAGAAAGTGCTTTTTTAATCTAATAGAGCGCTTCTCAGCTGTGAATTAGTTTGTGTATGGAGTGGAGGTAGTAATCCTCAGCCTGGCATGAGCTGGTGCTCTGAGTCCTCCTACGCTGATAAAGGGTAACACAAACAGTTCTCTGGTAATTCTCTTCCAGTCTTTGGCTTGTTAGCCGTGTACGAGAATATTTGCACACAGTCCTGAGAGGACCCCGTGTCTGGTCAGATACTGAATAATGCTTCCTGCACTGCTTCTTGGCCTCGCCAGCTTTTGGCCATGTCATCTTCGCTGTCTGATGCTAACAGTGCTACATTAGACTAGAATAGTACTTCATGCTCCATTTGCGCATAAATACACTCCGCTTAGTGCAGCGACCTTGGAACAGCTTGACATCTGGTGCCTTGCTCAAAGGCATTTTGACAATGATGGAGAGTTTGTGTAATGCTAACCGCTCTCCGGTCACTGGTTCATATTCAACTTGCATCACTAACAACACTAGCGTCATCGTGTTAGTATTTCAGGCGGATGTTCTTCTCAGTTAGTTTCCTTTTTTACGTTTCTCTCCGAATTGGGGAAGTGGAATTCCATGTTTTTTGTTTCTTTAATTTCCGTCACCGAGTGACGCACTCCATCCAGGGCACAGGAGGTGAGGTGATGCACACTGAAGGCTGGGGACAGACTCACAGAATATCAGTCTGGGGATTTGAAGCATCGCTTTGGAGGACAGTGTGCGAGTCCCCAGGGCCAGCGACTGCTCTGATATACCCGACATTTCTGCCATCCTCCCTGCGAGCCTCCTGTGTCCCACTGTCCTTACACTTTGTCAAACCGCAGCATCCCGGGAGACGACGGTAAAAGTAAAATGGGGATACCTTTTGCAGGCTCTACCTCACCGTCTTAAAAATAGTGCGATTTAAAATAGTAAGATTTACACTGAACCACAGCATTTGCAGGTTATTTCTGTTTAAAACTTGCGTTGTTACCTCCGCAAAGCAGGTTATGTTTTGCTCTGTTTGCCGGCAGGATTATTGAGAAACTACTCGCCCTATTTTCATGAAACTCGGTGGAAGGGTGTAGCATGGGCCAAGGAAGAACCTGTTAAAAAAGAAAAAGAAAAACCCATTTAATTTTTTCAAGGTTTTAGGAGGGTGTTGAGCACTAACATTAAATATGAAAGTGTCTTGGAGAATATTTAAATCACCTTTGCAGCCTAAACCAGCAAACCAGCACTCTCTCTCTCTTTTTTATTTATTTATTCATTTATTTTTCCCTTCTGTCTGCCAAACATATTTTGGAGCAAATGGCTTTTTTTTTTTTTTTTTTTTTTTTTTTTTTAAAGCAGCAATGTTTGAACAAGGCAAGCCATGCAAAAACACAAAATAAATGCAGTCCAATTCAGTATATTAATAAAAGAACATGTAAATGTTAAACAAATCTGTGTATATATGCTGTATGTTTCCAGAGAAAATTATTTCAACCACATTTCCATTTCACATCTCAGCCACCATTTCACAGAAATTAGTAACAGGTAAGGTGTCTCAGATCAGTCAGAAGGCGAGAAACCCACACCTTTCCAGTCACATTCAAATAAAAGCATTGCCTTAGGCAAATCCATGAGAAAATGTCAGCGTTTTCCTAATCCTCTGTGAGAAAAGAGCAGCTACAATGCTTGAGAACGATGAAATACCTGTGGCAATTATGTTTGTCTTTTGACAAAGATGTCATAGCTTTGAACTATAGTGCCAGCAAAGTTGGGAAAGAATGCTAAATGTTTACCAAATGTTTCTTTTAAAAGGAAGATAAACTGCACAACAGTTAAATACAGTTATTCAGCCATCAGGCTTGTGCAAAGAGCAGGTTTGGGCTGAGGTGTGCTGCAGTCGCACAAAGTGCACTGATGGTATCCTATCAAAGAAGCTGTCATGAAATCTTGACAATATGCAAGTGGTGTTTACCTCTCTGAACAACTTCTTCACTAGCACTCAAGCAAAGGCACTCATGCCTATTCCTGTCAAGACAGAGAAACACATTTGCTTAACACATAAGAACACATGCACATGGAATAGACACCTTTTGCTCAAGTGAGAGGCTCAGGTACAAACTCGGATTAACACGTTATGGTATCAGGAATGGGAACTTTTATTGAACGCCACAAATCCAAACACAGAAAATATTTAGTCATCCAGCACTTTAATTCTCTGTTTGAAGCAATTGTTCTACAAAAGATTACTCAGATGGCCATGATTATTTTATTATGCATAAAATGGCTTGGTAGAGTTATGGAACAAACAGTATTAAAGTATTTTTTTCTCAAAGGACTAACTGTTGAAAACCTAACTTCATGACTCAGTTTACAGCAGATCCGTTACGCTAACTTTGACTACTTCAGCTGATTCCACCGGAGAATTAATGCAGATGGTCAGTTGACTCGTGGGCTGATTTGTATCCTGAAGCGAGCTGAGCAGACGGATGCACAATTCAAATCGGCGTTGGCAGAACACACTGCAAAATTCAGGACTGTGTCCTTCACGGACAGCATTACATTCCCTTAAAACATAATTTGTTAATAATGCAGCCGGGTTTGCTTTGACTGTGACTTGTTCTTACCAAAATAACCAGTTATTCAAACCAAAGAAGGTCATTTCTTTTTGTACTCGAGAAAAGTCTTGGACAATTCGGACATTAATTGCGCACACGCAACCATTGAAAAGAAAGAAAGAAATGATGTGCATTGTGGAAAAACAGCCAAAAAATATACTGGTTGAGGCTTCTTCACTTGCCTTTTTCTTCTATTTTTATACGTGTAAATGAACGTGTCAACAGGTTAGGTTAGATTGCTCTTTGCTGGCTGGCACACCACTGAAGCACGAAGAACCAGCGTAGCCTTTTATATCACGGCCGATATTTGCTGTCTGAGGAGGAGCTTTCATGGAGAGAAAATACCAGATGTTGCAGACGGAATGAATCTTTACACCAGAGGCTTTTGAGCAGATGAATGTGTGTCAGTAGCTCTTAACGAGGCTGTGGGGCAACACTTCCAATGAAAGTGGATACAAATGGTCTTCAGTAGGAGCCGTTTTACCAACCATAGGAAGGGCCCTGAGCGAGAGGCAGAAGAACCAAGTTCCCCAAAGGCCTTTCAGTTCTCGTATTAGGTGATGTTAAAGAGGTAAGCACAGCTGGCTGGGCTCGTTCTTTCCACTTTATGCTTTCTAGACATTACAATATATTGTTACGCTAGCAACTGCGAATTCATCTTCAAATGCAAATTGCAGGAAGTCCAGAGCAGCTCCGAACTTCCTTTTTCCCCATTTTCGCTCAGTGGTGTTTACTGAACCGAGGAGACGGTCTTCTCTAACTACCATGTTTGAAGAGGTCCAAACAAGGCGACCGCTTCTTTGAAGAACTCAAAGTGAGTGAAAGTAATGAAGAACAGACGGTCAGAGCTGCAAAGAATATGTGCGGAAACTTTCAACAAAATAAGATGCGTTGTATTGAACATTTAACACATTCTGTAAATGTGTGAAAATATTTTTTTAAAAAGGGAACCAGGGTAGAAGTTGATTTATAGAGCTTGCAATCATGATGCTGTGAGGTTGGGAGATGCACTGAATGAGGCTGGCATGATGGTAGGTTTCATTTAGATCTCTTTAAACTATTTTTGAGTTAATTAGTATATCCACTGTATGGCGCCCATGAATGTTTAATATCAAAGACGGACGAATACATTATGAAATAGCTAATTAGGCAGCTAGGTAGGTAGCAAATGCAGCCGTATTGCACTAAATAAAAGGAACGTTTGGTTACTGTGTCAATGTTTGTTTACAGCAATAGCTTCTGCCGTTTGATTCAGAGAGACTTTGATATTGCTGCTGCTGTAGCTAACTGACTAAATCTGGTGGAGGTTGTTGAGCCTGATGCCTTCAGAGGCAGGGGGCATGTGATTGGCTGAGAGGAAAGAAAGAAAGAAAGAAATAATAATTCAGCTCTTTGTAGTTTGCACTTAAATTGGTTTGGCTTATTTGAAGCTGATGGTTGAGTCTTTATTCTATTGTTTCTCTATGTTGCACTTCTTGGTTTGAAGCTATTGTTCTACACTTGTATGATTTCACCTATTTGAAGCTTATGTACTTGCAAGATTCTCGCTGTTTAGAGTCGTGTCCTCATGATTGTTTGCACTTATTGTAAGTCGCTTTGAACAAAAGCGTCTGCTAAATGAACTGTAATGTAATGTAAAGAGGTGAGGATTACATAATAACTCCATAATAGGGTGTTGAGATAAAATGAGGAATTCTTAAAACATTTCATATTATTGATTGATTCATATATTTTACATAATTTGTGTATGTTATGTATTTCATGATAGGTTTGAATTGTAACTTGTCAGTGTTGTATACTCGTCATACTATTTGGTTCTACAACTAATATCGAGAAAACGAGAGGCCGGGGAGAATTGTACGTCGGCCTGTATAAGTCTCAACTTGGGAATGACTATTACAGTGATGTGAGCGCGTAACAACATAAACCAGCGTGACAGCATCTGAAAAAAGAGACAGACTTAGGCTGTCAATACACAGCAATGAGGAAATCAAATGCAATTGGTATCGTAAACAATCCTCTTACACGACATCACAAATCTATACCATAACATCCCTTTCAAGGGCAACAATCTCATTGCTTAATACAATAATGTTTGAAGCAACAATTTAGGAAGGAGTGAAAAACAGAAACTAAAATGGGCCTGCAGGAGAACACAACTATTGATGTTGACACCTTGATGTTCTCTCATTCTTGGTTCATTCCAAACGTCTTGTGCGTGTCTGTTTATTTCATAGAGCCTCGCTATGGTCTACATAAGTTTTTATTGATTTCATTTGGTCCATAGGAAATCCGGGGGGATTTATACGTGGGTAATTGCTCAAACGGAAACGTCTGAATGTGATGGAGGACTCTATCTCTGGCTGAAACGAGTCAACACAATTCATTCCTTTTTGTCAATTTCCCTTTTCTTGCACTGAGCCCACCCATTCACTCCGCCAAGCCACAATGCATGCAGGGAGGCTCATCTATCCTCTCTTATGTAAACAACCACCTACACAGACTCCTCTGCCACTTCTTCTATAATTTCTCCCCGGCGCACAGGATGTGTGGATTTTCTTTAAATCTGTGTAAAATTTGAGCCGTGATAAAATACAAATCAAACAGATGCTTTCGCTATTAAAAATGTGTGCAATACAGTGATGCATTGTTATAGGACAGATCAAGGTTAGTCTTGTGTGGTCTCTCCACATGAATTATAAATAGATGCTGCAGGTGTGTGTGTACGTGTGTGTGTGTACGTGTGCGTGCTTCCTACACAAAACGGTAAAAGAAAGTATACAGACCTAATTGCCCAGCAGAGATGAAGAACCTGTGTTTGGTTTGTGCAATGTTGTCTTTACCGCTGGTTGGTTGTAGCAACAACACTAGACCAGTGAATTACATGTTGTCTTTTTCATATTTAGTTTTTATTTCAAAAGGTTGTATATCAGATGCCTTGTACAGCTGTACAATTCTTCCTGTGGAAATGTTTTCTAGCATATTTCCATGTATTCATTTTACACAAAAGCCGATTGTATTTTCTCATGTAACGATACAATAGAAATAAAAAGACCCAGCCAATTAAAAAAAAAAAAACATGAGAATGCAAGCGCTGAATAGCAATAGTTCAACATTTTGGGAAATGCACTTATTAGCTTTCTTTTTGAGACTTAAATGACAACATTCATCCGACACTCTTTTCTGTGCTTGAAGTACAGAACTGTAGCTATCAGACAATTAGCTTAGCTTTTTTTTATGCTACGCTAAGATAATTCATTCACTCATCCACCCCCAAGCCTTCTTCTGTGATACGTTCTCAAAACACATCGTTTTTACATTCCTGTTTTTGTATGTATTAAATAAACGCCATGAGGTGTTGGTATTTGTATGTTTGAACTTTGGAGAGAGCCAGTGCCTGCTATCGGCCCCGTTTCCTGTCTTAATGCTACGACAACCAACATTCCTTCATGTTTCAGTTCTATACTTAACGTGCAAATGTGAGATCTAACTCTCAGAAAGAAAACGTAAGCATATTTCCTAAAATTGTTGAACTATTCCTTTAAATTCATACGTCTCTCAATATCCCTCCTGAATCGATGGCCCCGGTATAAATATTATTGTGTTGAAAGACTGCTCCCAGTTCTAACTGTGTCTAGCTCTATGGCACAGGATAATGTTTAAGGCCATAGATACCAATTCAATCTCAGAACTGTGTTGTTTTTGTACCATTGTTTCCCCGCATCATTTGTAGTTTAAACACTACCCTGCATTCTCCCTTTTTCCATTAATTTTCCATTTACCATAGTCTTATTGTAGACGCCTTCTTGGTGGGCAGGCATAATAGATGGTGGAATGCAACATTTTTTTATTTGGCCTCAAGTTCAGAGCAAATTCATTTACCTTGCACAGATTAGTTTGGAATTAAACTTATATAACATGGAGTCTGAGCAATCAACCTTTCCCAGTAGCTCCCTGTGACTCATTTCTTTGAGCAAGTTTAATTATCTTTAATGGCAAAGTCAGGCTCTGCATATCTGGTGAGAAACAAGGTCCATTCCTCATAAATTCATTATACTGTTGTGCCTGGGTAAGAGGTGGTGCTAAGGCAAGTAAATGTCTTGTGTCATTTATGGAAATGCGGAGAACGACGTTTGCTGTGGTATTTTGTTTTGATTAGACTGCAAAGAAAATTACCCAATGAGACAGAAATAATTAATTGTAATCAACCATGCACACCCTGAAGGATGGACATGTTTTCAAATACGTTAGGATGCATCTATATTAGATCTGCAGGTGTGTATGGACAGTTTTTATTTTTTCATTTCTTAGTGAGGATGAAGTCTAAAATCTAGTTTTTATAGCTTATATTGCATTGTTTTTTCGATACTAGCAACATTATCTCAATAGCACTCTTCACACAGTTGACCAGGCTTAAAAACAAAACAACTAGAGAAAGAATCGACCAAAAAAGCATCTAAATCATCAAAAACATGATATTTCGTATTTTGCAAAGGACTTAACTCAGACAGGCAGACCATATATGTTTGCTTCTTTGGAGGCTGTTTACTGGCTTCTGTTGAGGCATTACCTGATACATTTCGTTGTTTTTTTTTGTTTTTTTTTTAATCAATGTATTGTTCTAAAAAGAATATTAAAAATCTGTTAAAATATTTACTTATATCAGCGGTTGCCTACTGTTGCTGACTGTCATTGGCATGTGTCACATGATACACGATAATGTACTTTAAGTAAGTGTGCTGTGTGTGTGTGTGTGTGTGTGTGTGTGTGTGTCAGTGTGAGGTCACTTGTGGGAATGGATGACGCCGGAAAGATTAACGTATTAAATTTCATGCAGATTGAAGTTTTGAATTATGCAAACATCACTCATAGGCCGAGCTGCTCTCCAGACAGACACGATATCATTGGCTGAGTTAAAACCAAAATGGGCGGAGTCAGAAATCCAACCACCCACGTGTTTTCCGGCTAAGTAACATTACACTGAAGTGGGAGAGGAGGGAACTAAAACCGTCTCACACTACTAACTGAAAGAACGTAATCTAGCTAATTGTTTTCTGTAGGTTAGCCAGTTTACTTTACCGGCCAAGTTCACGGATGCTGTAAGCAAATCTTATTACCCTGAAAACCTGCCAAGAGCATCAGCAGGCCAATAAGTATGTCTGAAAGAAAATAACCAACAGTTGGGTTTTTTTCGTCCCATTGAACTGGGTTAACCTCGTGCACTAGGTTTATTTTGTGAACGTCACAATAAGGTGCTCGGGACCAAAGAGATGCGAGAAGCAACTTGCTGTAGCCATTACAAGTCTGCCTCTACTCTACATTTACTATACATCCCAGTGCAGGATATAATCTTACTGGTTTCATACTAAAACTGGTTATATATATAGATATATAGATATCTATATATGTATATGGGTAATAAACGGTTGCGATTTGGCCTATCCGAATCCAGGACGCGTGATTGCCGTAAGTTTGTTAGCGTCCATTTCTAGCATCATTTTCTGGTGCAGCAAGACGAGTAAGCTTGTTACATATATACTCAGAACGACATGCAGTGACTGCACAAGAGTGAACGGAAAAAAGAAAAACGGACACCAATGGTAACCAAAGGTGTACGCTACGAGCACACGATGTGGTGCAGAGCAGCATCGGTAAGTGGCAGGTATTTAAAGTGAGATGCTGTCAGCTTCGAAGTCATCTCACTGTTTCTCACTTACTAAGCAATTCTCTAATACTACTGTCCGCTATGTGTAAGTACTTATTTCTGCTCTTGCAGTCACAGCAGAGTAATTACACTAGTTTGTGTAGTTAATTGTGGAGCCCTGTAGAACATAACCTGTTCACTCAATGAGTTTGTGCTTGTTCTATTAATGCCACAGTCTTACTTTACTCCCCATGCTATTTTATCTTCACTAATTGTAATTTTACTTGGGCTTATTCATTTCAGGGCCCAGCTATGTCTGTGTAACCATACACATGTAGGTGTACCCTTACTGAGTTCATTAACAAATACAACAACAAAAAGAAAAACCTTTTTCTGGATCTCTCTGGTGAAGCCCAACCATTTTCTGGCAATGGCTGTGTACGGTATCCATGGAAACAGGAAAATAACCTGGTAGAGCTGAAGAAGACGCAAAAGCACAAAAGAAGGGTTGTCAAGTGTATTGCCTGAGAAGAAGACTGTTGACACTTACTATTCAAAAACAGCAACATAACACAATTCAAGGTAATTAAGAGAAGCCTTGGACCTCACAAATATTGAGTCATTCTCCACGAAGCTCATATCGGTGCTATTAGCTGGCACAAACAGCACCGATATCAGTGGGTTTGCTAATGTGAAGCAATTACTATTGGAGCCCCCAAAGCACAATCTAGCCTATGTCCCCAAAAAGGGTAAGACTTTTAGGAATAAATCAACTTGATAAAGACCAAAGCCCTGTATTTACCAAAACTCCAAAACGAAACAATAGCTCTGTAACTGTAAAATCAAATTAAATAAAATTTTTAATAAGGCCTTATTTGATACAGTGATAAGCTTTTAGCCAACTCGTGATACAATGAAAATTGGGAAAAGTCTTTATTTGAAGTGAAGCACAACCATGGCAGTTAACGCAGCAATTTGGAAACGCTGCTTTAACACTGCCCACCTGCACACAATATATCCTTTTATTTTTTTTGTTTAAAGAGCACTTGGCTGCATGCTGGCCAAGCCTTTTTTTTTTTCTTTCTCTGAAGTAACTTTTTTTTAAAAATGTTTTCATTTTCAGGTGTGCAACTCTGCACCTTAACTGTTCCTGTGCATCTGTGCCTCTGCAACATTTACTCACAAACAACTACCTTGCACATATTTGACTAACTGCACCAGCGCTTGATTGATTTTTTTTTTTCATTTTTTTAAAAAACTATATCTCAATCTGCTCCTGTTTCAGAAGTACCAAGCCCAAGTGTAACGACACAGCTGTTTCCCCCCGTACTTTGAAGAGTAGAAAGCTCTCAATTTATACTGCTTTCTTGGTTTCAGAGATCATAGAGCATTGAGTCCCTTGAGTCCCTCTTTAATGTTTCAAAAATAGTCCTTCAGGTAAATTCCCCCCAGAAGCACTTGGTCTTTGCAGTCGGATTTGTCACAGATACTGTCAGAACAAGAAATACGGGTTTAGTTAATAGATTCTTCCTCGATGGTTGTAGCATTGTTCCAGATGGCTGAGCTTTAGATAACCAGCCAGAAGGTATACATTCAGATCTTTTGTCTCCAGGGCAGAACTGTGCAGCTCAGACTTCCAGTTAAGAATCTGCCTGAATCCTTAACGGGGTCAAAAGTTACATCTCTGCTGTAGTGTTCGTCATCAATAGGCTTACAGTTTTTCGAAAACTTTTACGTTCCCACACACTTTTTTTTTCCGCTGGAGATGCGCTCATGCTTCGCACACAAACACTTACTCATCCACACTTTACCACGGAGCAGATTCACACAAACAACTAAGCCTGAAGAAGGCCCAAAGGCTCCTCGTCAGCTCTTTTAGATGCCTTTGAGCAATGTAAGGTAATTTGGCAACATACAATGGAAAGGAAAAACACTCATATTTTTTTTTAAGTTTGGGGTTTGAAATCATCAATTGCGAAAGCTGTCTCCTCTCATAAATGGCAGTCCACCCAAAGTCCCAAAGACCCACCTGAAAAGAGGTATGCTGTATGCTGATTAGCAGCTGTTGCAATCAAATGATTGGGCTTTCTGTTGCGCACAATCTGTAATTTTTGGTGGCGACGCCAGGTGGTTCCTCCAACCTCACGCCAGATATGAAGTGGCCGGTGCAACAGTGACCTCAATGTTAGAGAAAGTTTCTTGGGAGAGTTTTTTTTTTTTTTTTTTTTTGGATTGAGATAGAAGCCAAACGGCAGATGACTGAGTGTAGGCAACTCACAGATGTGAATGTACTCTCACTAAATTAGTCAGGCTGTTGCTGAACAAGAAACCCAAAGTGCTCAAGCCGACTCCTCCCTGGACAAATGGAGACGACACAAACAAAAAATTGTGTGTCTTTGTTCAGTCGCGTGTAGATTGCTGGATATGTATTCCACAAGTAGCCCACACGCCGCATGAGCACGTGCAAAAAAATCAACAAGGCGTCGATGCAAATGCACAAAGAAAAGTGTGTGTGTGGAGTTTGTTCCAGACCTAATGCTGTCTTTTTTTTTTTTTTTATTTAAAGAAGCAAGCTCTGCAAAAAATCAATTATTGGAAAATAGAAAAAGGGGACATTCATTGTTTGATTTGAATTGAGCGAAAGAGCAGAAGTCAAAACACTGGTCAGAGGCTTGTAATGTGTTTGTGCAACATGCAGAACCAACCCGTCGAGGCTGCTTTTGTGTTTCCTTAGACACCTTGGCTCAGCTTGTACCGTCTGGCATGCGGGTTCTTCTCGGAAACAAACGTATTTTAACTTCTGGTTGTGCATGCACTTTGCCTGTAAAGTTAGGAGAGAGAACATCTTTTCTTGCTCTCTTACTACCCAACTGTTCTTTCAATAGGATTTCAGTTCATACAGTTTGCAAACAGAAATGTTTACTTGTTAGCTTTATGCATTTTGGCATTTTACTCCACCCTCATCTTTGCTAACATGTTATAGCTTTCAGGGTGTTTTGATGAACCATTGAAACAGAAACGATAGAAAAAGATGTTCTGCACTTTTAAGGGTCAGTGTTTTCTTAGTATGCTCATGCTATTTCAATGTGCTATATACATCACTGATATGAGCTTTATGGATAGTATTTTTATTCTATTGTGAACATCCCGGCAATCTTGCTGAGAAGGCCAGTTGCTTACACGGTGGTTCGTTTTGTTTTTATTTCTAACACTGGCACTTAGGTTATGTGTAAAAATATTGTCAGACTTTAAAATTCTACATGCATGAAAATATTCTAGATGGATAATTTTTTTGCTTGTTTTCTATCCCATTTCTGCTAAAACGTCAAAGCACTCTAACCCATATAAGCAAGTTATTTAACTGCCTCGAGATTTTAAGTTAACTTTTTTTTTGCCCTAATTAGTTGCCGTGGCTGCCCTGATATTGTTGTAAATTATATGGTTTTGAATACCCCACAACATGTTTTCAGCACTCATTTATATCTGTGGGTAAAATACGGCCGCATGCTGACCATCTCATAATAATGACTACTGGGTAATTCTTCTCTTTAAAGCTCATGCTGAAGTAATGACTGAAAATCATCTAATGTCCTTTTGGTTCATTTGTAAAACACTAAAGCTCAGCAGACTGTCTGGCTTTTGATGATGATACATTATAAACGGTGGAACTGATGATGTGCTTTTGATACAATAAAAAAAAAAAAAGTAATTCCACAGTTAAGCAATGATTGATAGGAAAATAAAAAAGTAAAAGTATTTCAGAGCACTCTGTATTATTTTACATAAGACAACTGATCTCGAGGGCTCTCCACCGCGGTGTAATGTGAGAGAACCGGGATTTTCTCACCCTCATCTTTCTCCTTGTGACTCCTTTTTAAATAATTGAAGGCTGTGCAAAGCCGGGTAATTCTCTCCCACTGAATGAGAGAAAATTCTTCTGTGGGGTCCTGAAGAGAGATTGTTTAAAAAAAAAAAAAAAAAAAAAAAAAAAAGAATTGGATAGATTTATGAGATAAGAGTTGTAATATATCTACAGCGATGTGGTCTCTTGTCCTTGTTGCATTGTTCATCAACAGGGGCTTTGCAAAGAGAAAGTCATTGCTGAGGCATTCAACTGGTTTCTGACACTATTTCACTCCAAGGGATTTTTGTCTCAAAGAACTGGATTGATCGCAGAGCCTTTTGTGTTGTTCAGTCTATCTCCATTGGAAATGTATGATATCCATAGATCTGCTGATTTGCATTGCCGTGCAATAATTAGCTCGATAGGAAGTTAGTAACTGCCTCTGGAAATTGCTGTATGTGATAAAGCACGCTCCATATAATAATTATGGAGTTGTCAAATGTAAGGGATTCTAAATATATGCCTGTACGTTTTTTTTTTTTTTTTAAGAAGAGCCTGTAATTAACATCAGTCAATATGAGTTCTCACACTTCTATGTGAACAAGTTACATGCACATCTAATATAGTTAGTACAGTTGATCGTAATGGCGATGACATCGTTTTTAATGAATGAATGTGAATGTGCTCAGTTTGGCAAACAATCCCTTGATAAGGCACAGCTGTATTTTAGGAATTATTTATTTCTGGAATACCAGCCCTCAGAGATTCAGGCGCTTCTGTTCACAGCTCAGGGTATTTTTTTATGCTAATTTAGAGTTTTTTTGCATTAAAAAAAAAAAAAAAAGTCATATTGACAGGTATGGTAAAAAATGTTCCTATACACACATTCTGCTGTAAAATTCTCTTCATTACATTTTTTTTTTCCTTTTAATGGAATCATACATTAGCCAGGGGGACAGTTTTTGTGAGAGCTCTGTGATGAACTGTCCATTCCATTCCCATCAGGACAAATGGATCTTCACTGAGCAGTGAGCAAAGACCAAGGTAGTCCAACATCACAGAGACGACCTTGATTATTGCTTTTCCTGCCTACTCTGGGACTGTAATACACCTGGGAAAGTTAGTCAATAACTTCAGTTGATCAATTAGCTACTAAAGAGACTAAACTATTAGTGTTGAGGCCTGGGAATTAAATCGCCTTGGGCTATTGCCTTAGGATAAAAAGGTTAGCTAAGAAATATACACATTTCCATCATAAATTTTATTTATGTAGCCCAACATACAAATTACACATTTCCCTCCCGTAGGGGCTTGGCAATTTGAGCAGCGTACAGCACCCCCATATCCTCAGATCCTTGTAGAGTATTTGCTTATCTTAAATGTTTCACACAGTATTGGGTTTATCAAAATATAGACTTAATGGTCGAACTAGACTACCTACCTTTTGAGCATTTGGTGTCTTTGCCATTGCAATTCTGAAATAAAATAAACAATGAAAGGGTCACTCCACTGAGTTTGTGACATCACCGAGGTATCTCAGCTTTTGCTCTGAGACTACATTTGCAACCTGCATTGCAAACTGAGGCATGGAGTTTGAAAAATGTGTGTTTTTTTTTTTTGTTTTTTGTTTTTTTTTTCCAGGCAGGGAATGTGTAACAAAAATCTTATTAAGCTGCATTATGGCAAGTGTATGATACAGTTTTTGTTGGAGCTAAAACAATCATCAATTTTAAGCATCCTAGTTTTAATCAGCCTCTTGCATGTCCACCAACTTTTATGAAATTACAATATGAAATTGCTGCATTAGTCCTTAAAGGGAAAGAAAAGCTAATTTGAGTAAAAGCATGACACAGTAATTAATTAGACATGGTTCAATAATGTCGAATCTAGTCTCTTTTAAAAAAAAAAATGTACCTACCATACCTGAACAACTACTAATCAGATCAAATTACCATATTTGTCAGGATATCATTTATCGTAAAACTATGACGCAAAAATACCCAATGTCTCAACATGTCTGTGCTATTCCTGTGGAATAAGATGAACCTCATAATATCACTGAGATAACATGATGGTCGGGCCTCTGGGGGGAAAAAAAACACCCAGACAAAAGGAAAAAAAAAAAAAAAAACACAATATCAGAAGGAAAATGGAAAAAATAATGAAAAAATGAAACTCATACTCACCTGCAGATATCTTGGAACAATGCTGACAAATGGGAGCAGCAGCCTGGCTCTGCTGTTTTCATCAGATCACCTCGTCTCTCCCGCAATGGCACCTGCCTCGGTAACCCCATCGAATTTCAGCAGCCCGCTGTCCTTGAGGCAAGTAGGCTGAAGCCAAATTATTTGCACACTGGTTACCCACTTCAAGGTGAAACAACAACTGAGCTCTCAATTATTTCACAGTGGCATATTCAGGCCTTACACGGAGGAATTGGAAATAGAACAGAATCACGGGATGGATTGGCCCCTTACCTCTCACCACCTATTTACCTTGATAATAATTGTCCAGATAACCTTGGTAATACATCTGACCATAAACAATCTGCTGTCCCCTTTTTAAAGTGAGCAAAAATTATAGGTTCAGTGCTGACATTCGCCAGCAGTGAGTCCGTTTTTAGCAGGCTGACAAAAATATGTTTTTTTAATGGCAGACAGATGTAGTCTTTTGGCTGTCGCAATTTTTCGAATTGGGAACTCATGACTCTTTCATGGGCTTGTTGAATAAATAAGGAGGGGTAGATTGAGTTGCCCACAGAGACGTGTGCTGTGGCATATGGCCTAGGCAAAAATGGGCCTCAACAGATCGCCTTTTTGGACGCCATCGTGGCACATGCTTGATAGCCACAAGCCGGCCAAGACAATTAAACAATAGCAAAGCAGTCAAACACGAGTAACAAAAGGGGAATCAGGTGGCTTTTTTTTTTTTTTTAGCGGCAGCAGCAGCAGGGCTCGGGGAAGTGTTTATTGACTATGTGGAACTGTCTGCTCGACATCAAAGCAAATGCTAAGTCCCCTCATGGGGACCAGACCAGACATAAACCCCTAAACCCAGAATGATCAAAGTCTCACCCACTATTCAACCTAAAGCACATTAAATAAATATGAATATTCTGCATTTAATGTCACAAATATAAATAGACAACCCACCACCAGGAAACCATCTATTGTGCAGCTCATATGGTAATCTGCGTTGGATATTTTGAGAAAATGTATTGGGAATTGAAAACCTTTTTTTTTTTTTTTTATCCACTACAGTAGTGTGAGATTTTCACTTTGCATATGTATGTTATATCAGCACATGGTAAACTATTGGCCCATTCTATATTTAATTATTCAAAAAAAACAAGTACGCATATGTTTTCTTTTTTTTTTTTTTTTCAAAAATAAACTTGAGATTGAACTTTTTTTGCACTTCATGAAACGAATGTTTATATCTATTTTTGCTGTGGTGCAGAATCCTTGCTAGTGAGGGTCCTTTAGTAAACAGAAGGTCGTTTTTTGTTCACCTGGGAATTCATACAAGAAATATTCTTGAAGATGTGCAGGACAAATTAATATGGGATTGGGGCCTTTGTCAGTTAAGCGGCGATATAAAAATGATATAAAGCAGGCTTTCCAGCTGTCCGGCTCGTATGGTAGCCTCTTAACTTTATCATTCAGTCCGTGGAAGCGGGTAACAAACGAAACTGTCATGTCCAGTTTCCCAAAAAGAGAGAGATTCAGTCAAAGACCTCTGTAAGCGGAGCATTGATACTTCACTTCTGAACATAAGTTAGTGCTGCTTTGATTTTGACTTTCACTGAAACGAGACGAGACGTTCTTACTTTGTATTGCGTGTCTAGTCTACTTAGAAGAGCTGCAGACTGCTCAGCCTTTGGGATTTGTCAAAAGTAGGAAGTAGTCATGATCTGTTATGTTCACGTCGACGCTGTTTGTTTCAAATCGTATCCATATAAATGGATGAGTGCGAGAAGCGCAGAAAACTACTCCACGTCAGGTTGCACCTATCTGATTGACAATAACAAACACTGTTGAACTTCAGCTTCACTATCCATCAGGTGACGCTTTAAATGTATGCTAGATTTATTTTTTCATTTTTTAGAATATACCTTTGTCAAAACACCAGGGACAAATTCCACATACAATGTTATTCAGTGCTAAAAAAATAAAGAGGGGTTGTTTCATTTAAAAGTTTGTATTAAAACATCACAGTAACTTACATCATCACTGTTTCTTGGAATTATTTTCTTGGAAAAAGTTCTGAACATGTTTGCTCATAAGCCTGTGTAAACTGTGTGTTAAGTAATCACAGTCACTTCATAAGTCAGTCTGAGCTCATCATCATCATCTGGCATCTTAAAATCTATTTACTTAATCCTTCCTACTGGTTTTTGACGTTTTAAACGGGTTTTTCAAATCTTGAAAAAGCATATTACACATATTATATACTACTTGAACTGTGTAGGGTTTTCAAATTGAAAGTGCTGCAGATCCTCGTCACTCTCCTGAAGCTGGCAAATCACAGTATATTTTTCAAACAACGTTTACATGTTTTGCTTGAGCTCTGAGAGCTTTTCAATGAATATTTTCTGTGAATATTCATCTCAAGTGGGACACTGTGCAGTTATCAAATAAGTAAATAAATCAGGATAGAGAAAAAAGTTATGGCAACACTGTTTTAACCCCACTATTTAAGATTTATAAGCAAACAAACCATTAATCTCTTACAGCTATTGTTACTGTATACGCACTTACGCCATTGTGTGTACAAAGGTTTATATGCTTGACAAAGTCGTGCAAACATGTAGACGGCGCTAGCATTAATTGTAAAACAAATATGCAATATGCTGCTTGATGCAGTTGCCTGATTTAAGCTAGTGATTTCAAAATAAAAGCACTTTTATTAGATGCATAGCATTTCAAATAAAATTAAAAGTATTCCTTATTTTCAGTACACTCAATGACTGCTCTGTTCGTAAACTTTCGGGATTAGTTTGTGATTTAACACATTCATTAACTCTAATATATGTAGCGTTTGACTGACGGTGACGAAGAGATTGGTGAATTAGGAGACAGTAGATATACTATGGAAAGCTTAAATTGTACCCTTTGATATGGTTCAAATATGGATATAAGATTGAGCCCCCTGTCGTGAGTTTATTCTCCACATTTACACAAATACATCTCAAATGACTTGCTTTTTATTTTAGGAATCTGACGCTTCTTTTGCGTGACAGAGGCGCCACCAACAACACATTCACACTTGTATTCACTAACATGATGTGTTTCCCAGATGTCATCAAGCACATGGATTTGGATGAGTGCAAGGAACACCCAGAGGTGTGTCTGTATTTTCATGCTCAGTTGGGGAGAGGTGACTTGTCGTACGGTGTCAGAATCCATTAGCTTGTTTCTGACCTAGAATTTTAATCACAGATCTAATATCTGAGGAATGAAAACAATGGATGTCACCATTACTCTCCAGGGCTCTGAGGCCTCAAGAATAGCTTCTCTCCTCCTCTATTCTGCCTGTCTGTTTTCAACTCAGAAGATAAATGAGTATGCTTTGATACAGCTTGAGGAAAAAAAGAGAGTCAAAAGTCCCCATGGAGCCCTAACCGAGGAAGCAAGGATGTGGAATAAAAAGGAATGGGACAGAGATCCAAACTTAATGCAGAGCATCACCATATTTTATAAAACTAGGCTGTCCTTGTCTTATCCCTGGTCATTTCCCATAACCTTCAAAGACTAACGTAATTTGCTCGTGTTTCGCGAAGAGACACCCCGGAATAAAACTCTCACTCAATGTTAAACACCTACTATTTTTTTCTTTCAGTTTGAAGTTCACTTGACCAATATTGTGTCTTTTAACATTACATATTTGCAGCGTGAATGAATAATACTCTCTTTCCATATCTTAATGTTTGTGTTCCTCGTGCTAATGGTGGTTAATTAATGTTTAGAGGCCAGGCAAGTGAACAAGTGAACTACCAATGCCCTATAAACAAGTAATTAGCGCTGAAATACGTGATGTTAAATTAGCTTGCGGTCTGCATCATCATTTAATGAGGTATCCAATCAAAGAAATTAAACATTAAATTGCTTATTTGTTCACTGTTAGGTGGAAGAAAAATACACCCAAATGCTCAGCTGGAGCTTGTGCTTGGGTAGCAACACGTTCAAGGGGTATTGCACTATATTTCCCTTTCATAAATCCCTATTGATGAATAAGAAATTGTATCAAGATCAATGGGACTCTGCCAGCTTACAGTGAAAAAATTAATGGAGGCATAATTTTACAGTAGTGATGAGTAAAAGAGTTTTCACCGCCAGAAATATAAGCAACTGCAAAAGTAATTGTTGTGTCATTGGTGCGAACCAATATTATCAAACCTCACACATATACAGCTGTCATTGTTGGCAATAACAGAGTAAAGCCTTTACTACAGACACCTTTAAAATCAAGATAGGACCATCATGTGTTTAAAAAAGTCCATAGATTGTTTAATACAACATACCATATTCTCAACAATTCAACATCAATGAAATTTAGTTAATTAAAAAAAAAAAAAAAAAAAAAAATCTGCATATTACCTTTATTGCACAGAACAATTTGAATGTATTTTCCATAGATTTCTTTTTTAGTATCTTTTTTTTTTGTAAAAAGTTGGCTTGGACTACATGTTCAACATAGTCCAGGGTCAAAAAAAAAAGGAATAACGGAAACAAAAAACAGATTCCCGGGATCACTAGGGACCAAAAAAAGGCTAGGTACAGTAGCCACACTTTGAACGAAGAGAGCATTCATAATCAGCAAGAGGGAGAACCATGAGCCATATCCAGTGATTTTTTTTTTTTTTTCCTTTATGCAAAATGGATTACACCAAAGCTGCTTCAGATTGCTCCATGGGTGAAACCATCTGTGTCACTCAAACCATCTGCATATTCTGTCCATACTTCCAGCCCATTACTGTGTCGTTGTCTGTAATGTCATCCATCATAAATAACTTAGCCTTTATCCTCACACACGTTTGCAAAGCCAAGCTGTCCAGTGTGTGCTTGAAAAGGAAAGGCTGTATCCTCAGATTGTATATATGCAGGACCAGCTGGGAGCATAATATGCACAGTTCTTTTTCCCTTGACAAACATTGCACATTTCTGGGTAATAGCAAACCTGTAAATTATCCTGGAAGGTAATATTTCCATGGCTTTGATGGGGGGGGGGGGAGCATCGGCATAAATAAATATTTGATTTCATAAAACAATCAAGAAAAATAACCAACAATGAAAGAAATATTCTACAGCATGAGGAGCACATACATCCAAAAATGTGAGCACCACAACCTTTATTCCTCACAATCCTGTTGAGCACAAATAATACCATTACGTAACAGTTTTTGAAATGCAAATTAAAAAGTCGGGGGTTAAGCGCTTGTAGTATCAAGGTACTAATACCAACCATTCTGTTTGATGGCAAAACCATAGGATAAATGCTGCATCTACTGTTGGTAGAGAGCCTCATCATATTGGCAACCTCTCACATTTCATTCTGTATCATGCCCTTAATCCATGTTTGTGCACTGTATGGGTTGCATCGGAATATTAGGGATAAGTGACACTGATACTGATATCAGATACTGGGCTGAAAAGGCTTTATTAGGTCAATTCCCCATTGCTAAAATCCTATATTTAGAGTCACATTTAACTACGGGAGTTTTGCCAAATCACTATCACTAAATATTATTTGTCATTGTAAAACTGATTCTTACATACCTATTTGGCAGATTTTTGCATACAGAACTGAGAATTGGAATATATATTTTTCAGAGCACTTATATTTCTATATCATTCTGTTTTTCAGGTCGCATAATGACCAATGTAAACTGCTTTACAGTGCCCTTCGTTGTACTTTCTTGGTCAAGAAGGTGGCTACGAATTAGCTGCTGTGACATTCAAATTACGTTTTATATAGTACATCACAAACAGTTTTGAATTTCCACTAATAAAAATGTGCCATACTATGTTATGTATTTCTGCTAATTGCCGGGACATACTCTAGTCTTTTTTTTTTTTTTTATCAGGTATTGTGACAGAGATATACATTTGATGGATTACAGAACAATCATCACTGTAGGAAAGAAAACAGACCATATGTAGCACACAGTATAATGATGATGTACTTGAAATGCACGTTGTATAAATGTGCTCATCAACCCATACAAATCTCATTCATAACTTGACATCCAACCTTGGAAATAAAAAACATTAAATAAAAAATACAGACACAAAACAGCGATGGACAAAGTTTGATCTGCCCCTTGCATTCTGGCTGTTTGAAGTGTTTTTTTCTTTTCAGATATATTTTTCCCAGTATAAATCCACAGGAATATGAACTGCTTATGACAAATTTGACTTTCAATTGATGCCCCCACAGGCCATGTAGAAACCACCAGTGCCCCGTAGCACTGGATGTGCTTTCATTCTCGCTCACTTGTGAAAGTCAGGAAATGCCCTCTCCTCTAGTGCTTCAATCAGGAAAAAACATATTACTCTATGTCAACAGACCAGGATCCACAGGTTTGTAAGGGAGGAAAGAAAATGTCTTCTTTTCCATTTGTCTTATTTTTGAGTTCAAAATCAATAAATTCCACAGCTGCGTTAAATCATTTTCATGTTAAACTTGCGCGGAGCATCGGCTGTGCTGCTGCTCATGCCAGCGTCCGATTTCCGTGGCACATACTCGATCTCAATGTTGTGCTTTGTGTTGCCTTTACCTCTGCTCCAAAGGAATAGCAGCACCAGGCAAAACAAGACGACACCGAGAAAAGAAATGAAACCCATTGTGGTCGCAATGATCAACGTCTTTATATCAAAGGGGAAAGGGGCATTGGCTCTTGTACCGTTAGCACCAGTTTCTGTGGGCTGGTTGGAGATGAAGGCAAAAGTCTTGTTGGGCTGATGTGGCCAGTCAGGCGAGTAGCTATGAATGTGTAGGTGAGCAAGAGAGGTGTCATTTCCGCCTGCGTTGCTGGCTATACACACATATGTACCATTGTCTTGAATCTGGGCATAGCGAACTTCGAGGGTACCGTCTGGCAACACGGAGAGCCTTCCAATTGTCTTGGTGGTGATAAACTTCTTCTGCGGAGATAGCCACATTATCACTGGAGAAGGATCTCCATCTGCTTGGCAAGCAAAATGAACAATGGCTCCTTCGTCAACAAATTTCTGCTGGGGTTTGCGATCCCTAATCCTAGACTTGCGACATGTGAAGTAGTTGAGCAGCAGGACATCCGGAAAGTCTTTGAATTCTTTGCCTTGGACAAACTCCGGGGATGCACAGGTAGGCTGCTGCCTGTTGAAATTCAGTCTCCAGCGTCGTCTGAAAACCCATAACAGTCTGCAGTCACAGGCCAGAGGATTATCATACAAGGCAAGGGTTTCCAGGTTGCCAACTGAATGGAAAGCAGACTCCTCTAAAGTGGTCAGAGAGTTTCCAGACACATTTAAGATCTTCAGGTAGTTTAGACCACGGAAAGAGTAGGGCTCAATCATTGCCAGTCTGCCTCCTACCAGGTGAAATTCCTGCAAACGCAGAAGATCATGGAGCTTATTCCCCTCAATGGTATGGATAGGATTATATGAAAGATTAAGAAAGCGTAAATATACCAAGTGCCGCAGGGCTACATAAGGAATTGTGGTCAGGTTGGCATTTGCAATGGTCAGGGAGGTGAGATTTAATCCATACAAGCAATTTGGGGTCATCGTATCCAGATATGGCCAATTGGCTATTTCTAACACTTTCAGCCGGTAGAGACGTTTGAAGGAATAATCCCGTATGACATTGATATTGAGGAGACGCAGCCTGAGTGTGATCAAACTGTGCAGGTGGGTAAAAGCCTCTGTTGGCACAGAGGACAGGTTGCATTTCTCAAGACTCAGGTGCTCAAGGCTACTAAGGCCATGAAAAGCCCGGTGGGAGATGAAAACTAGGTCGTTATCACCCACCTCCAAGGATCGGAGGTTGTACAAATCCTGGAACATGTAGTCCAACAGGATGACGATCTTGTTCTCACTTATGTCCAGCTGTGTGAGATTGCTCAGGCCTGTGAAGACACCGAGCTGGATCAGCTTAAGTTTGTTGCTACGCAGCCCCAATGTCCGCAAGCCGTAAAGGTTGTTGAACGCTCCAGGTTCAATAGTGGAGATTGTGTTTTCACTGAGCTCCAGGTGTTCGAGGTTGGGAAAAATGGCAAACTCGTCTGGGTTGATGGTTCTAATACGGTTCTTGCTTAGGTCCAGCAGTCTTGTTTCTGCAGGAATGCCCTCGGGAACTGTCATAAGCTTCTTGCGGTGGCACATCACAGAGCGCTCTTGAACATTGCACTCACAGCGGGATGGACAGCCTGTAGTGGAGCCAGACAGCACGGTGCCCAGCATCAGTATCAGAATGGGCTGCCAGCAAGCCACCAGGTAGCTGTGCCCAGTCGCTTCCCCGGCCGCCATCTTATTGGTTACCTGGGGAGACACAGAGAAGAGGAAAACATTCAAATGAGCTTGTGGTTTGAGCTATAGTCTGAAATTCAAATATGCAGTTGTCTTCTAAATTCAACAATTCCACATCATGTGTGGTGGAAGTGGAGTACAGCAGTGTGAACGTCTTAGAGCATATTAAAACACTTTCCTTTGGCCATTGTGTCAATATTCTGCCAGATGGTTAGTTCAACAGTCATAGGTGCTAAAAGGATGCCATCCTGGTGTGACACAATTCCTAACGGAACAGAGATGTTTGAATCCTGTTGCAATATTCATGCCACAGGCTCGGGATGAATAGAGGTGGGCGGTTACGAGGAATAAGGTATGTGCTTGCATAATTGAGAGTGCTGACTTTTTTTGAATTCTGCATCGTTCACGTTTCTGCACAGAGCTTCAAAAGGTGTTTCAAAGTAGCTGCTGTGAATGCACCGCATTCTATCAGACCTATTTGTGATATAGATGAGGATGTTCTGATCCTAGAAAGAAAATCAAAGGCCCAAAAATTGTAGTAATCTACATACATCTTGCGCCGCACACTCACTGTGTCTGCTGTATGCTAAACACCGTTTCCACTGCACACCTTGCCGACGATCAATCAGTCAATTTTATCACCCTGATATGAAGTGAAGGGCCGCAGCTTCAAGTTGAATTAACATAATTTTTTAGACAGTAATCCAATTCATGCTGTGTCACAGACACATATGCCGAGCACATCTGTGGTTTGTTCTGGGTACCATACACTTTTTATTTCCCACCCCTACTTTTTTCATCCTACTTCTAGCCTGAATTCGC
>CALSBV010012175.1:3147345-3206765 GCA_943590825.1 Bovichtus diacanthus | reverse complement strand
GGGGCAGCAGTAACAGGAGGATGCAATCAAAGACGAATGGTGGCAAGTGTGATGTATGTGCTGTGGCTGACACTCGGCTCATGCAATCCTTTACGATAAAATATAGACCATACACCACCAGGGAATTGGAGACGGAGAGATAAATACAGGGTTTAAGAGGGAAAAAAACAAACCATATTTAACTCCAATGCCATCTACACGCATGCTTCCATACCTTCCACTAATAATGTAATTAATAATTGATTTTATCATTTCAGAATTTCCAGTTATATGCAAAAAAAAAAAAAAAAAAAACTGTGATGGTATCGTTTACATTATAGAGTTAATTGAGCATGGGAGCATCACCTATGGTGTGATTTGCAGACGATTATTCTGAAATATTAGTTGTATGAGGGTTCTAGTAATAAAAGCCATACAGACTTAGAGTAAAGGTTTGGATTTTAATTAATTGTTTAATCATCACTTGAAATATGTTATGTCCAACATTCAAGCACATGCAGTTAGAATGTAATTCACTGACGTGTTGAAAGATGAGAAAAAAACCCCATAGAAATGAAATCCTTCACATCTCGTTCACACTCATCAAGACATGTCTCTGGGGGACTCCTGTCTTTTGTGTGATAGCTCTTGTCACAATACGTAGAATTTTGCCAGTGGTATGCAGTTTCATCTCTTGCTCTAAATTTGTCTTTAAAGTCGATTTCCACATGGTCACGTGGTGCTTTTTGCTGATACACACAAGGTTCGTAAAGAAGGATAGTGCACATGTTTGTGCTTCAGCAGATTTCATGGACCGCATTACATGTGACAGATTGAGACTATAGAGAAAGGGGGGAAAAATATATATATATGATAGTATGGTTATGTTACGGTTGACAGTTAATTATGGTGTGACATGTTACTACCATTGTGGTCACGACTAATAACTTTTTCCCACTAAACCAATTGACAACTGGACATCAGACTCATAACAAATGGGTTTATGGGTGAGATTTACTTCTCTCAATTTCGTTTTATTCCCTCCGAGGTCAAAGTTCAGTTCAGGATTTGATGATACCATCTGGAATCAAGTGAAACCATGAGCTTTCCTAAACAGGCAGAGATGATTGTGCACCGAGACCAGAGCCTGCTGCGCTCCTCGCTGCCTCCAGCCATCCTTAATCATTCTTATTCCTTAACCCACATTGATCAAGTCAGTGCTGAACGCTGTGAGATGGAGTGGTGTGGGGCTTTGTATGGCATGCTAAGACACTTAAGAAGGAGTGGCCCTATCACAAGCTCAATTCCATCTGTCTCTGTGTATCGTGTGGCTATCACGTAATGGATATCAGTCAATGAGATGCTATTATGTCCAACTCTTTTACCACTGACACTGAAAGCCAATCAAGACAATTATCAAATCACAATCCCTTGTTGGTTAAGCTCCACGACTGCAACTGCGGCAGGTTTTGGATCCCAGTCAGGCTTTTTAATGAGTCCTCGCACTCCCCTACACAGCGTCAACATTTCCAACAAAATAACACTGCATTTGATTACTCAATGATAATTCGTCTGATTCTTTTTCGAGATCTATTAGAAAGACATGTTACTGAAGTAATTCCTTCAAAATGTGTTACCCTGTATTTTTTTTTAATTTTTATTACAGAGCAGCTTTATTGCACCTTGCTTCAGCAGCAAATATCCAGTGAAAAAAGGATGGGGACACATTAAGATGAAGAATGCCATCCACGAGTAAACATTTGCTCTGTTTTGTTAATGATCTGGTGTTATCATTCCCTCGCAGGCATGTAGTCTGAATGCAGTTCTTCATTCCAATCAACACTCAAGTGAGCACCGAGAGAATTACATTAATTGAGGTGAAGTGAGAGGGGGCGTGCTTCTCTAAGAATGTGGCCGAGTAGAAGTAAGACAGCGTTGGTGAATAAATGAGGACCCACTGGTCCAAGACCAGTAATAACTAGATCAATGAATAGTGAGATTAATGCCTTTATGACCGAATCCATTGGGATCCTGAAGATGTTGCCTCATATCAGGAAGTGAATAGAGGCGTAAGAGTAGCTATCAGTGATTGTACAATCATAATTAAATGGAAAATAAGTATGTTTTTTACCATCTTGTCCAAGCTGCTGTCATCAAGTCAAGTTCATTTAATTTGAAGGTTTGAATCAATGTTGAGCTTGAACCTTCTCTACTTTGGTTTTCTATGAACGTTTTCATGTTTTGAGTCTGGGGCCCAAATAAAAATCTAATTTCAATCCGATCTAATAATGAAACGGTGATTTATTAGGAAAGAGCGTTGATTTCCTGCAGTTTATCTTCGGTGCTTAAGATATCCTTTTTTTCTTTGTATACACAGGCAACAGTGTTACAATTGGCAAGCCCAATCAAATCATCTTTTTCACTCACGGTATTTTAAACCTTGTGGCTCCATGTTCAGCGGGTCGTATGCACCCGCTTGGAGTAAGTTGTTTTAATTGCTTTCTGTCCACACGTAGCTTTAACATACAACGTCCTATCACTCCACTAAATCTTGTTCCATGTGTCTAAATGGGGCTGTCTGTCAAGTTCTCCACAATAAGCACAATCGAACACAATTTGGGAGGGATATTGTTACGACTTAAGCATTGCCCAAAGCTTTAGTTTACCTGTCACGAGACGTCACTCACGAGCCTTAGTAAATACCATTGTTAAATACCTGTAAGCTTTTGGGAAATCCCTTAGATGATGCTGACGTTATCTGTAATACAAAGTGTTAAAATCCTTTAAAGCCCATTCCTCTGTAAACTACTTAGTCAGCTGGCAGGCTAATCCTGAATGGACTAACCCAGCTGTGGAATTTTATTTACTGTACTATTTGCATAATGTTGATCATTTATCCTAGGACAATTTGTAGTAAACAGATGCCACTACAGCCAATATCCTCCTTAAGTAGATGTAACAAATTCATATCGGGCACTATGCCTATTTTGGGTATTAATTCTCACCAAGACTATTACTGTAATTATTCTTCATTTGATAATCAATCAATTAATCAATAAAAAAAAAAAAAACATCCCCTGAGATTATAAATTCAGCTACTTCGTAAAATGCTTATTGATTAAATTCTCTGCAGTAAGTAGCAGCTTGGAGTTATAACGCTGGACATGTATATTGACAGCCACACTTTGGCTAAATCCATTTTAACCAGGAGAGTCTGACCTTTTCGCTCCCCAAGTAAGATCACTTTCACACTGCTATAATGTCTGCTAGCTGAATTTCGAGAGAAAGGTTACCCTTGTGTCATTGAGAAGCTAAGCTGCCTGGTGGGATTGCTGGCTGGTGCTGGGCCTGTGAAATGGCGGGGCTTAAATGTAAGCCGACGCCCGACAGATGGACAGCAAAGCCCTAATCCAGGCGAAGAAGCTGGTGGGTGCAACAAGGTGCAGAATTCCAACAGTGGCCAGCTGTTGTCCCGATGAAACTCTGCCATGGAACCTGTGGACATTTCCCTCCTGAACTTCACCTCCAAAAGGGGTCACATAGTGTTTCTGCGCAGGTGCTCTGCTCACTGATGTCTAACTCAATCACACGACTACGGACACGAGAAAAGATTAGATTTAAAGTAAGTATAAAAGCATCAACAGTTGTTTATCTGCGATATGACGGTGGCGGACAACAATATTAACTTTGTTTTCTTCTCTCTGCTGTGCTCAAAAACAAACAACTGAACATTATAACCTTTTATGAAGGTGGGGTGTATTGCAGGGTTGTTGTACTAGACTGTATTAGTCTGACCACAAATATGTATCAATTCTCCTTAAATCTACCTGAATGAGGATTGTAGTATGTAAGAATTGGTATAAGAAAAGGGTAAAGGTCATAGAAGTTTCCTTGTGTTAATGGTAAGTTTTGTGAGCCAGACGTGATGAAGTCCTTTGTTTTTTAAAGTCCTTTTCGACATAGAAACCCTAAAACCATATGGACAGTTGACCCATTGCTCTGACCTTATTGACCTTACGTGGGTGTTAGGGTAAGTGATCAATTAAATGTATTATTATTGTTGTAGTTATTGTGGTCACAGGTTAAATAGTTGATGCGTTTGTCATGCTTGCAAAAGATAATTAAACACTTTGGATACATATCTTAAATTATGTGGGAATTCCCCTCAAGAGGATATGTTTACTGGCTTAAAGAAAAAAAAGATTAAAAAAAACAAATTGCTAATGATAATGGCAAAACTCCAAACTTTCTAAATGGGTGACAATGTGTGCAGTGATCAGTAATGATTGTGGTTGTTAAAACTCAGTCATGTTTCATTGCACCCAAGTTCACCCGGGCTCCTTATTTGGGCTATCTTTTCACAGATGTGTGAGAGACGGAGAGCGTGTCCTTATGTGGTGTTCCATCATTATTAAGCTCATTAGCCACGTCTCCCTAGCTCTGTTCAGAGAATCACCATTCATTTTTTGTGGTTTCTACGGAGATGTGTTTTCAAAGAGGAACAGCCTCCAGAATGTCAGACTTTTATAAAGTGGATATTTTTTATTTTTTGGAAGGATTCAACACTCCCTAATGAGAACACACACTCCCTTCACAACATCCAACAAATGGGAAAAAAAAATAAACCTGCCAATAGTTGTGTTTGGAGAAAATAACACAAAAAATCAAAGCCAGGTTTGATAGACATTCAAGTTCTAACAATGTTAATGATGAGTGTGATTCACCAAATGACACAGTTATATATTTGATCACCGTCTGACTGCGTTACCTTTGTATAAAAAAGCTACATGATGCTGACAAAATCAAAGATGACAGTATTCTTCACTCACTATGTTTTTATGAATAAAATATCCGTTATCTAATAGTTATTTTGTTTATAGAACAATTATAATATTTCTCCCTAAACTAAGCTAGGGCAGAAGAAAAACTCATTTTGGGTATGAGAGCTACACAGGCGCACACCTTCACTGTTCATTTCACTCTGGTAAAACAGTAACGTAAACTCATAATAATATCTCTTAAACAGCCTGTGTAACAAAGGCAAGACGTGTAAACCGTATTAAAATATTAATAGCCAGTCAGTTGTACATGGATCTATCTCCTCTCGCTTTAAAAGCAACCGATTCAATCTCTACTGACATAACCTTGATTACATTTCTTCAAAGTGCCTCCAAAGTGCAACGATATTTGATTTTGATTCATGTTGATCGGACTTTTTGCTGTGCATTTATGTATTTTGAAGCATCAAAGGTGAAGTGGTAGTTCATTAAACTAAAGAAGAATTCATTGAATACCAATGCTTTATCTCTTGGAAAATATGATGAAAATGAAACATCGATTGTGGGAAACAAATGGCCGTTTGTAAAACAGCAAAAACTCTCAACGAGGCTGAGAATCTGGCAGCTAGCGGCTCTGCGAGGCTCGTCTTAGGCACAGCAGCGGTTCGAGCTAACATGCTCACAGCAGCGACGCTAAATGCTGATGTTTAGCATCCTACCATGTTCCCCGTGTACATTTAGCATGCTAACAGTCGCTAACTAGCGCCGTACACGGAGTGCGGCAGAGGCCGGTGGGAATGTAGTAAGTTTTGCAGATTTGGTCAAAAATCCAAATATAAGACAAAATGAAAATTTGACCTCGGTGAAAAGTCAGAGGATCACCGAAGTCTATCAGATTTCAAGAACAAACTACAGATATACAGTAACTGCCAGTCAGATGTGTGCAGTGCATTTCAAGTGTTTAGGAGCAGTAAGTAACGAAGCAGAACCGCTAGATTGTGAACGATGGAGCGGCCCCAGAGAGCTGCTGGATTAACGGTTCCCTTTTTTTTCCTCTCAGGCTGAGAAAAAAATGCTTCACAGGCAGGAGGGCTGCTTCTAACACACACACACACTCACAAACACACACACAGATGTTGTTATAAAATGTCTGTTTGTCCGTGTATTGCTTTGTCCTATAATGCTGTGCTCCCAACTCTGAGGCCTGCTCTTTTGGAAGAAGGACAACTTGCTGACAGAGCCTTCAAGGCCTGAAGCGATTATGTCACAGGGGCACACGGTTACACATGGACTCTTCTCCAAACACCGCAGGAGATGCCAACCTTCAGAGCTCCGGTGCACCACTTGCTGCTACACTGGCAAAAACTGAAAACACTGCAGCCATGGCAATACTGTACACGAAGGAGAAACAATAACCGGTGAAGGTCACAGGGCTTTATTTTTCAGACTGGATGCAGATCTTGGATGAGTGTTTTAGCGTGTGGGCGGAACCTGGCTTGTTCTAGCTTGTTTTAGTTTGGAGGATTGAGAGGCCAGCACTAACAAGGCCCCATGAGGTGCTTTAAGAAAGTCTGTTTCAAGCAATGGGCCAACAAAGATATGTTTTTTAGGTTTTTTTTCACTCTAGTCCGACTATTTTCTAAAACTTTTTAGATTAAAAAAGTTACTTTTTTTTATAGAGTACTATAAAAATGGATATAAAAAGGCCAATAAGCCATAAGGCTTTGTACTGCTGCAATAACTATTTTATCGTATTTTAACACAGACAATGAGTTTGAAAAATGGTTAATCATTGAAGTGATTTTTCAAGCAAAAATGTCAAATATGAGCTCTTTCTAGATTCTTGCATGTGAATATGAGCTGCTTTTCTATCATTAAAATTAAATATATTTGGTTTTGAACCCAGGCAATTACTATTTGCAAATAACATCATGCAGTTACTTACATCAACTTTGTAGCAAATATGAGCTTATTAAAGGTTATTTTATAATAATTGTTCACGGTAATTGAGCTCTGCTTTAGATCTTCACTTCCCAAAAATAGTCCCTGAGGCAGTAGTACAACTTTAATGAAAACAACCCCAAATACTTCTCATTCTTCAAAGTTGCAGAAAAAGAAAAGAAAGATGTGATCATTTGCACTACATAGTATAACGTGCCCACATAACAATTAAGAGAACTTGTAGTTAAGATACACATTTGTCTTTTGTGGGCAAAAATTGTGCTAATCTATTCCTTTGAATCCAAAATTAAGAACATTTCTCCTTCTCTCGCTTCTCAAGTACCCTACAAGCTTTTGATTAGGAAGAAACACTGACGCCTCGCCGTTATTATTGTAATGAATTCACAGGCTACTGTGCCAAAAAGCAAAGGAGCTTAGGAAATAAACAGGTTCCCCCATCACTGCTTTCATGAGCGGCCATGAAAATATTGTCTTATGTAATCATCCTTCTTTTTTTCACCTATATGAGACATCTACTTGTTTCCTGTTCCACAATTTTAAATCAAATTTTCATTAAAAAGGCAAGAGGATAGGCTCCAGAAGGGAGTCAAAGCAAACTAGTTTTAAAAGTCGTGTGTTGAATTTGATTACCTTTATGGCAGTCAAGACAGAAATTCAGCCATTGAAAGTAAAAAAAAAAAAAAAAGCCCAGACTGAAGGACATGCAGTGTACAATTCGTACAAAGTCTGTGTCAACTCACTCGCATATCCTGCCAGACAACCAAACTTATTTAAATAATCCACATTTTTGCTCAGAATTAATCATTCATGAGTGATGAGTTAATATTATGCAGCTAAATCAAGCTTTTACCTCTTTTAGGCACATAAGCATTCTCGCCGAGACATTGTGTCAAATTTAATTTTGGAATGACAGTACTTGGAAAAAATCGAGGCAGTCCTTAAGCAGTGTTATTCGGGAAGAAGCATTTTTTTTTGAAAGATGAAGATGTTGAAATTCTACATATATTATTTCAAGGGTGGAGGGAGGATGAATGCCCGTTTAGCGAGTGGGGTACTGAACACTTTACTCTTCTCACTCAATTTGGGAGTGAATCCAACTTTTTTTTCTTTTAGATGAAGTGAGCGGATTTGACAGTTTCCCTGAGCGAGTGTGTGTGTGAGTGTGTGTGTGTGTGTGTGTGTGTGGAGGGGTGTTTGTATTTAGGCGTGCTGGCTTATGGAACAACCACAATATCAACTCATCCATATACGGCTGTAGGATGTAGCTTTAATAGCTGCGACTTCACCGCAGGCTACACTGGTTCCTCTATTAAGGGAGTCAACATAGAAACATGCCTTCATTTCATAATGAATAATTTAAGTATCTTATCGGCTGCTAGGAATTGTGATGGGCACAGTGTGGAGTGGCTTAGGGCCGTATCGACTTTAATTGTGACTGGCATCTGAGGGCATTCCTCACAATGTGCCGAAGAAAAATGTCCCCTTTGCTTAGCTGGCCCTGCAGCTCAAAGTGAGGCCTTTTTAAAGGGAAATGAGCTGTAATTAGTTGATGGAGAGGTGACCCCGATGCAGAAAACGCCACACTAATGCACTGAGATCAGACACTGGAGGATACTGCTGCTGCCTACTGTAGCGGAGAACAGCACAGATTGCAGATAACACTCTGGCGAAGGGGAGCTCCAATAATGGAAGGATTGTTTTCAAAATGCATTATTGCATGTCAGTGTCCATGTGCTGGGTGAGTGACCAAGAAATGCTCGTCAGGCTGAAAATGTTTACAAAGATCGGGAGATCAAAGATCACAATAACAAAGATCAATAACAATGTCGGGGACATTGTGAAGGAATGAATATGTAGGTGTCGTCTAGTATTAGCTATACAATTTTTTATTAAAAATCCACTATCGGTCAGGGCTTTACGCTGTATTTTAACCATTTATTGATCTGTTTTATGAATGTTTTAATTCAGCTAGTAATCTTTTTAAATTATGCTGGCAGTTATTTACATTTTTTTTTTGTGATTAAGTGAGTAAATGCTCAATTCCTCTTGCAAGGACATCTAATAATGCAGTGCTGAACGACAACAGACCCTATTCAAGCAAGAGTCCAGTGACGTTGAACGAATAAAAGCAACAATCATGCCATGCGTCTCCGAAGGACGCCTTCCTCCCACCACTCTGTGTACCATTTCACATTTCGCCATTGACACATTTTCACCACGAACAAAAGAAAGAAAAATAACTTTATGGCCTGGGTCATTTTTTTTAACGGTATAGTTCTTTCAAATAGTTGTTTTGTAAGACATCCATGAAGGTGAATGTCATTCAGGGACAAAGAGGACTATATTTCAAGGATTTCAAATGGATGCCAGTGCAACCACACCTTCAGTTTCATCTTTAAACAATACAGTAAAATACAAGAAATACAGTCTTTGATTTATTTATTTTTCATCTACTCGCAGTTCTTGATTCATGGCTCTCAAAATGTACAGACTCGCGCATAAAACTGTCTGAGCGAAGTCACTTCAGCTTACTCATTTAGGATTTATCTCCTTCAGCGTTGTGGGCTCAGACAAAAAAAAAACACTGTGTCAAAAGTTCTTTATCAAAAATCAGTTGCATTGTAAGAACTGCACAAGAGCCAGCCAAAGCTCTGAGGCAGATTCTGTTTCTGCACCAAAATAAAACATGTATTTATTATTATTTCTCCCTCTCTCTCACTCTCTCTCTGTCTCTCTCTCTCTCTCTCTCCCTCTCTTTCTCCTCTCTCTCCTCTCTTCTGCAATGTGAGAAAAGTCAAAAGGTAGATTTAACCTCCCGAACAATTAGTGACAGGTCTGCAGAGGTCTTCCCGTGGCGAGGGCAAAGTGGCTGTTGTTTTAATGTGTTGACCCAGACTTTCATCCGTTGACTTTCAACACTAAAATATAATTAGACTTGACCCAAAACAACAAGGCATTTGAAATTCATACGGTACCGTTCTTGCACTGCCAAACAGTGACTCAGGATCCCTACTTCAAATGAATCACCCGATTGTATATGCAAACAAAATGCCGCCTGTTGAGGCAAGCGAACTGATTGTAAATGAATTGTCCATAGGCTACGGTCTGCTCGCTTATCGATTCAAATGGCTTTCTGCTGATAAAATAGGCTGGACAATTGACACACACCGGCGGTGAAAATAATGGACAGTATTTAGGTTATAGTGGCGTTGGTTACGCGCTGATTGCTGATGTATATGCTTCCGCAAAGCTCGGTCCTGCACACTCGAACACCGTCAATTTTTCCAAAACCTATACCGCAGCTCGTCAGTATATCATTTTGTTCCCACTTTCAGCATCCCATATGTATATATTTCTCCTTTTCTGAGTATCAATTCACAACGACAACCTTATATCAATGTTTTGGGTTTTTTTTTCCCTCCACAATCTACAGAGAGCAGAGGAGCCCTGTCCGACCTCACCGTGGCTCCAGTGCAGAGATAGGGGAGCTTAATCCATGTCCTCTGAGAGATTGCCCAGAAAGATGAAGCCTTAATTAGCCAGATAAAACCCCACATAATGGCGCCATTGATATAGACTGGGAAATGAGGACTAAGCAGAACAAAAAAAGAAAGACTGCTGTATATAAAATGGCCGAGATGGGCTTTGGAGACAGTTGGAAAGTAACTGCAGTGGAAGGGGGGAAAAAAGGGGCAGTTCACTCTCACTCTCAACTCCAGCAGGGGAGCTACAATCCACCTGCTCCAAATTCTCTCATAAGAAGCTTAGAGAAAAATGCTGACCTTCTTATGATCAAAGATTATGTGTAGGAAAAACAACAACAGTTTTTTGGAGTACTTAAGCAATAGCACTCATGGGAGGTTGGAGCAATTAAAGGCAAAATTACTTGTCTAAGCTGTCCTTGTATCCTCTCGTTCCCCTATCTTTGGTTCCCTGTTGTATGAGAGGAGGTCATAAAGATAGTGAAAAGAAGAGAATCACATCTCACTAGCTCTGCTAATCCTGGGGGTACTAGAGGGAGTGGAATCTCACTTTTTAGAAAGACAATCTAGGTAGTTCACATGCTACACATGGATCAATGACAAGGTGACCCTGTATGGTAATACCAGATGGCTTTAGGGTTGGCAAAGACGCTGCAAATCCCTAGTCAACACTTGTACATCCCCTTTTTTTTTTTTAAAAAAAGAAGTTACAGAAAAATGCATTACAACTTTATTCTGTTCCGTTTTTTTTTTTTGTTTTTTTTCTTTTTAAATTCTCCATTTTTGGTAAACTTGTTTTGGATTACTATCACAACAAAACACCTTATTTTCTCATTCAGAGCCCATCCGACCTCAATCTGCAGAGCGAGGAAGTGAGATCTCTTCTGCCTCTCGTGCCTTAACTAATGAGAGTGACTGTCTTTTTTTTTTTTCCCCCCTTTTGTCTCCTCTCAAAGAGCGGTGCCTTTTTTGTTGACGCACGCTGACAGGCAGATGATATGCTTGTGGACACACATTTTAGAATTTCAATCTTTGTAGTCTTGTCATGTTAGCCTTGTTGTGATGTAACGTGTATGACATTTACAGAGGAGACCGTCCTGAAACACTGCTGGCTGCGCTGAAAAAAATAGTTTATATATATATATATATATATATATATATATATTTGTGCATTTTGGATGATTAAACAAATTCTTATTTATAGCATTGGCATGGATATGAAAGAACAGGGAACGGTGGATCAACAAACAACATATTTTGTGCTTCAGGGCAAAACACAGTTGTACTGCAGAGGTTTCAGATTTCAATGGCGTTTAAATATTGCATTTAGAAAAGGAAAGTGATTGGCAAATTCATCAATTAGTACTTTTACGGTCGTTTTGCAAACGACTCAGCGACCCTTTCGATAATCAAAGAATCGTTTCAGTCGTCTCAAGCAACAATCTGGAACTTTCTTTGGCTGCAGCGTCTCCAATGTTGGGATTTGCTGCTTTTTCTCTGTTGGATGTTTCACACATAACTGCCAACATGGTAGGAGCAAGCACAAAAAAAATAAAAAAATAAAAAGGCAAAAGAGCTGAATTATTTATTTGACATTTGCATATGTAGCGCAGGTTCAGGACCAGGGTGAGGGTAGATTGTATTATGGAGGGGAGATTACTCCAGAGGCATCTTTTTTTCTTTTAGACCAATTCACAGAGCCCATTAATTCTCATCGTAAGCCATATTTTTGAATGCATCGTGAGAGATAAACCATAGTTCACTACAAGGCACGCGAGACACAACATTATTATATATATATATTTTTTTTCTTTTCAGCCCACCTTGAAATGACTCGTTCTGTCATTGCAATAACTTTTTCTCACCTTTGAGTTCCCTGCTAAATCAGTTATGAGATGGAAGGGTTAACCTGCCTGGAGCATCCTCTTGCCCCACATTAGCGCTCTGCAGACCTGATCTCTCTCGCCTCTCAATTCCCACAGGTTCCCCAACTACTTTGCACTTCTGTGGCACCACGTCGCTCACCGGCGTCCATCAAGGTCAAATGCCATTTCATTTTCTCGCCTTTGATCGCTGCCTGGACGTTTCATCTGCGTCACTCTCCCCATCCAGCCATGCCTTCCCACCGCCTCACCGTTTAAACTGCCCCTCACTCCCCCCCACATGAAGCATGTGACTGGCAGTAGCCAAAGTCAGAATCCGTCGGTCCACAGTTAAAACATCAAAATGAGATGCTCTGCACCAGATTAAGCTGCTAACCAATTTCCATCTGCACTCCCTCCAAACTCGTGAAGTCTAAGTATGCTTTGCTTTTCAGAGAGGGTAAAAAAATAAAATAAAAAAGCATGCATGATGCACGATGCATTTAGGTGTGGCACGTGTAAATCTCAAAGCCTTCTGGCAGCAATACTGCTCCCCTTGTCCTTGAATGAAACTTCCTGCATTCTGTTTTGCTGAATGAACGCTGGAACACATTGACTAAATGACATTCTCCATCTTGCCTCTCTGCTTCACCAACCACACCGATACTGTGCCGCTCAGTATAGAGAGGAGGGTATGGTTTACCGTATGTTGTCCTGCAAAGTTCCACCAAACTAACCACATTTTACCAAAGTACAGTGTCACAACCACAGCACCTCAGTGTGCTTTTAGCTGTACACTTTACATGATTTGGGTATCCCAGTGGCCTATGGGTTGCAGATAACGTCTCTGCTTCTAGTCGAGTTTGGAACCTTTGTTAACCACCACCACCCCACCATATGTTGCTGAAACGGTTAATTGTTTAGTTGAAAGTTGGTTCTAGTTTTCATCAAGGGTTAATCTTTTAGCCATTTATTGGTAGATAAATGATATATTTACTGGATATGGAGTCTGGAGGGTTGCATGTTTCTCTTCTCGCTTGTTTTCATGACATTATAAATTGAACAGTTTGGGTTTTTGGCCGCTGGTCAGACTAAATAAGCAATTTTGACACATTAGTTTGGCTGTGGAAAGTTGTGATGGGGATTTGTCATTATTTTTTGAAAATGTTGTGAAGCAAATGAGGATGTTTGGGGGAAAAAAAAAAAAAATGAGTTGCAGCCGATTCATTCTGGATTCCTCAGTGTTTGCCGTGTCCATGCATTGTGAACATTTGGTATACTTAACAGGAATGCTGGTGGCCAAATGGCAAGAAACTCCTGCATTGTTTGTCAGATTCAAAAATTGGCAACACATGGTGTTCATATGTCACAATATATTGGAAATTAAGCATATCCCATGCTGACATACCATGCTGCTATTTATTTTCCAAGACTCATCCCAGAATAAAAACACAATATGACACTTCAATTCAAAAATAGATCATCCTGATTATTAATGTGGATGTTCAGTGACACAGCACAAGTTCCAGTATTTCTACAGAAACAGAGAACGCTCCCTCCCATGTCTATCTGTAGGTGAGAGGACTGCTGCTTCTTTGTGTCTAGCAAACTAACATCTCCTCATGCCACCCAGTCTGGTCGATAACCTGAAATCTGACCCCTTGTTTCCTCCCCGCACTTTTGCATCTCCTCCATCGACGGTATTAGCAGTTCTTTGTTACATGGTTCTGTCATTCCTGTCTCTGTCTCTCTCTGCGTTGTCAGTGAAAGAAAGCCAGGGTGAGGGAGGGAGGGAGATAGAGAGGCGTAGAGAGAGACAGACTGACAAGAGCTTTTAGAAAAGTTAGAGAGAGCGAGATTGAGGGAGAGCGCCAACGAGATGAAGAAAATCTAGCTTTTAGGGAACTAAAAGCCTCTGCCCCTTTTATACCTCAAAGTAAGGTCCCTGTTGTCTTGCATCACATGATGAATGGGAGAAGACTGTCGATGGATAAAAAGCATCTTCACTTATCTGACGAAACAAGGGTATAATGGGCTTTGGAGCACATTAAAATATTTCAATGATCGGAGAACGCTTTAATCCTTGTATCACAGAGTGTAGCCTTTCTATACCGTGGCAGCATTTGAACAGGGGTGTCCATGTTCTTAATGAATTCTAATGGGATTAGTGGCTGTTAATAGCACTTTTTTCAGTGCCATGAAATAGCAAGGGCAACAAAACAAGTTGTGAGACTTGCTCTGAATGAATTAGCTCAGTGTCTGGGACCAGGTCTGCATATTGGTCCGGCTAAACCGATGTCAAAGCTATTATCCCAAAAAAAAAAGAAGAAAAAAAAAGAACTTGATTTCACACGACTGCGTCTTTCGCTTTTATAATCCGAGAAGATCCGTCGCAGATCCGCCGTACATTTCAACTTCACTTCAACTTGAAGTAGATCCTCGGTCAGCCTACTAGACAAAGGAAGTGAGAGTCAAGAGTGCTAGCTCAGTACCTGAACGCCGAACTCTGAACTGTGGATCTCGACAGAGTATTCTAACAGCTATTTCATCAGGGAGGTGGAGCAGAAACACAAGTCTTGTACCCACTTATGGAAAATATCATATGCTCTATTCAAGTGTTTCTGTATAAGTAGGGCTTCTGTTGTCCCACTGTTGGGTTTCCAGTCGCGACTGAATAGCACTGTCTGAATAGATGCTTTCAGTCGAGCAGATGCAATGTATTGTAATTTTGCCGCACAATACCAATCATTACCACTGCAAAACAATTCATTCAGACTCTAGTTATAAATTCATGTGCGAATATCAAATGGGACAATAATATTCATTGTGTAAAGATGGAAAGGAAAGCATTGTGAATAACAATGGATATAGCAATCCACACCCAAGAAAAACGTTTTGACGCTTCAGTTTCATGAAAATAGGTGAAATTATAGGGCTGCTTTTTGCCACTTACTTCAGCAACTTCTATCCAGAATGTTTTTAGCTCTAGCCTCCTTATCCCAAAGCTGTCAGTCTGAGAGCATTGACTGCCTTCACCAATGTAATTTACAGCCCACAAGCAGCTTACCACATTGACATACGTGTCATTCACACAATCATCGGGGAAGAAAATGGGCGTCTAAGTTTAACTCTGCATGGCAACAGGGGCGCCAGCATCGACACTGATTAGTCCCTATGCAGTCAACACAAATTTTCTCTCAGGAGGGTTGAGGAGCTTTAGCAAGCACAATAAAGGCGATAATTCTGGCAGGATGTTACTCCGACCCTGGTTCTGCCTAGGAGTTTGCATTTATTTATTGTACATGGTTTAGAAATATAATTGTATTGAAGGCTGGAGGTCGGGATAATCAAAATGCTGGCAACGGTTAAAGGTTATTAGAATACAATCTATATGGATGCTGTATTTACAGTACATGGAGACTGAATAGGGTCAAGGCTTGTGGAGGTACAATACTCCAATCGTACTCGAGCCAAGAATTCAAGTTTCTTCTGGCTGTTGCCATTTGAACCAAATGGGGTATTCCAGCTTTTCTTTGTGGACACCTTGATTTTTCACAAGCATAAAGGGTGAAATTGTTCTCTCAAAGACCCTTTGCAGAAACTCTCTAAAGACATTTTTTCCCAACACCGTGAGGCAGATCAGAATTAGGTGCACTTGTAAGAGCATTTCTTACATGAGTTCTTGAAAGGTGAAAGGCCCTACAGGCTAATGTGCATATATAACATTTAGACATGCATCTAACATGCCTTTAACAATGGCCTTCTATAATCATAATTGGTCATTTCAGATATTTTTGGGTTTCATATAGCCACTTAAAATAAAGTCACAGTAGATTATGGATATTTTCTGTTACATCATGTGGCTTTGACCATACGTGAACCTTCGATTTATTAAATTTTTTTGAATAAATGTGGTATTTGCAGCTTTGTGGCCAATATCATTGATGTGTTGGATACAAGGTTACCACATGTGTGTGAAATCTGGATTAGTGTATACTATAATTATGTTAATGCTTCCAACATCACAAGATTAAGGGCAATGCAATCACAGTTGGACAAAATGTGATTCCAGAAATGACAAAGTGAAAGCCACTATCAGTCTAATGAAGGTAAAATGGAGGGCAAAGCATTGGCTGCCTGTCCAAATGTGTTAAAAACAAAGCAGTATTTACTGTAGGAACCCAGGATGCATTAATAGATATTCAACAGAGCTTTGCTAAAGCGGCGTGATTTGTTTGGAGCCGAGAGCATGAGCTTTTTTGATTTTTGGTAACCATTCAGGCCTGAAAACCATTAGACCACTGTGGGGAGGAGAAAAAAAAAAAAACACTTCTACCACAAACACTGTTGCAAAAAACAAAACTCCATTTTGTTGGACGGAGTTCAGCACGATAGGGTACATCTGTGCGGAGACATGTCCCATGCATGACAACCAGCTGCTACATTACAAGAAACAATTGCATAGCGTTTCATTAGTTACACTCGGTTTGAGGAAGAAAGTGAAATAAATATGTGTTTGTACTGTCATGGATCCGTGCCATGTGCGTTTTGCCACATGCTGTCTGGGACAATTACCCAATAGGTGAAACATCTCACGCTCAGAGAGACAGAGAGAGAAAGAAAAGCTCCCCCCCAAAAACATGCCGATGATTTTTAGGCAGCACTTGCAGCTGCTCTTCCTGCTTAATCTAGTTCAAAACACACCCAGCAAGGACAACAGTGACTTGTGAACAAGAACCCCCTACTTTCCATCAAACAGCGACTATATGATCCCACCGCAGGCCTTCCTCTTTTTTTCTTTTTAAACATGTTATCTAGCCCAGGGCACCGATGTATCAAGTCAGGGGCATCAAGTGGAATGGCAGCGAGGTCTTCTAAAGACAACATAATTGCCGTCCCGGGTTGAAACTCCCAGCACTGTGTCACTGTAGACTTATGTAGGCATCATGGCCTCACCACTGGGAGCTAATAAACACCTTGCCAATGCAGTAGGTGTCAGCTTTACACCCAGGGTGAGTGTCTCCAAGAGACGTGTTAACACGTCATAAGCCAGCATTAGCCCGCTCACTAACACTATTGGTCATTTAGTGTGTTGTGAGAAGGCAAGTCTGTGATCAGTCATCATGCACTAACATCACGGTCCACACCGTCACCACCCACTCTGTCTCGACTGCTCCTCTGCCCCGGTCTGCTGACAAATCGACGGCGAAGCTGATTTCATTAGCGACTTATTAAAAATGCGGCACACACTCTTGTTCTGCTCTTATAGGTCTGCGATTCCATTCTTTCCGCATGTGATTAAATTAGAAACATGCCAAGATCTAACCATACTTCATAGAAATATAATGCTGTTATGAGGAGCATGATTTTCCTGTGACATCTGATACTCTTGTGTAGAGATTTGGCTTATTGCAAACATTGATCATTGTGTTGTAATTCAATATAGTATGTCAACAGCAGCATAATGTTGTAGGAGAGGAGAGGAGGGAGGGAGGGGGGGGGGGGGCTTTGTTAGTGACCTATAGCCTATTGTAGGGCGGAGAGGTGAATCCTATCGACAACTCTTAGATGGCTAAGATCAGCGGCCGCACATTCATTTAATGAAGGCAGCGAGGGCGTCCGGACAAAGCGGATCACACACCTCAGCAGCCTCTTGGTGGTTGCAAGGCAGCCATGATAGTCAGGCAGCGTCCCGAATCATCAAACAGAGCAACACTTTAAAAACCTGACAGAAATAGGACGTTAAGTGAAAAAAAAAAGTGAAACACCTATACAGGAATGAAGTGAACAGTATAAGGGATTAAAGGAAAACCTCTGGCGTGATAAGTCACTATACAGTGCCACAAAGACACCAAGCAAAGGGAAAATACTTAAAAAGGTTGTTTTGTTTTTGTTAATAAGGAGAACAAATAACGCTGAGGGGAGGGGGGGGCAAAGAACTCGGGAGAGGCTGCACCTATGAAGCCCCCCCCCCCCTGTGCCAGACACTAGCCCCTGCTTCTGTGTGATATCTCAAAGTGTATCAGCTATCTGTCATCTTGGATGGTGAGCCTAGATAAAGCCGAGAGGGGCTGTGCTGCTGCTACTGCTGCTGCTGCTGCTGCTGCTGCTGCTCGAGCTCCAGCAGGCTGCTCCTGTTCTATCTGGTTGTCCGCTCCCTCCGGCTATTTATAACCAATAGAGCTACAGCACTTTATGAATGTCCGCAGGCACAGCATCACACAGCTTTCTGATACTCTGCCGCAACTGTTTTTGGTGTGTCATTATAACAGGCAGTGGCTGGACGATAAAGGGGAGAAGGAAAACAAAAAACAAAAAAAAAAAACATTTCAGAGGGTGCACCGTCATATATTCTCTGCAAACGCTGCCGTGAATAGCAAAACAATAGACTGCGTGTGGCCCCGCGGACGCACAAGTTTCATACTGTGTCCTGTGTAGCCGCAGTGCAATAGCCCCATACAGAGCTGTCGTGTTGAAAACCCCAAACATTCCAAAAGTCGTTGCTGAGGATCAATGAAACGCACGACTCCGTCGCAGCAGAAGGCAGCTTTGCTTTTATAACGGTGCCCATTTAACAGATAGCCATCTTTTGCAGATGAATAAAATGGCATATGGGGAGGATCAGGGCTGCCTCACACTTCCACACAATGAGAAAATGTTATCTCAGCAGAGCCTATATGTGGCCAAATAAAGGCTAGATTAAGATAAACATTTTTTTTTTTTTTTTTTGCAATTCACCCCCCTTTCCCTGCACACACACACACACACACACACGCTCCCCGTGCTCTCTCTCACACACACACTCACTCACATTCGCGGGACAATTACATTTGATTAATGGCTTAAGCCTTCGTCCTCCCAGACATGCACACATACATGCATAGAGAGGCATGGGCAGATTACGCTGTCAAAATGTGCCCGGATATAACATCTATAAATTAATTTCGAATGTGCGAGGATTAGATGATTTTTTTTTTTTTTTTTTTTTTTTTTTTTTTTTTTTTTTTACCTGCAGAGGACGCGCCTAACCACACTCAAGTCCCCGTTTCCTTCTCTGTCCTGTCAACCGATTCTGCCCTAATCATCGCGGACTTGCAGGACTATTCTTTCGCCCATTTGACATCGGAATGGGATCCGAGGACTTTTAGGAGAGCCTCTGAAATGATGTCGCGACTGGCACAATAGCATTCACATATGTGAGGGATGTTTTCTTCAAAGTAGCCCAGAGAGACCCCTGCATTATGGATATCCACCCTTCTAAATACTTGGCCTCAGCCAACGTTATTAAACTGCACCGACACAAGAATGAACACTGAAAACAATAGTCCGCGTTGAAAAATACAAATAAAAAAACCCTCTTTTCTTTTCTTTTGCTTTCTTAGTCGGATACTCACCTGCTGTAGCCTTCACTGCTTCCAAGCATCCTTTCGCATTTCTCCCCGACGGTAACTCCCAGCCACCAACACTCAAATTGAGACGCACTATCTCAAGTCCATCGCCTTGAAAGACAGCTTTCAACAAAAAACAAAAAAAAAAAAAAAAAAGAAAAAAAAAACCAGAGGGGTGGGAGGAAAAAAAAAACAGCCAGCCGTTTCTTGCAGATTTCCAACGACTTTCTCCACAACGGCACTGCCGCGGTTCTAAAATGACAGCTGTAGTTTTAACAGGCAACCCACACACACACACGCACACATACACACACTCACACACACGCACACGGTGCGAGCCTCTCTCGGTAATGGGACTCCCCGTGCGCCCGAACTCGTCCGAGGATCAGTGTAGAGAATAAAGAAGGAATGCAAATAGCAGGTAGAGAGAGAACAACTCCCACGCACCGTTCCCGATGCAGGCGCACATGCAGTTCTCGCTCCTTGATGCAGTCTCCCCACAGCCTCACACTCACAACACTGTGTGACTGTCTGTCGTCAGCGGCGCAGGCAATCTGCTTGCTGAGGGGAGGGACGGAGATGATCGGCGTAACGCACTCTGCCCGGTGTCCTACTCAAGTGTGTGCGCGTTTGTGTGTGTGTGGTAAGACTCTGCCTGTGTGTGTGTGTGTGTGTGTATGGGTGGGTGTGCTGTGTTTGTCTATATGCGTTTGATCACGCATGCAGTTCATTTATTTAGACCACACGTTTTGTTACTCGGCCTTATCTGTCCATATTTGCCCGTCCGGATTTCGGCATGCACCAGAAAACGTTTACGCGCACGCAGACGCGCGGATACATGTATTTCACAAATAAAGAACGTGTTCAGAAGGGTGACTCGCAGTCCCCTCGGAACATCCAAACGACTCACCGACGAGCCGCTGGCAAATAAAGAAAAACAATTAGATTGAACTATCTGAGATTGGAGTGGAGACACGAGGAGGGAGAGGAGGGGATCTGTAAGAAAGTAGCAGTTCCTCTTTTGAGAGCCTGATGGCACTGTGGGCTTCAAATACTGCAGACACAGACACACACACACACACACACATACAGAGAGAGAGCCTTTTGCAGGCCCTGCATGTTGCCTAATACATATCTGATCCTTTGTCTATCTCCTGTGATTTTAAAAGGGGTGTCGGGCACAATCAGTCAGAGATCGCAGGTGGCTTTAAAAGCAGGAAGGGTAAATATTTCAGAGGAGCCAGCTCGTATCTCCTCCAATCCACTGTTCTCGTTGCATTGTCTTTTAATGTGGTGCCAACGTGAGAGATTATAAGGTTGCTGTCCTCAAATATATGATAATGAGGTGAATTCAGCACAACTGCTTCTCCTTACATATTCTGGCATCAATTCGCGATCAATTAAGTCCGTTTTAAATGCATTTGAGGTCCATTTTAGAAGCTGAGTGATAGGCCTCATTTGTAATCACTGCCCATAGTGCACATTGATTGGCTAAGGTTTGTGGGAGGACAGCAAATCTGATGGATTCCTTAACACGAGCATCTGCCCAGTTAGTCATTAGTCTGCTGCACGTTTGCTGGGAGGTTTTTTAGGGTTATCTCATTTTGTGGGACAATAATTCACTCGTTGTTGCAGTTTGTGACCGTTTTGGTCTTGTTTGCGCTCCGTGTATTTATTTAGGCGTTCGGAAAGATGAAGGGAAGACGACAAGAAAATGTCCTCGCATAATTCCGACCAACTGTCAGCATCGCTGCAGCAGCCCGCTCCTGCAGATGCACCTTTTACAACATCGGGAGCAAACGTCCCCTGCTGACCCAGGAGGTGACGCAGGTTCTGTTCCACGTGCTCTTGTCATCTCACGCCTTGACTTTTGCAACTCCCTTGCAACCCTAACGCTTCACTGGTTACCAGTGGCTGCCCGGATCTGCTTCAGGACTCTAATGCTGGCCTACCGTGCCGTGCATGGATCAGGCCCTTCCTACATCCAGGCCAGGGTTAAACCACACACCGCTCACTTCGCTCACTGGGATCAGCTCGCTGCTCCCTCACTGTGAGCGGGACCCAGATAGCCCTCAAATAAAACCCGTCTGTTTGCTATCCTGGCTCCAAAATGGTTTTAACGAGCTCCTCCCCACTGATATCAGGTCAGCAGAAAGTCCTCGCACCTTCTGTCGCAGACTGAAAACCCATCGGTTTTGACTGCATCTCGGCCAATAATAAAACTTTTTTTTTTAAAAGTATTATTATGAGTATTATAATTTCTCATTTCTGTATGTAGCACTTACATTGGTTTGGTTTATTTGAAGCTAATGTACTTGCAAGACTTGCTGTTCTGAGTTGTAATGTAATAATAATAATTCATCTGTAGATCTCAGGCCAGTGACACACACACATGAGTATTACCATATTAAGATAAAAAAAACAACAGCGGCATTTGGTATCATTTTCATATATAAACGACCACACTGCAGCCACCGTAAAGGCATCTGAGCTAACGGAAAAAATGTCTGACCATTACTAATCATCATCATCATCATCATCATCATCGTTTTCCTGTCGTCAATGACGAATAAGATTTCGCATAACCGTAATCCCCACATTTATAATATGCATGACATTATATTGTGGGATTGATTTGCAAAAATAGTGGATTGTGGGGATATTTGAATTCGCTTCATAGAGCAATAATGAAACTCAGAAGTATGACACTCATAAAAACTGTAGTATATTATACGCCCAGCCAGAGCAATCCCTTTAAGCATCCACAGCACACTTACAGGTAATGCAAAAACTTTACACTAGTTCCGGGGGTTACTATCTTTTTTTTAAAAAGCAAATTATATTTTTGGTTTCATAGATGTTTTACACGGCTTGTTCAACATTGTGGTTCTTAAGGACATGCGATATTATTTTAATCAAGAGCATTGGGGTGTGCGAATGATAATAAAAAATCTTTTAAAAAGCGAGGAGTGTAATATTTCCTGTGTGACGACTTTTCAAATCCACTGATGTCATTATTCAAGTATTGCTGACACCTGAAAATGGACTTGCATGTGTTGGGTCTCTTGAGATTACTTACCTTTAATTACTTTAAGTAATGTAACGTATTAGTAACTGGAATATATTCTTGGTACTGTAGTTACATTTTGAAATAGTTTTTCTCCTTTGGGATGTTGTTTTTAACGACCTCGCACCCTAATTTAACATGAACTGAACTTGATGTAATTCCAGTTTTGTCGAGTAGTTAAACAAGCGAAATAACTCGGCCATTAAAGCACAAGTTATATTTCCTGCGTCCAACCTTTCTCACCTCACCTAACACACACATTGCGTGTATATTCCAAGTCAAGTTTTCACTCATAGACAGAGAAACACCGCTAAAGTATTTGTCTGTTTAAAATGTGCCTCTGTCCTTCTCGCATCCTCAAGCTTCTCTGCGCAGAGCCTCAGAGCAACTTAAGCCACTCAGGCATCACCGCTACATGTGAATGTCATCAGCATCAGTTCACGCTTGGCCAAGGCACCCTTGCTATGAATACGGGGTATTTTCTCCGTATTTTAGAGCTGTTTCCCAGTGCCTGGCTGTGAAACCATTTCTTAAGGGGGGGGGGACAGAGGCTTCTTCTTTTCCAGATCAGTACACTAAACCTGACTTAGCTATGGAGATAACTCAAAAGCTACTTTAGTCTTAAAGTCAGTTGACATTATAATTCCCTATGGATATAAGTTTTAAAAGTTGATCACATTTTTCATCTGAGCATATGTGAAGCCACCTCAGCTCATCAGCAGCACTGGTCAAATGTGTGTAGAGTGTTGCTCGATGAATAAAAAAAAAAAAAAAAAAAAACCAGAAAGGAGTGAATGTTGGAAAAAAAAGAGGAAAATTAGCTTTGGCAAGATGCACTGTATGGGAGGGAACGGAGGAGCGAGGCTAAGTTTGTGGTCCTGCCTCGTCTCCATCCTCTGCCCTGCTAAGAGCCGCAAACAACAACGGAGGTAACAATGGATACCGAGTGACGCCACGGGCTTTGAAAGCATCCCGTCAATAATTAATGTCTTCTGCTGTGTTCCTCAACACTGGCACGCATGCTTGTTCTTAATTTTTATTTATTTTTGTTGTCGCTATAACGGGTGTGAGATGTCTGTCACTCTCGACTCGAACAGATAAATGTTTCTGTGGTGACTTGATGAAATAATCATCAGCTCGTTATGATGGAATCACTTCACCGCTGATCTGCATGCAAACCTTCGAGCTTTCTTGCAATTTGACTTTATTGACGAGCTCCGCCCCCTTTTAATGAGCGTCAATCCTTTTCTGATGTTAATACGCTTCACAGCATTGTTATAATACGCTATAAACTACACTATTGCAACATTCTTGCATGGGAAGACTGACGTAATTTAAAACTAAAACGTGAAGGGTGTCGGCAAGTGAGAGGAGCTGACCCTCCACCTTCATTCATTTTCCTTCTTATGCCAAATAAAATTCTGGTGTTTGGAAAATATGTTTTTAGGTGACAAACGGAAACTTAAAACGGTATTTTACATGAAGTGAAAGCAGGATTCACCCGTTCACTGTTATCTTTCGTCCCTTTGGTATCCTTTTAGAATACATTAAAAAAAAAAAATGTTTTTATCTGATTGCATTAGATTGTACAGATGTGCGGGATATTTTTGTTAACAGACTGAAGAAATATAGTCCAGAAATAATGTTGCAAGCAGTAGTGTATTCAAAGTACAGCAGGCTCTGCAACACCTGGATGCATTGGAGCACTTTATAGCACAATAGTTTATGATGTCTCTTATTAATAAGGGGCTGAGAATGTAAAAAACACTCTGAAGGAGGGCTGGCATATTCCAACAGCAAAGACAGATGTGAAAGAGTTGATGGAGAAGGACTTCCTGCTAAGCATTCCATTTTATTAGAGGAAGGGAGTTTATTTCCTTTTTTTTATGGAGCTGCTCAAGGTCTCTTTTCAGAAAATGTTTGGACTTTTGAGACCAGGTTTTTTATTTATTTTTTATTTTTAGGTCTAAAAAAAATTTTTTTTTTTTTTTTTACCATACTGTGACAGCAGCCCCAATGCGGCGGTCTATAGTTTTTCTCTTAGCACAGGATGGACAGCTCTTGGTATGAGAGGAAGTAAGAAAACCCCCCCCAGCTGAAAACTTAACACATCTGCTCGACATACAGTGGACCCCCCCTCCCCCCATGAATGGGATGAATATTACAACTGGTAAATCCGAAAATATGTGTGTTTTGGTTTAAATCTTTGCCTTTTTCAGCAGCGTGTTAACATAAGTAAGTATTTTCCTCTCTACTCTTCAGTCGCTTTTATTTAAACAGCCCACTATCACACATTTGCCTCAAGAGTTGCGTAATGTGAGCATGTACAGATTATATACTTTGCAGCTGTGTTACAAGCTGCTTATGTGTGTGCGCTGTGATTCCAGGACCACGGAGAGCGTCAGTCACTCTGATTCAAAGCTGAGAAACACAATAGTAGGCCTGCTTCTTATTCTGCTCAGCACCACGGACAGAACCACACTGAGGCACGGGTCCACAGCCAAAGAAATGTCGTGTTTGTTTTATTTTTAATTTTTTTTTTTTACGGCAGCATAGAAAGCTTCCTCGTATACAATAGAGCCACACTATTTGCCACCCTCTTCTTTATTTATTCCTGTCAACAACAAGGACAGCCTCACTTCCTGCAGCAGGAAGTAAGAAACAAACTGCTCTGTTCTGCTCTTCGGTGTGAGAGGGTTATGCCAGGTCATCATTATTAGCAATCAATCAACGTGATGATGCTTGTCGAAGGACTGCAAGTTTCAATCATCGTCATGCTTGCCAGGTGGTTGTCAAAGTCGCATCAGGCACAAACACTCACTCCGGGATTAATAGTTAAAGTGTGCTACATTTCTGATCATTTATTTGGTAATCGACAGGCGTTCAATATGTAAACGTGATCATAAACATTCCCACCGCTGACAGCTGTTATGGTCATGCTACATGTTGGCTAAAAAAGTATAATATTAGGATAGTTTACTTAAATAAAAGTAGAAATGCCACATTTTAACAATACTCTGTTACAAGTTAAACTCCTTCATTAAAAACCGTACTTAAGTATAAAAGTAGGTAATGTCATGGAAATTGTCTTTTAAAACAGTATATACTGTAAGTTTCTATATAATTAAATGTGCAAACTCTCATCTGTTTTTCATCAGTTGGTGGGTTAAATTAACACCTAAATCAATAACGTTCACCAGCAGTTTGCACAAGCGCCCCAAGCATTGCCACGACAGCACCGATCAATCTTTCTGTGCTCTACCCCTCGTGGACTTTTTAGCAATGTCTCCCGAAATACCTCAGATTTAGCACCATCTTGCAACGTGTCTCTGTCTTTCTGACCTTTTTTAAATTGAATATTCTTCAGTGGCACTGGTGCTTATTATAATTGTGAACCACTCTTGTACTTCCTTGTGGATTTCCTGGCGAAACACCCACACAGACTCTTCCTGCCTTTCCCTTCTCCCGCTGTATGAACACAGGCACACACACGCATGAAGATATACTGTGTGTGACGCAATCTTCGCAATTTGCGTGTGTCAAATCTACTTGACATTATGAGTGTACATACGGAGAGGCAAAGTACTGCTAATTAATTGGATCGTGGTTTGCGAATCGCTTGTTCATTGGTACATTAACAGTTGTTGCTTTGTGAAAAAAACAGTACAGTCACAGTCGGCCACACAATTGTTTTCTTGTCACGCGATAACAAAGGCACCTGTATGCAACTTCAGTTATCGTATCATTACTTATTTTACCTTTTTTCATTTTCATTGTTCAAACTTGCAACATTAATTTTCCCATTCTTTGTATATAAAAAAATAATAATAATTTTATTAAATTGTTGCTGCAGCAATTCCTGGAACAAAATGTTGTATCAGCACTGAAGAGCAGCTTGGCTTTTTACATTCATATTTTATTTTCTCTAAGAGAAACACTTGGAGCAACATGCTTTTCAAACATGGATATAACGAAGGGAACAGACAAAAGCCATTCAAATTTCATATTGTAATTAAAAGTTTAAAGGTGCGGATTGAAAGGTCAATATATCGACACAATGTGTTTTTGCTATGTCATTCTAGGGTGTTGTTTTTGGACTGATGGCACAACTATCTAGTATATCAATATATTGTGATCTAAGATGGATGGATGGATAGATAGCATTTCTATTTGTACAGGACAGTAATATGTATACACATATTTAAGTCTCATACCAACAGGTCCAGGAGCTGTAGTGAAGAGAATTGTGCTTACAAATAGCCCCACACTTTCTCTCTCTCTCTCTCTCTCTCTCTGTCACACACTCACACATGCACAAACACTCAAACACATACATTGACTCACTCATTGTCACTCACCCTCCCAGTCACACATTTGCCCTGACTTGTATTACTGTGCTGCTACAGTATGTGAAACGCCTGGTGAAGTGAAAATGGAAAGCAGTGTATTTGGCGGGGTTGGAGGGGAAAACTACCCTCAATGGGCTTTCAATTGCCAAGATCCTGAATAAGCATTGTAATATGGGCTTGCAGGCAGAAACCAAATGTGCAAGGAATTGGATTTGGCATTACTGACATCTGGTTTTACCCTTGCAAACGCAGATTTCAAAATCCAACCCTATAACATCCGGTCATACTGTAAAGGATATCATCCAGGGACTGCGTGGAGTTTAGCGGTGGTCATTTTGACTTTTGCAGTATCACATCCTTGGATGAGATCTATTTTATTCACAGGCATTTCAAAGCCATAATGTTGAAAAGGTGTTTAACCAATGGGAAAATGGCAATCATCATGATCATGAGCCAATGGCAGTGCACCAGAGGACAATCTTTGTGATTACAAAGACATAGGCACAATGAGCAGCTAACTACACAGTATCTAAGTACGCATAATTATGGCAATGAAATTCCTCAAGGTACAGTAGCTTTTACACAATGGTTCCCACACATGATTGGAAACACCTAAGAAAAGAAGGGCTTACTACTAGCTCCTTGGTTGCTAACTCTTAGGCTTGTGTTGCACTTAGATAATTATCTTATATCAGATCATTTGCTGTACACTGCCTATTTTGTATAATAGAGAATAAATGTGTCACGAGACTTTCTATCAAAGTGACGTTAACAAAAATCTACCCTCAATTTCAGAGAAATACAAAGGGGCCTTATTTACAACAATTGCAGCAAATTGGACCTAGCTCTGTTAGGCCAGTGGTCATGAGCAACGCCGTGTCTTCGGCGGTTTAGATTTCCCACACAACAATTGGTGCAGCTGCTCTCTCACTTCTACTCAGCCTCAGTGCTGTGCAAGAAGTACTGCAAAGAAAAATGATGCTCCCATGCCACTTGCACACACTGCTGTGGGCAGACTATCATTCCCATTAAACTAATAACAGTTAGCTTCTTATCTCACAATGTCTTGGCAAAGTCACTTCCACCCTTGAACAAAACACAATGTCTTTGAATGCTGGGGCTTAATCTATCACTGAGGCCCAAATGAGACCGCATAATCCTCTGCAATTTGGCTTCTTGTATTCTACAGTATCACTTATTTCTGCTGCGTTTTTTTAGTACACAAATTTTTCTTTTCAGGGACAGTGTCCTTCAACTTCACCAGCAGGCAGAATATAATTATATTTTTTCATCTTTCTTGCTTAAAGGTTCAATGTGTAATTCCGAGCCACCTGCTGCAAAAGACGTAGGGGGCAGTATTTCACCTCTGAACTGGGTGCATACAATCTCTAATGTTCATATTTTAGCTGTAGTAGCTTGGCACTTTTATTGTATTCTAATTCATTCTTTATATTGTTTATTGCATTTACTCCTGTGTAATGCCTGTCAGTCAGTCAGCAGGGCAAGAAAACCAAAAATCGACCAAACTGCTGAAACTGAGAGCCGGTCAGAAAACTGCTGTCTTATAATCTTCACGTGGGGCTGATCCCTCTGTGTTTACTGGGCGCTAATGTTATGTAGTCATGTAATGTTACGTTAGTTTCTTTATTGGACTAAATCCAAAGTGGCAGAAGTGAGAAAAAGACACGCATAACGGTCTCATCTTCCCAGTGGCGGCTAGTCAAAAAGTCTATTCCATATTTAAGGAAATGCATTCTTAATGAAGGAACCTTTCTTGGGGAGGACCCATATACTCACTGTCAAATTCCCACCCAATATATAAGTAGTGATTGTAGTGGCCACATGAAACTATGACCATAATACAGCAGTCAAAACTGTAGATGTGTTTTTTTTTCTTTTTGTTTTACGTATCTAGCTATTTGGGTTTTAATTTTGCCAGCTAGAAAATGTGACAAATGTGTTTCACTATAGACAAGCTATTACGAGCAGCGCTTTGGCGTGACACCCCAGCAGATCTTCTGCTCATGGCCTCTGAAACAATGGTCTTATTTTTTATTTTTTCATCTGCAGGGCACCATCCATTGCCAGGGCTACTCGCCTGTCAACTCGGCATGCAGACAATGGCTTCCTGAAATGATGGCTCCGTGTAAAAGATGTTGCCACCCCTCCATTTCTGTGCAATGCAGGCGCACACTCAAAAAGTATGTGGACAGACAAACACATGAGTACATGATCGCACACACACACACACAAATCTAATCTGGCCCTGAATCAAATCCCACCTTTTTTGTTTTTCAGACAGTAACGGGTGAGGGAGCGGTGTTGGGAGAAGTGTACACTGGCAAAGTAATCACTATTTCAAGCGGTTTTTGGGGTCATCCCGCACTGCTCACCAACACCACACCATTGTGAAGGGTACAGAGATTTCAATCACTTTATAGCTGCCCCCGTGGCTTTAGTAAAATTGTCGACAGCCAAATCCATGTCGATCTGTTGAGTGATTGCATGCCGTGAAAGGTCTAATCTCATATTCTCTTCAGCTCCCTGTAAATGAACACACATTAATTGTATGTCTTCGTTGTCTTTTCCTCTATACAATGCAATGTGGCATCACACGGCATATGGCGTTCTTTGAATTGACATTTAGCGAAAAGCAGTATGGAAAGTCACCTACCATCATAAAAGCCTTCAAAGTGTCAGGGACCTTTTTAATGAGTTAAGTATATGACGTGTCGAAACTGCCCATTGTGAAACGTGTCACTTCCTTAAACTAATGCGTATAATTCCAGCCTTGAAATGTGAACACAATATAATTCAATCCTGTTACACTTCACAAAGGCTTAAGAAGATGTAGATTGTCAGCCTTCATGGATTGTGCTGAGGTCACACACATACAAATGGTAATAGAAGCCCAGTGCCTTTTTGGATTTTTTTTTTTTCAAATGCCTCCACTCTTGATGCTTTTTCGTGCGTTCTACTTTGTGATTATTTGCTGTTAGTTCTGTTTTGTGTTGCACAAATTCACTCAACCTATTAATTTGGTATTCATTAGTTGATGCATTATATTGCACCGTATAGTGTACTCGAAAGACATATGAATGTATTGATGTGCAAATGGGATCACTTTATTCACATTACACCTGGAGTGAAAAGTCATTTCATGTTGTTATCATGTCAAATCAAAGTTTCCCCCTCCCCCTCCTGAGCATTGCTTTGCAGTATGACAGACTGTCTTCAACACACTGGAATTGTTTGTCGTCTGCTGTACATTAGAGCTCCGCTGGGGCATCAAAAATCCATTACTTTTTAAACATCATTTGTTTTCTTAGCAGAACATTTACATACTAAGCAAATGACCGACAGCTAGAATTTTTTTTTAACCCCTCACAACTTTCACAGTGGAAATGGCTGAGCTTGCACAAAGCTTACGGCTTGCATCTGATGCATCTTTTGAACAAGGTGGCGACTCGGACCGAGAATATTCCCAGTCTGTCATTTTATATCTGAAGGCTAGCACTATTAAACCTAATGCACTGATGCAATGTTTGTGTTATAGGCTTTTATTGTTGCAACCTCTATTTCTTTTCTTAAGCCCTAGACAGTTTGACTTGTTCAAACAGGAAATACGGTGGGCTGGTGACCGACCACAGCGATGGCAATGTTTTGTGCAATTTGCTCCAGTGTCTGCTGGTACCAAGGAAGAAATAAAACAATGTTTGCAGATTATTTGGTTACTTTTTGGGTCTGCAGTGTTACATAGTACTTCCAGTAAATACACCCCTCCACTTCCCTAACAACTAGCTTCATCTTCCGCCACTTACTCATCGCATTTGTATAGGTGAGCAACACACTGACAGTGATCACAATGGAAGATCACAAAGCAGCCTTAATTCAGGGTTAGAAAACTCACTCTGTACTATACGAGTTACTTTAACAAAGTGTAGTTCCATTTAAGAGCGACCTCCAAAAAATAAAGTATCGTGTTATGTTAGTGGCGGCTAATGTAGCCTTGAGCGTCAAGCATGTGAAGAATGGGCTACGGAGATTAGGTAAATCAAGTCCTGTCTCACCTCAAACTTTAATTTTCAAACGTTTTGTTCTTCAAACCCAACTGAAGTGACATCGCTTCAGGCAATTTATCAGATTTCATGCAGCTCCATCTGGACCCACAAAACGCTAGATCCAACTTTATTCACGTGTTGTAGCACTCTCCAAGACTTGTAAACAGACTTCGATGTTTAAACGTACAGAAGTCCAGTCACAGGGACTATTCTGTGCCATATTCGACAGCCATGAAGAAGCAGCCACATGCGAGATTGTTTGTAGTATGCTGGACTCCTTAGGGTGCCGTTATGGGCGTTTGACTTTATTTATGATTAGTGCAATGTTCCCATCCGAGATTGTACAATTAAATGAGTGTTTACTCATCTGGATTGCATCTTCATCTTTATTCGGGGAAATCATTTGAAGTCCCTTAATATTTTTGTCTGACCTTGCTAGAAGTCTGCCAGCTGCTATCTGAGTTTACCACAAAACCACATGGTGTATGGCTTATTAATCAAAATGAATCAAATAAAAACAAAATCCACAGTTCTGTCTTGTTTGATTTACAACATTACCCATTCCACCACAGACAACCCACTGTGATCCAAAGTCTGTCAGGAACGCAGTCAAACAGAGCTGCATCTGTCAACATTTGCCGGAAATGTTTATAACACAAACCAGTAGAATGTAGTCAACTGAGAACACGAGCTTTTGCTTTAATCACCCAGAGGAGTTTTTGTTTACAATTTGGGGTTACCGGAAGTGTCACGAGCGATGAAAGAAGTTATTGGCTGGAATGTTGAATCACCTCCTCACCAAACAAATCAAAGTTTTGCTTCTTTATTGATCTCCAAATAACTATTTTCCTCTTAATCTTTTAGTCTAAATGCCAAATGATCTTTGGGCTTGAACCCTAATCTTCTGACTGAAGCGCAGATCCTCCAAATAATAACTTTGTGTCCAATAACTGTTGAGAAATAGTGGATTGGATAAGCAAATGCATTATATGAATAACAGCATACTGGCATTACCCACCGCAGAGGCTAATGTTTAGCATGTTCATCTCATTTTAGCTGTTGAGCTGTCAGTCAATTAAAAATATACTGATCAATTTAACCAAAATAGTAGAGAATAGTTCAGATAATAATTTGAATAATGGAGAAAGGAAACTCATACAACTTTCCGATAACTTGTGCGCAGTGTCAGAAAGCCTCGTCAATCATAATGACTTGACTTGTCTCGTAATGCTCTGCAAAAAGTCATCGGATGAAAGCCGTTATCATAAGTGTAATTTTTTCCCCCTAGCTTTTTTCAGGTTATATACGATAGATAGATCTATGATACAACAGCAATTTCACAGGAGCACGGAGATAGGAGTTTCCACAGCGCGAACAGGCAATAGCAAATAAAACCATTTAACCTCTTCAACCAGTCCAACCTGTAGAGGCAAATGGCAAACACATAAATGTTCACACACAGCCAAGCAACTGTGGAGAGGTTGCACATAACAGAATGCATTCTCTCTGGCCACCGCATTGTGTCAACAGAATCTCATTATTTTCATGCCGTTTCTGAGGCAATTATTTGGTCGGGAAATGCTCGCTCTCTATTGGTTGGCTCTATTTGTTCCAGGGTTATGGCCATTTCTCAACGCGCGGCTCCGAGCAACACGCCCGTCCCCTTCAGATCTGTGTTTTCCGTTTTTCTGTTTTGTGTATGCGAGTGTTTGGAGGTTAGGGAGTGCGTTGGGATCATTATTAACCGAAAAGCCAATGCTGAAGTGGCTGCTGGGAGTCAAAGACTTCGGGGTCAAACGTCAAGAGAGGACTCTGCTTTTCTTTCATCTGGTAATTGGAGAGAACTGAACTAAACCAGGCTGTGCAGAGCCAGAAACAATATAGGGAGCTTCCTGCTGACCCCTTCCTCTTCCACACGCTTCTTATGTAATCGTTTCATTACCATTCAGAGGGCCAAATACTGTCCAATGTCAGAGGAGATGATCGTTTTTGCCTTGCAGTGCTCACAAGTTAGGGACGAGAGAGAGCACTAACAACTTAATTCTGGACTTTATATGATGGCTGTTAACTGAGCCACATCTCGAGCTTCTCATCATTGTTAGTCCTACTGGGACGTGGTGTCGGCTTGATTGTGGACGAGAGCATTGTGTCCTCGTGTACCTTATCAGAGTCTCCTTCCCACACATAAAGATACATATGCTTGTCTGTGTCTATTCAAGTGTCTCTGACTGATTTTGAAATATAGCCAGGGTTTCAGAAAATAAGCCCAGGAAGTCTTAAAAAAAAAATATAGTCAGAGAAAAAGTTTAAGTTTAGCTGATAGACGGGATGTGGTGGCTGCAGATAAGCAGCTATGGCATGAGGGAGGGGAGGGGGGGGGGGACATAACAAACAGAAAACAAGAGAAGAGAAAAAAACAGTCACCGGTGTTGTCCACTTGATCATTGGAGTACAAACACAAAGTAGTAAATTGAGCAGCACGTGGGTATGGAAGTGAAGACTGAGGGAGGAGAGGAAGGACCGAGCAGTTGTCTCTATCTTGTACTTACTTTTCCTGTGTCATGTCTAAGTAATATTAGGTGAACGTGTTCTCCAGAGTCTTTTTTGCAGCCACATAACAAATTCATGCATATATCATTGCATTTGGATGAAAACATGGGCGATAAAAGTTTCTCAACCCCCGAGAGAAACAGATTGCAAAATGCATTTGGTTTATGTTTAAGAACATGCAATACATTTTGTACATCTGGCTCGACTGTTCCGGTCCCAGTGATTACTCCTACTTTTTGCATGATTGTTGATGCATGGTTTAGTGACTCTGACATTAAGTGCATGCTTTTCCTGTGAGTATATAGGGTATATAGTGAGAGGTTCACTGCTCTGCTCTGTACTCTCAGTTGAAGTATTCTAAAGTAATTGCTCAAGTAGCATATGCTGTCAAATATAAAAGTATTTCATCGTGGGAGGACCGAGCACATATTAACCGTTTCCTGCCTCAGAAGAGCTATTAATAAAATATTAGGTGACCTCTCCTGCACAAGGTGTCCCCTGCGGTGCTACATTTCATATCTAGAATTATAATTGACACTGATGAGTGAAACAATGATTGAAGGTTAATAACATGTCAAGTCTGAGGGGTGAAAGCTATGTAACTCGTCAACCTTCTCTGCTCCCATAATGACCCCTTTGATACTTGAGTTAAAGGTGCAATGTATAAGAAATGCCAGAATTTTAAATGCAAACGTTAAACACAATTAAGGAACATTGTCAACAGAACGTGAAGATGTAACTGTGTTGACGTTATGTCAAAGACTATGTGTTGGGTTGCAGAGACATCTGCTGACATTCGCACTTGTTCCCTGTCTGCCTTCAGACCAGAGGGAGAAGAAGTACAGCTGCCTGACTCGGGCAGACTGAGGGCTTGTCAACATTACATCCATGATCCCTGCACAATCTGATCATTTATTGGGATTAAATCCAAAGCGGCAGAAACGAGAAAACGACTCGCACCCTCGCCTCGTCCTCACCGTTGACGGAAGGCTGGTTTGCCAGGAGTAGACCGGCGGCAGCAGGGGGACTGACAGGTCTTTTGTTAGCAGTTAGCACAAATCTAGCCGACTCAGAGCCAGATCTTCAAACTTTCTGTTGCTGCCGTTACACGGGTTGGACCCAGCGCTCCATCAGCGCGCTGTGACACCCGATGCTCAGGTTTCCCGCAGGCCGAATACGATCCACCGGAGCCGCTATACGCTCCCCTCCCGGCAGGGCAGTCCTATGTTGGCGCAGAGGACAAACCAAAAACACGAGTCGTTCCCTCGTCTCTGCCACCCCGGGACCCAAGACAATATGCAAAGCAAAGCGTTACACAGATTGTACAGCCCCCAGTTAGTGCCACAGTGAACACACAGACATGTAAGCCCCACATGAAGATTATAAGATACCGTGGTAGACAGGAGTAAAAAATACACAGTAAATATCTACACATACAACACTAGAAGAGAGAGAGATATATAGCTAAAGAATACAATACACAATATAAAGAATACATTACAATATACCAAAACTACTAAAATAAATATGACAAACCACTACAACTAAAATATAAACAGGATAACAGGCTTTTTTTAATAACTTGTGATTTTGAGGATGGATGAATTAGGATAGTATGGACCTAGTAATAGAGGTGAAATACTGCCCCCTATAATAATATTATAATAATAAAAACAATAATTGTATTTATATAGGTGCAAAGTGCTTCACATATAAGTTAACATACACATACTGACAGACTGACTGCCACTGAAATCATCGAAGCTACACCCCACACCCCCCCCCCCTCCCCACGGCATCATCCTATGTCTCCCCAGCCTGATAAGGATAGATATGTGCAAAAGTCAGCAAGATCTAATTGATATGTGCTGGGTTCAGGCTGCAAGGCTAATGGCACTCATGACTCTTTCCAGGACAAGGGCCCTGCTTGCCGATAGCTTCCCTTATTTCTGTCTTGATAGGTAATAGAACAATAATGGAGAATCTGCAAAGAAACAGGAAGCGCTGAACCTTTTAACACATTAATACTTTATTGAACGTCGGGTCTTCGGCAGGAAAAAAAACATTTCTAATCAGGGATTTTTCAACGTAAGAGGATATCTTATGGAAACTTTGCTTCTTTTGAATGTGTGGCTGAATTCTTCCTCTCGAACTATGTTCCTAAATATCTACAGGCCACCTAAATACTGTGCAACCTTTTTTGTTGTAACATCCATGTTGACAACCCCCAGAATTCGAGGGGCTAAAGAACTGTGTTGTGTTCTTGATAACTATGGACTGACTCAGCATGTGACGGAGCCCACACACATAAGGGGCACACTCTGGACTTAATTATCTCCAAGAGTCTGAACATTTCCAAGGTTGTGGCGACTGGTTGTTGCACTGATTATTCCTGTGTTTTCTTTGAGAGCTCTGTCTCTCTGCACACCAATGTTCAAACAGAGGAAATCGCAGAATGGTAAATCACTGAAAACACCAGTGAAATATTTATTAAAAATGTCCCTTACACACCTGCCCTCTCTAGAGTCAGTCAACGAGCTCGTAGATCATTTCAATTCTAAAATTACAAATGCTATTTGTTGCCGTCGACAGACATGTGTGAAATAGCGTCTGAACTTTTATACACCAAGGCACGCAATACATTTGCCTCTTTCTTCACTGACACAATTCTAAAAATTAGAAAAGCAGTCGATGCCTCCATATCAGGTACAGAATATGTGTTGTCCCTGTGTCCACATAAAATCAATTCAGATACCATGACGCAATTGTATACGATCAACTATAATAACCTGCAGGACATTATACAACATCTGAAATCCTCCTACTGCTGCCTAATATTCTACAAACAGGCTTTTTCCAAATGATTTCAAGGTTGCATGGCCTCAGTTCTTTTACAAATTGTAAACATGTCCATTATCTCGGGTGAATCCCCACAGATCTTGAAAATTGCAGTTATCAAGCATTCAACACGGTAGACCACAACATATCACTAGGCCGACTCGAAAACTGGGCGGGACTCTCTTTCACAGTACTAAACTGGTTTGAATCCTACTTAAAGGACAGAGACTACTTTGTTTCTATAGGTAATTACACATGTGAGCAGACAAATATAACGTGGAGTTCCTCAAGACTCCATTCTGGGGCCTCTTCTTTTTAACATATACATACATGCTTCCACTGGCACAGATTATGGAAAACACAATAAATTACCATAACTATGCAGACAACACATGCATTTACATAACCATTTCACCAATACAAACATTGAGTAAGCGCATTGAACAAATCAATAATTGGAGGTAATTGTTTTTGGAGCCAAAGAAGAACGGTTAAAAGTCAGCGCTCAGCTTCAATCTGCAGCGTTTAAAACCACAGACTGAGACCAGAAATCTAAGTGTAGTCAAGTGTAGACCCACTTATCTTAAGATAGCCAACCTCGGCAGGCAGAAAATCAGGTGAAGAGCTCCTATCTGTCGATTTATATTCAAATCCTCCAAGTCCTGTATGTGCAAAGTATAACCAGGTTTCCCAACAATCAGAATACCATAATTACTTTTCATTAATGGGATTTCCTTAGACTGCTCCCTTGCGTCAGACTTTCACCAGTCTTGACTCGGCACTAATCTGCTGGCAACAAATTCCCTTTTTTTCTCTCTCACAGGGAAGAAATAAATATTTACAATTATTATCACCCAAAATGTTCAAGACATGCCATGCTCAACCCTTATTTGGCCAATCTGGGAAATAGGAGTGACTAAAAGGCCTTTCAATTTCAGAAGTTTCGACCTTTAATTACACTGCCTCATCAGACGGATTAGTGTAAATATCAAAATAGTGTACAAATATTTATCCGTCCTAGAATGATTTGGCAAATCAGGGCAATTTTTTACATCATGTGTAAGTTTGGTCAGTCGTTCTATTTTGAACCCTGAAGCACAATCTGAAGATGTAACCTCCTTCTATGTTTTGTCGAAAACAAATGAAGCGACGCGGCCCAATCGATAGTTTCCACTTCTATTTCATGGGGGACAAATATTGTGGGTCTCTGCAAAAAATGTGTAGATATGACTTGACTCTATTCAGGAGTGCCACACTGGTCCAGAGTTTCTTGTTGACTGCTGAAGTCAAAGAAAAACTTGACGCAGCCTTGGCAGGAATCTCAGAATTAAAGGTGAGACGGGCAACCACAAGTATCCTACTGATTCCAAAGCCAATAAACACTCGCTGCTCCCAGCTGGAGACTGGCCAATGCCACAGGGAAGCAGCAGGATTAAAAGGTCTCCTGAACGATTGATAGGGCAAGGTGGGCTCGGCAAAGTGTGTACAATGACGCATGCTGTGTCGCCCTGTATTAACAGTGGTGGTGTAATATTTTTTCATCTGAAAACACTATTATTATTGCCGTGTGATTCTATTCGTTCAACAAAATGCAGGGGAAAATATGTAATATATGAAATAGGAAATATATATACAAAGGAGGAAGTAGGAGGAGAAGTTCACGGTACAATAAAAAGGTGAAGCCATAAAAAGTAAATTTTCTGTAAAAAGAAAGGAAAAGTTGGGTACCTACTTTTGATGGCTTCACCTTATTATTGTACTGCAAACTTATCCTCCTAATATAAATATATATACATATACATATAGATATAAGAATGAAATTGACAAATAATTATTTTATTATATAAGCATTTTATTGTAAACTCCTACCATTATAAATGTAATGTAGTCTTTGGTTTGTGAAACTGTATTTGATTTGGATGGAATCCAGATGTAGTAGAGTGTATCTACAGTATATGTGCATGAGTCTGCATTAAGTGAAACAAGAACAAAAACAAGCTTCATGCCAACTGCTTGATGAAAGCTCTTTTTTTCCTTTCAATGTTGTTGAAGCTTTGTAAATGTAATGTCTTCCCATTCCACTGACAAGCGGTGTGCATGTTTTTACTGTATATGTAATAGGCCTACAGTATATTTATGTCACAAAGTGCCATCAGACACAGTCGGTTAGGGAGGTACTCAGCCCCGTAGTCATCCATACAATAAACTTAATGTTTAAAGTATGGTCAGTCAGTATGCAAACTCTGCAGAATCAATATTGTTTATGGATGAAATCGTTTTTCAAAAAGCAGCCCGGCGAATGTATTTTTTCTCTTTCCTGTTCTGTCAGCGTATCATAAACAATTTTTGTTCCCAACAATGTTTTTTGTGATTCATTGGGGTTCGTGCTGTCAATTTTTTTTCACCACTGAATACGTTCACATTTTTTGCATGAATTAATTTGAAGGACTGCTGCACCACAATCAAAACCAGACCTTGTGTCTTTATTTGTAACTGTATTAAGCGCTTATCCTCAAAGCCTTGCATTCAGTCGTCGTGACATGCCTCAATGTCATTGAAATCGGGCATGTGAGTGAGAGGCAGTACGCTTTTCATTTTGAAGTAGCTTGTTGTAACAGGGTAAACACTGCACAAAGCAAAAACACGACTGGGACAAAGTGTGTTTATAAATAGAATAGATGAAGAGTGGAATTATTAATATTATTAACAGTGGTTACTGTGATCTTGATCGGTGGGCATCAACAGAAATAGTTGCGCTAAATTGTCTGCCGTACGTGCCGAGAAAATTTGAGTTTGAAATTGCTGGCTTTTAAATGGCTGAACATGTCATTTATCCTGGAATTCTGACACTCTGTAATGCAGATGTGTATTTGCTTTTAACGCTTTTAACGTCTGTGCCAATCTTAAATGTGACCCTGTAATTAATCTCCACTTCCCAGAGAGAGCGGAATACATTCAATTATTCCTTCCACCTTTTATAAACTAGCCTTTGCACTACAGGAAGGTCTAAATGTGACCTTGCGATGGCATTTTGTACAGCCCCTTGAGTCCTACTTAGCACTTAACTTTTAAGGCTATTGACACAATGTTGTGACATGAAAGGGCTTTGAGACAAACAGGCTGCATAATTGCTTTTGTAAGGAACCCTTTTTGAAGTCTCAAGGGTTCTAATATAATTCCCATGATAGTGCTATTATCTAACATTGCTTTCACCTTCCGACTGTGATACGTTCAGAGCCGCCAGTTATCATGGGCAAAGGGAAAGATTAGGAGCCGGGCTCTGAGGGTTCTGGTCTGCGATCACCTTGATGCATCTCTTGCGAATGATTCATTGCCCTTCCCTCCTTTTCAATGATCCCCTTTCTAGATCATTAAAGTACCTTTGGCTTGAACTTTGGCGTGGCGCACATCATCTGTAGCACGCCGCCGCCCACTGACCCGCGCTTCCAGTATCGAGAAGCCATCCTTTACGTTCTGCAAAAACAACAGCCAACAAATCGCTTCTCCATAGGGAGTAAATGACTCTTTCACAATCAATGCTATTTCCCTCTGACACGACACATTAGTTACTGCCACTTGGTACCACGGCAGGTTATTTGTCAAACAGCTGGTTTATGTATGCGTTTCAGCAAGGCTGTATTTCTAGATCGGTTTACCAGTGAAAAGGAGAAAAGAGACCGAAGGCTCATTTCAACATTAAAGCGAGCGTGATGAAGAATCTAACATCGCATTTGCTGTTAAACACTCCCAAACCTCAGCGAGAACATATAAATCTTCTGCATGCAGGTGCCTCGGATGTTGTCAACTTATTAAGAGTGCTGGAAGACCACACAAAGCGTTCCCACACTGCAAGTTACTGACTGTGGGTCTAATGGATTCTTCCTGTGATCTGTGTCTTATATCATTGCAGGCAACCGCTGTATTCTCCCTGTTGGTTGTCCTCATCAAACTCACTGAAACCAATACTGGAACACCTAGTCTCATTAAACCAATGTGCTGCTCGCTGTAACTTGCCACGCTTAGTTGCCAGCAGACAGAATAATTGGTCGTATCAATTAAAGTCTGCTTACTGTCCCACCACCACACTGGCACACTTCACCGCTCTCCAGGGTGGAAAAGAACAAAGGATGTCCAGCTCCACCTGAGTAAAGCTACATCTGGTTATTTTAGAGCAAATGATGTGTTCATTAGGACTTTTTTTTTTTTTTTTCTTACTCTGAATAAACACTAATAAGGATAAAAATTTTAAAAAACAAAAATTTCTACTTTTATTTCAGTTCTGGTGAATCTGCAGCCTCCTGAAACAGATTGTTGTGCTTATCCAGAAGCCTTTTTGATTGAGCTTTTTGTCTACAGAAGTTAAACAGGGCAGTAAATAAATATTTGAGGAATCATTTTTCGAGATTTTCGTTTGTCACTGGGAATATAAAAAGAAAGCGATTTCTGGACTTCTCTGTTTCTCTCTTGGACTTCCACTCTTGACCTTAAAGGAGTACCTCGGTGATCATGTGTCTCTTATGCCGAACCATCTACCCTGGCTTCTGAAAAATGAGCCATGCTGCTCGAAGAGTAAGCAATAGGCTGAATATTTGTTGTTATTTGTTTGTCCTTCCCTATGTATGTAAGTGAGTGAGACAGACGGAGAGAGATTGAGAAGTTTTGGCTCGGTGTGTCACGTCATCGGCCCTTCACAAATATGTCATGAGATCAGCACTTTTCAGTGGATGAGTAATCACTTAATCATATTGTGATATACGAAACATACGCACTGGTAAAGCAATTAGATTTGAGTCAAAATTGTCAATGTGCCAATGAGCTGTTAGTGTGTTTGATCGAAGAAAATCTTTTAATTATATTGCTATTAAAAAGAAAACACACTATTTAAATAAGGTGTTCAAGCACAATGAAAATAGATGGAATTAATTCCTCTCCTGAAATTCATTTTAAACCGAGGTCGGGCTGAGACATGATTTAATGATGTCAGTTATTATTTATTTATTTATTTTTAAATCTATAATTCCAAACTGTTGTATGTACATATTGAGTAAGGTTTAGTGAATCATTCATCTAAGAGCAACCAAACTCAGGAAATTAGATCACGCAAGTGTTCAGCTGATTGCATTTTCTGCATTGTTTATTCACTTCAAAGCAATTATATTGACCTTCCTCGTGTTAGGGTAACCTAGCAAAACAGGCCAATTCTAACAAATGTGACCGTGCTTAGGTGCTGTCAGAGCAAATAACACTTGGGATAGAAAAACTAGTTTAAGAGGAAATGTGCATAACAGTTAACTCTTTTAGGTTATTTCCAGGGAGTCGTCATAACAGAAATTACCAGCCAAGTAACTCTATTTTCAGCAGTCGCATTTTTAGTGGAGAAAGTCATAAAGTGTCATTTCCATAGAGCTGCATCTATTGATTTAATATCATATCTGGATTGTGATCAAGCACTGATAATATTTCAGACAGAAATATTCTCGCAAATTCGGATGACCTTGGCATTATGGCTCCGAAGCAACTTCCCTGCCCAATGAAAAAGCTGTAAGGACAGAGCAAAAACAACTTCAGCTCCCCGTGAGGAAATATGTAGCTCGAGCTATAACATAACTACTTACATTGACACATGTATGGTGTAACACACTGTTACTGTATACAGCATGTGTTGAGGTTACCTGATTAGTACGAGGGCAGGCGGGAGTGGAGCTTGATGCATTCCACTTTGCAATGCTGCAGCGGCTGACCAGTAATAGTTTTATAGATTTATGGACCTGGGCATTCAGATGGACCTCTGTTGTGTGTTGTGTAGAGAGAATGGATGATGGTCATCTTTGAGCTGCATTTTCTAAAAGTTTCCCTTTTCACTTCAGGAGGTCAAAAGTGTGAAATGAGTGTCAATATATGAAATGGAAAAGGCAAGACGTCTGCATGGCTGAGATGGAGAAAAAGTACAGCGCGATGTTCAGTGTGAGGTCAGTAAGGTGCAACTCCTCAAATGGCATACTGCGTACAGTAGATGCAATTATGAGAATGATGATGAAATAGAAACGAGAAAAAGTAGGTATATTATCAAGAACAGACAAAAGGCCACACAGAAAGACAATATAAAACGACCCTCATTTGTAACGTGGAAGGGAGCATAGGCCAGTAGTTGTGGATTCGGGGGAATAGTTGAATGAGCCCAGCAAAAGAATGAAAGTACATCATACCAGCCACCAAAACAAATGCCACATAAAATGCATCATGGGTCTTGAGGTGTTTTTCCTAGGCAGGCACGAGAGACGAACCGCACATTCTGAAGAATGCGGCGAGGTCATACCGGAGACAAAACAGAAATGATTACGTTTTTGTGTGTGTGCAGAGGCTGCTGTGAGGTGTGGGGGCGCATAAATCAGGTTACAGAAATAGAATAGTTTGCTCCTGTGTAATCGGAAATCATGCAGTTAGTGGAGGCGAGATGGGTACTGATGGAAATAGGTTTCTTCTCTTCCTCCATGTTACCTTAAAGGCAGACCGAAAAAAAAAGATATTCCATGTATTTTCTTTTTTTTTAAATGAGTATTATCTCAATATGGTATATATAGAATATAAATGTATGTATATATGTGTATGAATGTGTGTGTTTATATACAGCATGAGGACCTAGAAAAACAAACATAACAACCTATAATCAAAAGGTAATAACATCCCATGTGTCCATTGACAGCTATATCTAGTGACCTTGAACAAGATACTAAAATCCAACAGGTTCAATTATCGTAAATAAAGTCTGATAAGAACATCAGCCAAACGTCAAAAACAAAATGAACATAATCAAAACCGTGTGACAAGAGGCGGTTATCAATAAATCTCGACTGAAAAAAAAAAAAACAAAGCCATGAAGTGTTCAGAGACCACAACACACAGGATATAAAACCAGAACTATTACTATATATGGGTTTCTGAAATCTATTCCTTTCCATGTTCCTTGTGTTTTTGCTATTAGTGTAATTCATAAGAGTGCATTAGATCCTCCCCCATGACTGTAACTCTGTGTTTCTTGGTGGACCACATCTGCTCTCTCTGCTATACTCCATCCACTGTAAGTCAATTTTTTTTGTCCGTTAAGAGCTTCAATATTTGATGTACAATCAGCTCCAAAACCATTACGGCCAACCATAGAGGAAGCTCAATAGTATAATCGTCGGTAGCGTCGCGCACCCGCCAATATGAGAGGCGATGACCTCCATGCGCCGATGTTGTGCAATCATTTAAAAAGCAGAATCTCACGTACAACGTACCTGGGATGAGGCTAAACCTTTACAAGACGGAGGTGTCGCTCACCCTTGAGCCCAAAATCTGTTTGCAAACTCTGCTAGAGCTCAAAGTCTTTGACAGCTCTACTCGATTCAACCCAGGTGCTATTTCTTTCGTTATTTATTTATTTTTTGATCTTTTGACAATGACGAGAAAGAGAAACAAGAAAAAGAACGGGCATCCCATAGCATACTGTGATTGTTCATTAATTTAGCAAAACACATTGACGTCCTACTGTCAGTTCTTCTGAGCAAGAACAAAAGCCATTTCATATTTAAGATTAATGACTGTTGAATGTCTATTTAGAGGAACCATTAAAACTTACATTATACAGTAAGCCATAGAAATTAATTCCCAGGAACATTTTAATATCACTTCCAATAATGTATTTGCATTTCTTGTCCCGCTGAGTGCCAATGAGTGTGTGCTGACATTAACACAAATAACACTTCAAGTCCCAGTTATGCTCTTGTTAGAGACGAGCTTTGGGGTCTCTTTCATATTCCATTCACAAACACCCCCTGTATACATGAGTACCCTGCCTGCTGCCATGGAAACATCTTCCAGCAAAACCAACGGCAAACATAGTGTTTGCGCCCAATATACCTCTGCATTCCAGGAATCTTAGTCAGATATATTAATATTTTGCATCAGAGCATACTTGCTTGCTTATTCTGTTATGCTACATTTAAGTCCCAAATAGCCTTGATTTCCTGCAATACACTGATAGAACTCTTATTTGTCCTTAACACACAATAAAGTTCCTTTTTAATCCGAAGCGTATGTGTCTGAGCTTTTAGTGCACTACTGCCACCGCTGTGCAGCCATACAAAAGCATACATTTCAAAGTGTTTTCTGGGTGGTACCTTTTCACCTTGTGCCTTTTTTTGTTTTGTGTGTTATGCTCGACTGTGTGTGTGTGCACGCACATAAGTATGTACAGTTGGTGTGAATTCTGTGAGACAATGGTAGTAGAGCACTTATGTACCACAAAGCTGCGCCCCGTAAATCCTTTTACATGATAGAAAATATGGCCCCTGCGTCCTTTTGGAAAGCTGACCTTGGATTCTTGTTTTTGCGCTTAGCAGCAAGGATTAGAGGAAATCTTCCACAAACACACATTTTGCTCCAAGATATCTGGGCCTATTTTGCCTCAGTTTTATTTAAAAAATGCAAAACAAGGCTACTTTTGAACTGCAATCTGTGGTTATTGACAGTAAGAGAAAATACTGTGCAAGGGGCTGATTTTTCTCTTATCATTTTCTTTTCATGTCAAAAGTAGATCGAGCAGAAAGGCAAAGAAACTTACTAATATTCAGCTCTGTGAGAATAAAAGACTTTCCTAAAGTCAAGCTAAACTGTTGGGCAACGTGACCTCCCTATAAATTAATGAACCTTTTTTTTTCTTTCTAGTTTTTTAGCTCCCTGACGCTGCCATAGCTGACTATTCATGCCAAAATGACTGAACTCCACATGTGCTCTGCATAGCTGTATGACATTTGGATTGGAACAAGGTAAACATCTATTATTAATTTTTCATTAACAGCATAAAGCCAAATTTTGTAGATTTTCTAAAGCTGTCTTGGCTTTTAAGAAGAGCTATAATCCTGATGTCAGTTTTAGGTAACAGTGAAGCTGAAATGTGATTTCCATTTCTGAATTTAACGCATTTAAAATGTCAGTCTGCTGTTGGCAAGGGCTGGGCAGACTGTTCTGGCCAAGTTTGGTGATAATAATTCAAACAATCAATTAAGAAGGTATATTAATAGAAATTGTCACAAACTGAAATTGAAATACAGATTCTGTCTGAACATTTTGTTCTTTAATCTCAATTTGGAACTAGTGGAAACTAGCTACAATTATGGTTTTATTCTAAGTTCAGGCAAACCAAAGTAATTTCGGTGTGAAGGACATGTTACATTTGGCAATTACATGCAAAATGTTAGGAAAGTGGGGAATGATTTTTTATTTATTTTTTACTTTTTTGTTGATAATGTGATCTTTAATCCCAATAGAAAAAACTCCTTGAACGGGGGGATGTGAACTTTGGTAATTGGAGTTCAAAACATATGTTCACACCAATCCCTGACCTCGGCCAAAAGATAGTATTTCAGTAGAAGTGTTATGGCACTTCCTTGTTAGACCATTAGTGCACTTCATGAACAGGCTTCGGAACATCTCATAATCACTGAAGCACACTACTCTGAGCATGAACGTGGGACCGCTTTGATGACCTTTTCACACATTGCTGAGCTGTTTAGACAGCTTATTTAAATGTGCTGGAAGTTATCTTAGTGCGCCACACTTGAGAAGCGAATACATTTCTAGAGGGGCCATTTTGTCAGGTTTAATAGGGACACACCTTGAATTAAATGCTCAATAGGCATTTTGGAGACCGGTTTTTCAACAGTTGTAATGTTGCACGGGATGTTCCTGAATTTTAACACCACCGTTGCTTTTAAGTCTGTTGCCTCCCATTGCTTGCAAGATGTTACTATTCCCCCCACTAACCCAAGCAGGAAGATAAGGACAGTGAAAGCCCTTGATAACAGACAGTATGCGTCCAATGAAAGCTTGCATGATGTCGAAGCTCTGCGGCTAGAATACTGGAATAGAAGTAAACACTGGCGGCCCTGGCATATTATTTGCCTAAGGCAAGGTCATGAATGAACGATTTTCATTTGTTACTGAGGTTAGAGTTGAACTTTTCTTGTGTGTGTTGAAGGGCAGAGACGCGGTGGCTTTGGTAACATGCTTGAATATTGTGTGTGTTGAAGGGCAGAGACGCGGTGGCTTTGGTAACATGCTTGAATATTGTGTGTTGACAACCTTTTGATATCACCCGACCACTGGAGAGTAGTATTTTATGACAAACAAACATTCCTCCTCCATCTGTTAAGGCAACCGAATACACCAGTGGACACGGAGTGAGTGGGAGGAGAGAGTTGCATATGTGAAAAAGCAAATGACACATGAGGCATCTTTCTTTTAAATTGATAATATAGCAGCAGACAAACATTCTGTTACATCTAAGCAGCTGCTGTCTTTGATAACTGACCAAACTGACCACCACTGGAAAGTTATTACTTAAAAAACAGCTTCCTGCAATAAAATACAGTCTTGTAAAGCTTTGCAAAGTCATAACATCTAGTTTATGTCAATGGCAAAAGGCCAGAACACTATAAAAATATTTTTATTATTAGTGGTAAGACAGAGTAAACTTTAGCCAGGGGCTAATTACCCGGGATGCAGCAATTTATCGGCCGAACATCGGTACCCACCGCAATCAGACGATCGGCAAAAGATGACATTCAATAGGTAGTTGTATAGCAGGATGAAAAGGCTTTGAAGAAGGCCATATTAAAAGGTAAAAATACATTAATATTTCTGATTTATTCATTCAAAGATAGTATAATGAAGGGCTAATGACTTTAAAACACTTGCTAGTCTTTTTTTTCCCTTGCGCAGAAGTGGGATATATAACAACAAAAAACACTGCTATTGGTAATCATGCAAATTGTTATTTTAGACATAAATAATGGTATTTTGATACCGGCCCAGCATTACATAATCACTGCATTCCTACTGATTACATATTTTCTGTTGAAAATGGATCCTACTTCATTCCCTTTAAGAGCATTTAGAGACCCACGTTACATGTTCTGGAAGTATTCTACTTGTATATAGGTGTTCTGAAGTGTGTATTTCCTCAGTCATTTTGTTGACTGTTTGCTCTGATTCTGAGACGCTTCTACGCTGCTACAGATTTCATGACTTTGTAAAGCTGAAAAAAATCTACCTTATTTTTTTTGTACAAAGACAACCAATTGCTAGGGGAAAAACAGCTCAGGTTATTTATTAAATCTGTATCTATATATATATATATATATATATATATATATATTTATTTTTTTTACAAAGTACTGTTTTTAGTGAGTAAACAGAAAATGCTCCATCAGTAAATGCTAAGCCGTCATGTGGCGGCATACATTGTAAATGTCTTCAAAGCAGTATGGGTTGGGGCTATGTGAAGAAAAGAAAGCAGTGGCTCTAAAGCCTGTAGTAACGAGCCTGAAAATGTGCTAATTAAAACAACACACTGAAAGGGATGTCCCTTCACTATCTCAGCAACTGATATCATCTATCTTATCAAGGTTTAACAAAACTTTATCTGCACAATTTAATTGCACCACTGAGATCCATCAGTCAGACAAAGAAATATTTATCTACACCTCCTCCTTTTTCCTTATGTATCTGTTTAGTCTGTTATAGCTACTTAACAATTCATTTTTCATTCTGTTCTCAACGGATATTGTTTGGTATCATATGATATCTCATATTATTATATGTTATTACGTTATGGAGTCTGATCCGTTTTCTCACATGAACTTTGGACAATGTCCGGAGAATCGACTCCGGACATTGTCCAGAGAATCGAGTCTGGACATTGTTCGGAGAATCGAGTCTGGACATTGTCCAAAGAATCGAGTCTGGACATTGTCCAGAGAATCGAGTCCGGACATTGTCCAGAGAATCGAGTCCGGACATTGTCCAGAGAATGGAGACCGGACATTGTTCAGAGAATCGAGTCCGGACATTGTTCGGATTTTCCCTTTCAACAACAGAAAAATGTCAGCGTCAGAAGCGTTCTCACTTACTGGAAACAATCCGTTTAGTTTAACCCAGGGGTGGCTACTGGGCAGAGAGTGCAGGAGGCATGTCACTACACAGATTACACCGCGGCCACGTAGCCGGCTCATAACTTGGTCATAAACAACCAAATCTCTTTGAATTTGTCTGATGTTTCGGCGCTTGCAGACAGACCCTTCTTTTTCTTCTTCAACCTCGGATGATGTTGTTTTTTTTTTTTTCTGGTTTCACGCCAGCCTCGATGGAAAACATCATCAAACACTTGAATGCCCCTGACGAGGAGCATCTCTATTCACACACGGGCTCAATCAGACATTACATAGTCTTTGTGCTAGGGAGCTGGCAGGGTAATGTCTGTTTAATGTCCAGTCCCAATGATTTGAACATTTGCCTTCTCACATACAGCTCCACCAGGTAATGTCTAGATCATTTCAGGGTTTCAGTGAGAATAGGGGCTCCTGTTCAGTCCTTTTTCCAGTAGCGGGGCGAGTAGGCAATGTTATCGGCCATTAAAATAAAGTTTGTGTTATCAAACTCCGAAAGAAATACAGTACCTTGTAGACTTGTCGTGAAGACTAGTCTAAGAATACACCACAAACAACAAAATAGGCCAATGGGATGCCCATTAGCTTTAACCATTACACACTTCTAATCAAATGGAATGAAGGAAACAATGGCGGATTTGAAGTTACAACTCTTCTAACTCTGTTTTTTTGTTTCCTCATCAAAGTGTTTCAAAATCCACAGTGAAAAAAGATTTTAAGAGTATTGCTGTCAAAATTGTTATTTGTCAAAACAGCTTTGGTTGTCAGTCCAGGCAGGAATATCTTGTGAAGTATTTTGTTCTGAGAGCCCAGACAGAGCTTGCATAGAATCCCCAACAATACCAATGAAGATTCCGTTGTAGCTTATCTGATTTTAAACAGTTGGTGCGAAGATATCCTTTGGTGAAATCCAAATATAATTATCTACATTTGACAACTTGTATTGAAAACTAAATGGCCCGACTGGAGGGACATTGTCTCTAATTGGACAAAGAAAGATGCACTGCCCTAAAGGCCGAGAAACCAATTATGGTGCTGAAAATAAACATGCGGCTTCAGTCAACCGTTCTTTGAGGAGAAATTCCTGAATTCCAGATCAATCAAAAACAGTCAAGGCGTCTAATGATGTGTACAGATAAATCTTGTTGTGTTTGAAAAACTTGACAGGGCAGCGTGTTAAAATGCGGCCACTGTGATGAAAATAAGAAAAGACTGAAGCTGTTTTGGCTGGATGTTTTACTCTACATTCCTCCCCTGTCTTGTCGACATGGATGCAGTTTCACACAGTGGAAGAATGTTCATAACTCAAAGGTCAAGTCGTGGGGGTTTTGTATGCAAGCTGGAGTGCAAGCCATCGAACAAGAACGTTTCTCATTAGAGCTCGCTGAAAGGTGTCCTTTCATTGTTCTTATGCAAATGATGAATCATTTTCTGATGCTGTACATGGCAGTATCCTTGCAGCAGAATATTTAATCTCCACTCTTATGGCCCTGTACGGGAGCTTTTGATATACGTTTCATTCGGATTTAGACGTATACAACTGACAACTGTTGAGCTAAAGGCTTTTATCAATCAATCAATGAATATTAGGAGATTAATATTTGGCATTTTTTGATAATTAATGAATTAAAAATCCATTGTTGCATGAATTAGACGGCTTGTTTGACTGAGTGTTTCCGTTTGGAAATTAAGAGGATTACGGTGATTTGAGTGAGGGTTTGAGAAAAGTGAGTCTCTGGCTCTTTTTTTCCGGCGCTCCAAGATGTTGTAATTCTAATTGGCCTTGATAATTCAAAGCCAATTACAACTTCCAAATTACTATCACAGATACAGTACAGCACAGTTGTGGTGAGATATGTCAAGGGGGACTCTCAGCCTCAAACCGCGATAAGAGGAAATAACACAATGAGTGAGCAGGTGGTGAAGTGGTTTCATGCCCTTTTTTTTTTACCCCTTAAAATAAAATTAATTTTCATTATTTATTCTGTGTTATGGTTTGTATTGTAGGCGAGTGACGTTAGCAACAATCTGTTCTATGTGAAATATCTAGGTCTGTCGGGGATTTATGGTGCTTACTTCTTACAAACTAACTGTAAATAGATGAAGAACTGGCTGAACCCAGGTGAGTAAAGACAGAAGGATAAAAAAAATAAAATAGGACTAATGTGTGGACTATTTTTCTCAGAATAAAGATACAACACTTTTCCTCTTGACCATGAAGGTCGTGTTCATCATGAGGTTGAGTCTGAAATTATGTTCATCTGTACACGACATGCTCCAAAGCCACGCTACTTACTACTGTTCTTAGAATTAGAATTTGTATATCAAACAAGTCATGAAAGAAAAAACCCGGTGACACTGCAGAAATACATCATGACAGTCTTTCTCGTACATAATGCGCTGAACTGATAGTCGCATTGCTCCCAACATGCAGGTCAACCCACACATTTGATCTGGCAAAACTCCTCCATCAGAACCGGGTTAAAATCATAATTTTGTTAGCCATTTTGACTGAAAAAATGTAAATGTCTGTAGTCATTTTAGACTGTTGTTAAAAATAACCACAATGTATTTGGTTGTATAATTACTGTAAAGTATCAGTGTGTTCAAAATATCTGTCAGACAAAACAAACAAAAATGTCAGTAAGCTTTTAACTTAACACTGAATCCTCCAAAGATTGAGACGCCACATCCAATATGGTCTATTCAGTCAGAGGCATGGTAAGCGTCGCTATTTTCCCTGTTGGCACCTTATGGCGGCGCTGAAAATACAATAAAGAAAAGCCCCACTAGCTCGCCTCCATGTCTCATACATCTTCAGTCATGCGGAAGGCCGTCCGTCAGTTTTACTGCACATCGGCTTCCTCTCAACGCCGCATCGATGACTGATGGCCCTAAGTGCAACTGGGTAACTACGGCAGGGGATGATAAAAATGTGAAAACACACATCCTAGACAGGAAATTGGCCATTTTGGAGCAATTGACACAAAGGAGCTGAAGTGATGGCACTTCCTGTAATGCTCATCCCTTGAAAAGCGGAGATGTCTGGTTGTCCACTGGGCGATAGCTACAGTCCACTGGACGTATTACTGAGGTGCACTAACCTAATAGATCTCAAAAAAAAAAAAAAAAAAAATGTTCTTTGGCTTTTTCTTCTATTTTAGCTGTCATAAAGTCAAACCTGAGATGGGATGTCGTGAAATAATTTTCACTCTATATCTGCTGTAAAAAGAATCATTCGAAAAACAAGTCAGGGAATGCTGAGCTATCACGAGTGATCAGAAGAGGTGGAATTAAACAATGACCCGCTAAAAGTAGGGCAATGAAAAAATACCTGCTGGATGAAAATGGATCACTGGGGCTTAATGGCGAGAAGAATATCGAAAGAGACTGGCAGGCACATGAACTGATGAGGTGTCTCAACAATACTCCAGAGAGGTAGTTATCAGTGATGACGATGATATCTGAATCTGTAAATATCTATTCTAATACTGATGCTTCTCATCCTTTATCTCCGCACGTGAAATAGTGAATTCACCTGATTGGAGTTGATTGATGATAATGGGGATATTGCTACAGCTGCTCTCCCAGGGTTATGAGCACATAGAGGTCAGCAGTGTAATATTTCTTGTGGAGTGCAATCAAGGAATTCCATACAATCTCTATATAATCTGACATGAACAATGGCAATCATACCAATTGAACTAATTTTTTGTTTTTATTCATCTGTGTGAACAATGTGCTTTAATGGATCATGTCTCCAACAGATATTTTTATCTTTGACATAAAGCTTGTTCACATGGTAACATTTGATTCTCCCTTCGTTAAAGCCAGCCGCCTGTATACAAGTGGGTGTGAAAATCCTTTCAGTGCTGATTAATAATTAATCTGTGAGTTTGTCAGAAAGTGTTACTGGTCTAATGCCTATCAAATTACATTACTTCTGAAACCAGAGGATTGCATTGCAGGGGATGAGTTTTCTTATTGACCAGCCATGAATACAATTTTCTCCTCTTGATTTAGGCAAAGCAACTTAAAAGGCAAATAGAGGAGAATGTGTGGCACAGCAGCAATCACAGTGGAAACAAGTTAATTTAGGGCTTGTTTAGCACATAATGGAATAAATCAAATAAAGCCAAATAAAAGGTGCACTTTAAATGCAGGGGCTCACAGACATAAATTAAAAACGCTCTGAAAGCTTTTGCCACAACGCACATTCAACACTAACTGCATGGAGGAGTGTGGTAAAATCAAAGCAACCGGTCTCCCAGAAAATCCATTCATACGCAACTAACTACATCTAACAGCAACTATGCTTTAAAGGAAACATAAAGAGGAAACTTTTTTTAATTCATGTATCTGGCGAGTTGCAAAAGTGTTGATAGTGAACATCTGAGTAAAAAAAAAAAAAAAAATAATAATAATAGTCCTTAATGACAGATTTAATTTGTTTTCCTACAATTTCCACTTTTGCAAAACAGTATCTGCAACTAAAGCATTATTAATCATTTGTTTATGTTTGGATTCAGCACTTGATTATGGTTAGGGAAAGATCATGGTCTTGGTTTAAAACTTCCCAGTGATTTAAAGCATGAGACGCAATTTGTTTAATGTATTAACATTTAACTATAACCACAAGTTTTCTCCACTCTTTCCTTAACTCCTGCTCATTTTGCCTGCAAAACCAGTGCATTTCAGTGCACTGAAGTTCGAGATGATGTTAGACTTTCCAACTAAACTAAAATGCTGTGCACTGTGTGCTGATCAGCAGGAACATCTCATAATTCGCGGAGTGCAATAATACTCACAGGCAGTAATTGCTGTCCTGCTGATTCCAAAGAGCTGCTGGCGCTGCTTACTGTGCAGAAGACGGGTGGCTGGAGGTGTGAGGTGGGCAACGTCTCCCCTTAATCCACATACCCTCGCAGCATTCCCTCTTCACTTGATCAGCCACCTGCAAGAACCAAGCAACAGTGGAAACCTTACTCCCAAATTGAAAATCTGATCTAATAAATCAGACAGTCGGACAATTTGGTTAATACTCTCCTAAAATGTATTACTGAGTTTTTTTGTATTTCTGAAAGTGAAACATTTCAGCAAAAAAATATAACGGCATGTAGAGAAACTCTTTTATTGAAACAGCCACAATCTATTTTCCTACATAAAAACAAAAACAAAACACTTTCATTAAGTATCATCACATTGTATGTGCATGTAGTTCCTATTTCTTCTGTCAATTTTAAAATGCGACCCTTTTGATCGAGTAAATTGCTATTTAATTATCTTCCCCACCGTCAGAAGCAATTTAGAGCAAGACCTGTTTCAATGGGTGTTCATACTAATCTTAAGAAAGCTTCTACTGAAAGCCCTCATATATATAGTGCTATCGCTTGATAGTTATGTAGCATGTACTAACAGAGCGGGCATCCTATGACATAAGGATCCCAACCACAGCCCAATCATGTCACAGTGGTGACATAAATGAGTGTTTATCATTTAAAGAGCAGGAGTCTATATGTGTCTACTTGTTTTTTTAGTTTTTTTTTCAATATTCACTCTTTGATTATCTCTGTTTTGGTCTCCATCAAGTTCTAAGGGAAATATTTGGCTCATTAGCTGTTCAATGCTTCTCTATGTCACCAGTTGGTCTAACGGTTAATGTATCTGCCTGCTGTTTGGTGCTGGGCAGCTCGCGTACAGTTGGTTTAGGAGAGCTCTTAACTGAAAACAGCTGCCGGCTGTGGTCCAACACGATGCTGATGAGAGTTGAACCAAAACAATGAGCTAAAAGACGCTGAAAGGCTCCATAGAAATTGAGTGAAACTGCAGAGTCGGGTAACTATTCTCTGTTGACTCCTCACTACAAGCGACCACGTTTACATACACGGTCATTTGATTCACTGTTAGTCTAAAAATATTGATTGTAGCACCTTTAAAAAATACATGGATGATATTCCAGAGAGGAGACCAATGCATTAGAAAAAAATCTGACTACAGTTAAGGAAAACAGTTTGATGATGGGTAAAGTAATTCCTGGTTTGGAACAATACACATGAATGCTAATTCACAGTTGTAAAACTACCTGCAAGGACATCCTCATTTCTCAGGATAAATTCACAGAAAACAACTAAGCATATTTAACAGAGTGGAGTCTGCATTAATGTACCTCCGGCAGAATTAAATAAACAAATACATTGAGCATAAAAAACAAATCATCTGACATTTATTATTATGAATGTGGCCTACAATTCCATTAAGAATATATTTACATGTGCAGCATCTTCATACTAAAGAGGCTCTTTGCAGGAAGAGCACAACAGTATTTCTGCTTTTGGATTTCAACTTCTTGCTGCCAGTAATAACCACATGCTCCATTTCCCTCTCTGTGGGTGAGATACGATCAGACTTTGGAAATAACAAAGAGACCTTCGGTGTTCAGGGGTTGCGAATGCCACACTTAATTTGTTCCTTCATTACAGAACATAAATAACAAAGGAGCTTCTGGTGAAATTATTAGTATTAACATTTCCAATAATAGATTGTGTATAACCGTATTTTACGTCTAGATGCTACTAGGACCACCCGACGACAAGTTGTGTCTGTGTGAAAGACTCACAAGCTGTAATCATGTGTTTTGACTTTTACAACCACAAATTCCTTTTTAATATCATTATACCAGCTGAGCTACATTTAGCATTTAGCTGCAAACGGCAGCAACCATCAATGGCTTGGCAGACATTTGATCTTCCACATTTTAATACGTACACACAGAACTAGCTGAGGCATTTAAATCCGAAGGGATGAACTTCCCTTTGATTTCTTGGCTGGGGAAAGTAAGACCTTGGATCCAAAGCAAAGTGCTGGAGCATCTGTGCTGCTGTAACTCGTCTGCAGAGTTGTTGGCTGTAATAGAGACACCTTGTTCTTCCTCGGCAAGATGTTCTACATCTCATCTGCGTCATTACTGGCAAAACAATTAACTTCAATGTGTGATATTTGGTTCCAGATTATTTACTCGCATCTGCTTTACAGTTTACATGTCACATTACTCTTGTAGTGACATAGTTAGAGAACAGCTGTAAAGATAGCGTTGCAAATTCTGAACGTACGTGTTGCTTATGGATGGTACAGCTTTAGTCGTGGCATATTTCAGATAATCAATTTAAATATATATGCCATTTGTGGTCGGTACCAATAAAAAAAATTTAAAGAAGGAAAATACAATATCATTAATTAAATATTGACTCACTGGATCCCTTTTGTGGATTTACAAACTGAGACCATCATTTTCTAACGTAACCAAAGCATTTAATTAGAATATTATTAGTCTTTTTTCTATGAGCTGCTATTTAAATATCATCTGGTCTATGACAAATGTCCATATTTAGTATGAAGCATAATTAGGAATAAAGAAAAAATAATTAATTATTTGAGTAATTAATAAAATGTATTTCACATATAAATGTGTAGGAGTTAAAAAAATGATAAAAAGCTTTAACAACAACCGTGTAACTCGCTCTAATCATGTGACTTTGCTAGCAATGTAGGGGACGCTATGTGAAGCAAATAGCTTTTAAGTGGCTTGTTTGGTTGATCTGCTGGGTAATACTTCTGGGACATGAAGAATGCTGGGAAAAAAAAACTCTTTCAGAGGAGGTTCTGTGTTATGTAGAACCTGTATCTGCAGTGTTGTGCTGAAGTGGACTGAATCAATAATGGCGGACAATTCATAAGGTCAAATCCTGGGGTCAAGGAAAATCAAGTCATGCTCTGTGCACAGATGATCTTTTTTTGACCCGTAAATTCCCTTTTCTAACAGCCTATGTGTGATTTGCAAACTATGTGATCTGATGTGAGGTGTTGTGTTATTCTCCCTATGTAATTCGCACAGCTGTATTCAAGCATTTATGGCATTACGTGCTGAAATAGCATGCATGTTATGCTGGGCCTCCCTCTGATCATGCAAAAGGAGCTGCTTGAGGGAAACCAGGAAGTCGGCTCCCTTATCAAAACTGCTGCCGGGTATTTTAAGAGTGAAGCAGAGCCTGATAAGGGAATTGTCCCATTGTTTCTTCACTTGAAAGCCGTCAGTTTGGGCATGCAAAAATGATTCCTGCCACTTCGTCACATTGACGGGACCTCCGAGACTATCACTCCTACCGCCGCCGCTGTGAAGTATAGCTGAGATTCAAAGGCAGCAGGGATGCTTAACTGCCATTTTATGAAGACAGAGTCAGAGGGGATAACAGGATTCAGACTATAACCTGAAAACAAGTGTACAACAACAACTTCTCCTTTGACAACCTTGGGATCATTTCAGCTTTAAGACGAAAGCACACATATTTAATCTAAATAAGAAATTGAACCCCATATACAAAACGGGGTACTGGGGAAAAAGAGGATTAGTCATTGATAAACATCATCGGCACAGCATTTAACACTAAAACATTTCATATGGGGAACCAAACCAAATGGAAAACAGGAGCATGATCAACGACGGGGATGTTGTGTAAAAATCCCGCTAGTGAGCTTGACGGAGAAGTAATTTCAAGGGTACTGTAAGAGTATGAAATAATAATTAACATAAATGTATGCATAAGTGAATTATGGATCTACAGCAGCAAATCTTCTGGGAAGAAAAAAATAAACTTTGCTCACTTTCCCTCATGTGCTAGCATGATTTTACAATCATCTCCATAAGCAGAAGTCTTTGCTACTGATAGCTTGGAACCTTTTTTTTTTTTTTTTTTTCTCCCCCTGTGTCTATGACAAGATTAGACTATCTCTCCTTGTGCACATGGATGACTGACTCCTTGGGGCCGGTTCCATCTCTCTTGCACCCCCCTCCCTCCATCCCAAGGCAGAAAACATTTCTATTTTCAACAGGATTAGTTCTCACCACAAGCCACCTGACAGGCAAAAGCATCACCCGCATGGCACACACCCCCCAGGCACCCAGCAGAACATATCATGGCCTCAGTGACTAACAGGGATCCCGGGGAGTTTACCTAACTGTGGCATGCACAGTGGGGAACACACGTCCAACCTCTAGAAGACATTTTTTTCAACCGCCACTGTCTCAAACATTAAGCACGCCCAATTTTCGAGACCTATTTCTCAAGCAGTAAATACATCTGCGAGTGGAAGAGAGAAGAAGACGCAGACTCTCGGCAGAATTGGCAAATTAATGTGTGATTAACTTCAGAAGAGGGAGTGGTTCAATATCCCATATTATAAAATTGCAGACTCATCCTAGAGCAGAAAAAAAAAAAAAAATAACCGAACAAATAAAAAAAAAAAAAATAAGAAGTTAAGATGACAGCTATTAGTGTGTGCGCCAAAATCCTACATCATTTTGCAAGAAAACCACTGTCATTGTGGCGTTCATGATTTGAGTAGTAATCCCTGTTCCAGTTATTCTTATCTTCATTTTGGGGATAAACTTTCTGTCAGTGTGTTCTGTATTAAACCAATACTTCTTCGCTAATCTGGCCTCTGTAATCCTTTACCAAAAAAATTCCTCAAACAAGGGATGATGCAAAACAATTTTTTTCTTTTATTTTTTTTTTTTTATTTTTCAAACTATTTTATATTTTGAAATGCAGCAAGTATCATATTTTTGCAAGCACAGTTGCAAAAGTCATAGCAAGGGGAAGGAATGAAAAAGATTTACCTCCCTCGCAACAATTAACAGCTTTAATAACGACTTGGAGTTGCCTCTGAGCAAGACACTTAACCCTAACTGCACTATTGGGACTGTTCACTGACCTGGAGGATAAAACGGCTACTACACACACACAACTTCCAAGGCAGCAAGTGTGTGTCACTGATTGGGCAGGTTGGTATTTCGGAGAAAAGTGTGTGAATGATAAACCTTCACCAACCCCTTTTAAGGAAAACGCAAGAGGAAAATTAGCAGTAGCTGTATAATCTGCTAAACCCTGGATAATATAAGTACTATGAAATACGTAAATAAACAAAGGGCACTGTTTCACATTAAATCAGTTTGTTAGGGTACAACCATTTCCCCCCGAATTCTCTCCAATTAATTCTCCAGGTAAATAAACAATGTCAGGATTTAGTGAGTAAATAAATTCCAATAACTGCATCTGTCTTTAGACTGCACTAGCTAAAGACGGGGTTGACACCTGCATACATTAAAGTAAAACAGGAGGCTACAGTGAATATACTTTTATAATTATTCTTACTTGAAGTAAAAAAAAAATAGTTTGGCAAATACTCTTGTTGCTTTCTTGCTGAGTGTTACATGAGAACATGTATACCGCTCTCATATCATACAGCCTATAAAGCTGGAGCCACGAGAGCTAGCTTAGCTTAGCATAACTCCTGGAGAAATGGTTAAACAGCTAAGCTCAGTCTGAAGGTAAAACAATCAGCCTACCAGCACCTCTAAAGCTCACTAATCAATATGTTATATCTTTTTTTTGTTTCATCCCTGGGGGGTTATGTACCTGACTATTTCTTGGCCAGGAGCCGGCCTCGCCATTTCCAGTCTTTATGCTAAGCTAGGCTACCTTCCCCCGGCTGTAGCTTCATATTTTACGGACAGATATGAGAATTGATTTTCTCACCTTCTTCAATTTTGTTTAGTTATTTGTATGCACTAAACAACACAGCGTTAAATACAGCACATTTATGGCCATAGCGCCGGGGGCAAATGAGAATGACAAATCTTTTTCAGTGTACCATCATTTTTAAAGCCAACTGCCTTTGCTCCGTGTCAATGAATATTAGATGCTCTGCTTACTTCCTCCTCCTCGTCCTCCCTAAACCCCCCCTCCAAAAACATCAAATCCCAAGCAGTCATTGTGTCCTGGAGTTCATAGCCGTCTTAAAATAAAGCATACCCCCACTGCACCTCTCAGGAAGCTGAACAATGTTTGTAAAGTCATTTCAGTTCCAATGTCTGCTGTGTTCTTGCCCTACCTCAGATTATTATTACTTGTTTTATTAAAGCACAAAAGTAAGGAGTAAAAAAGCTGAAGGCTTCAGGGCCATGTCTACCACACGTCAGAAAAGTCCAACAGCTCAGATCATTAAATAAATACCTTCAACCTTGACATTCTGTACTTTGGCCTGTCCCCCCCCCCCCCCCC